>QOCX01000171.1:15298-77927 GCA_005959815.1 Sarcophaga bullata
CTCTTTTTAACCAACATTGTTAATGTTCATGTCCTATGTAGGTAAAAAGCCGAAGATGTTTGACCCCCAGGGGCATTGGTGCCGACGTCTAGTCATAAACTACGATATTTGCAGCTCTGAGCACAAAAAACATTTCACAGAATGCCTGGTTAGGGGCTCAAAGCTTTCAGTCAATTTATTAATATTTTACACATTTTTTTTACACTTAAACTATTAAATAGGCTTGTTGGGCACTCACATTAAGGGCTAACCTTAACGTCTTCCTGTCCAAAGCTCGTCTTAGGCGTCATATGTCTGGGTACTAGTACATCTCCAAAATATTAGAGTTTTGAATTAGAATAGAAGCTGCGATTTCGTTTCGTTTGTTTTCAAAACTACCGCAGCAGCGATTGAATTGCAAACATGACAGCGTTTAAGTGGCTTTCCACAAAACATGCGATCTTCGTAAACAATTTAATCCACTGTTAGCGTGTGTGGCAAATGTGGAATTGTTACAGTCACGAAAAAAATACGCAGTAATTGTTGAAAACGCTTTGCGTGACCATGAATAGAGTATTGCGATCCATTATGAACTAATTTGCTTAAAAACCAAGAAAGTGATGGAAATAAATGTACTTAACATGTATTGCTGCTATATTTTTAAAGTTAGGTTAGAGCGAAGACAGAAAATGCAAGTTATCGGCAAAAAGAATGCAAGTAATCGACCAATAAAAATGCATGTTATCGTCAAAAAGATGCAAGTTATCGGTAAAAAAAAATGAAACTCATCAACCAAATAATATGCATGTCATCGACCAAAAAAATTCAAGTAAATCAAGAAGATCAAATCTGGAAGTCATCGACCATAAAAGCAAGTCAACGAGCAAAAAAATTCTAGTGCTCTAGCAAGTTTATCAACCACCCATCAACAATAACTCGAAAGATGTTAAAGAATGCCTCAAATCAATAGCTCCTAATTTGTTTCTCCATGTCCTGCAAATGGCAAACCGTAATCGGTTTCGCATACAAGAAAACAGGAGACAATAGAATTAATATTGTTTACACTTCTGCCAGATTCTAAGACAAAGCATTTCAGAATCTTATGCGTATTGTGAACGTTGCTTTGGTAAGCTTAAACGATTCTAGTTAGTTCTATTGAAGTGAAGTAAGTAGAAGAGTTTAGATGTGAATTCACTTAATTAAATATAAGCCGATACTAAGTAGTGCCAGTGCTCGATCTAGTTCCATTAGCATAAGTAAAACTACTTTCATAAGATCATTTACATCTAATTAATGCTGTGTTGGAGAGCAGGTTAACCAAATTAAAAAAACTGTGGTGCCAACGCAAACTTTAACACAAGAAAACTTCCAATTATTTTCAAATATAAATTTTAATTAAACAATAACTACAGTTTCATCTATTACACAGGAATAAAACAAAAAAAATTAACATATGTTTTCTAAAGAAGCAATTAAATTGATTTAAAACTGGCTTAACTGCACAATCCAATCGATAATTTCTCCGTTAATTATTGTTTTTAATCGCATAACAGGTTTAAAATAATCATGAGATAAATGACGTCATATTGTATTCAATTGCTACAATTTATTCAATATTAAAGACCATAATTATTGATTAAAAACATTAACTGAATACTTTATAACTCGAGTAATTGCTTGTCTTATAAATAATACAGAGATTTGTTTAAATACAGAAAATAATGAACCATACTTTGTAATATTGCCGACCACTGTAGAACACTTCTACTCTTTCTTTAGTTTCATATCAAAGTCATCTGATTCCATTAAAAAAAATTGTAATTGATAGAGAGGGGCCAACATCCAGTCATATTTACCTCATTATAAAACTGATTATTTGCATTAGTTGCCCTACAGTAGAGTATTTGAATTGGTAGCTGAACAGTGTTTAGATAATAGCTTTGTAACACAATTTAAGTTTAAAGGGATCGGTATTGGAATCCAGCTTGCCATAAATTATTTTTTAAAACCTTTTGAAGTTAAAATTTTCAAAGCGAAGCTTTTATATAGAATAGCATGAGATATAAACACATTTATATAAAATAACATAAAATATAAACACGTTTATATAGAATAGCATGAGATATAAACACGTTTATATAGAATAGTATGAGATATAAACATGTTCATATAGAATAGCATGAGATATAAACATGTTGTATAGAATAGCATGAGATATAAACATGTTTATATAAAATAGCATGAGATATAAAATATGTTTATATAGAATAGTATAGATATAAAAACGTTTATTAGAATAGCAATAGATATCAACATGTTTATATAGAATAGCATGAGATATAAACATGTTTATATAGAATAGCATGAGATATAAACATGTTTATATAAAATAGCATGAGATATAAATATGTTTATATAGAATAGTATGGATATAAAAACGTTTATATAGAATAGCAATAGATATCAACATGTTTATATAGAATAGCATGAGATATAAACATGTTTATATAGAATAGCATGAGATATAAACACGTATATAGAATAGCATGAGATATAAACACGTTTATATAGAATAGTATGAGATATAAACATGTTCATATAGAATAGCATGAGATATAAACATGTTTGTATAGAATAAGCATGAGATATAAACATGTTTATATAAAATAGCATGAGATATAAATATGTTTATATAGAATATATGAGATATAAAAACGTTATATAGAATAGCAATAGATATCAACATGTTTATATAGAATAGCATGAGATATAACATGTTTATATAGAATAGCATGAGATATAAACATGTTTATATAGAATAGCATGAGATATAAAACATGTTTATATAGAATAGCATGAGATATAAACACGTTTATATAGAATAGCATGAGAAATATAAGCACAGTTTACATATAGAATATCATGGAGATATAAACACGTTTATATAGAATAGCATGAGATACAAATACGTTTATATACAATAGCATGGGATATAAACACGTTTATATACAATAGCATGGGATATAAACACGTTTATATACAATAGCATGAGATATAAACACGTTTATATACAATAGCATGGGATATAGGCATGTTTATATACAATAGCATGAGATATAAGCATGTTTATATAAAATAGCATGAGAATAGTTTAATGTTTTTAAGTAAGAAGTTTTATTTTCATATTGAAAGTTTCATAATTCCATTAAACACTGGAAATATCTCGAGTCTTTTTAATTATTAACATTTCTTTATGCCGCGAGTGGTATTTTTAATGAAAGAGTTTTATTTTTAAGCTTACAATTATTATTTTTTAACTCAAGAGCTTTATTTTCAAGCTGGCGGGTACTGTTTCTAGCTCTGGAGTTTTATTTTGAAGCTCTCGGATGTTGTTTTTAAGTTTTAAGTTTTATTTTCAAAAGCACGGGTACTGTTTTTTACTCTGGAGTTTTATTTTAAAGCTGTCGAATATCGTTTCTAACTCTAGAAATAATTTTTTAACTCGAGGGTATTGTGTTTACTCTGGTGTTTTATTAATTTACAAGCGTATGTTGTTTTAAATACTGGAGTTTCATTTTTAACTCTCTCTAACTCCGGAATTTTATTTTTAAACTCACACGAATTTTTTCTAACTCTGGAATTCAATGTTTAACTCAGGAATATTGTTTTTAACTCAGGAGTTTTATTTTTAAACTCACAAGTACAGGGAGTTTTATTTTTAAACCTGCTTTTAACTCAAACTTTCTTTTTTTTACCTCGTGAATGTCATTTTTAACTCAGAAATAGAATTTTATTTTTGAAATCTTGTGTTTTTTAATGGATGGTGGGTATTTATTTTAAACTCGCGAGTTTTATTTTTTCAAAAAAAATATTTTCGATGAGAACATCAATGTACATTGATAGGCAGGATTCGGATAAAACATTTTACGCTCTGTCCTACTTGCAAAAATATATCATATGAGTAGGGTATCCAACGTTCGTATACAGCTTTACAATTTAAATCGCATCTCTAACTAAACCGCATAAATAGAACAACAACAATAACAACAACAACAACTTTAAGAACAATTTTTGAAAAATCAAAACTAAAACGTTTCAGTCTGTTTTAAAACGTCTGGAACTGATAATGAGAGAAAAACAATTTCGCTCATAAACACAGCCACTCACAGTCAGCCACACGTACACACACCCATTACTACACCGAATTTTCATATACGAAATGGCAGCCGGCATTTCTCGTAAAATCAAGTACTCAAACGCAATCGCATCACGGCAGTCAAGTTACGACGAAACCACATTAAACGGCAAATAGGTGCGCTTTGAAATGTAAAAAAAATAAGAGAATAAAAAATTAAATTAACAACCAATTTAGTTGCTGATTTAAATTTGTGCACTGCACATCGCTACAGTGAGGAACCGGTAGTGGAACTTAACAGTTAAACAAAAAAAAACGAAAAAATAAAATTCGAAAAAAAATTTAAAAAGAGAAAAAAAATCTAGCCACAATGAGTTTAATTTTAAGAGTGGTGGCCTTCTTTTTAAATATCTTTGCCATGGTAATTAATACGGTGGCCAATTTGCTGGTGCCACGCCGTAAGCCTGATTTTCTGCCTATTCGAAATCCTATATTGAAAAAGCCAGTCATCGAATTACGCGAGTTAATAAGACAGAAAAAGGTACTTTTTTTGCCTTTTGGCTTTTGAATTTGCTACGAAATTTTAAAAATCTTTTCCTGTTTCCTTAAAACACTACAGTTAACCTCACAAGAACTGGTAAAAGTCTATATTGATCGCATCAGAGAAGTCAATGCCAGCCTCAATTGTGTAGTGGAAGATCGTTTTGAGGAGGCTCTTAAAGATGCCGAACATGCCGATGCATTGATAAGCAAAGCTGATAACGATGTAAAGCTATTGCTGCTGTTACAACGTTATCCCCTCTTGGGAATACCGTTTACTGTTAAGGAAGCCTGTGGTCTTAAAGGTCAGTATTTGTTTACTTGAGAGTGAAAAGATAGCTGCGGACAGACGGATAGACAGACAGCTGCCGGTTGATAAAGTCCAATTAGAATTATTTTTTTTTTATTCTATTCGCTTCTGTTGTTGTTGTTGTTATTGTTGTTATTGTTTTAAATGCCTTTTGATTTTTGATGTCAATTCAAATCAAATGTGTCTGTTGCCGTAGCTGTTGCTGTTGCTGTTATTATTGTCGCTGTTGTTGTTGCTGAAATTTAAAAGTAAATTTAGCAAGAGGTGACAAAAGTTGATTTCTTTATTTAATTTAAAAGCCACTAAAATGAAAATGAATAAGTTAAGGTCCGTTTATATATACACTCTCTCGTCAATTATATGCTAAACACTACGCGAGTTGAAAAGTCTTGGCTCTTTGCGCTCTTTGCAATTTATTTTTAGAAACTGAATTTATTTTTTTCTTTTTTTTCATCGTAAGCTAGAGAGTTTTATTTTTATATTGAAGAGTTTTATTTTTATATTGAAGAGTTTTATTTCTTGAAAAGCCTTTTTGACTTTTCCATCAAGTAGTTTCGTTTTTTTTTTATTTTTAAACCGAGAGTTTTATTTTTAACTCGCGAGTTTTATATTTAAAATCGAGAGTTTTATTTTTGGCTCGCATCTTTTATTTTTAAACTCAATACACTAGAGAGTTTTATTTTTATATTGAAGAGTTTTATTTTTATATTGAAGAGTTTTATTTTTTAAAAAGCCTATTTGACTTTTCCGTTTAGGAGTTTTGTTTTTATCTCAGGAGTTTTATTTTTAAACTGTTTTTTATATTTTAAACACACGAGTTTTATTTTGAAAGTCGAGTTTTATTTCCTTAATTCGCGAGTTTTATTTCTTAAACAAATATCTCTCGAGAGTTTTATTTCTTGTTCACTAATTTTAAAGAGTTTTATTTACAACTTGGAAGTCTTTTTTATAACTCGTAAGATTTCTTTTGTAACTTGTCATTTTTATAAAAGTTTTAAAGTTTGAAATGCTGATATTTCTGGCAGTATTGTTGTCAAACTCTGGAGTTTTATTTTCAATTCGTAAGTTTTTTTTTTTTGGCTCGCAACTTTTATTTTTTAAACTCACAACACTAGAAGAGAGTTTTATTTTTATATTGAAGAGTTTTATTTTTTGTTAAGCCTATTTTACTTTTCCATCTAGAAGTTTCGTTTTTAAATCGAGAGCTTTATTTTTAAACTGGGGAACCTATTTTGAACTCGCTAGTTTTATATTTTAAACACACGAGTTTCATTTTTAAAATCAAGAGTTTTATTTCTTAAACACGTATCTATCGAGATTTTTATTTCTTATTCAATAATTTTATTTTTCAAAATATCACAGTTTAGAGAGTTTTATTTTCAACTTGGAAGTCTTTTTTATAACTCGTAAGATTTCTTTTGTAAACTAGTGAGTCTTATTAGAGTTTTAAAGTTTGAGTTTAAAACTCGGGAGTTTTATTTTCAATTCATGAGTTTTATTTTTGGCTCGCAACTTTTTAAACGACCGAAGAGAGTTTTATTTTTATATTAAAGAGTTTTATTTTTTGAACTTTTTCATTTAGGAGCTTCGTTATTAAATCGAGAGTTTTATTTTCAAACCGGGAGTTCTATTTTGAACTCTTGAGTTTTATATTTTAGACACGCCAGTTTTATTCCTTTAATTCGCGAGTTTTATTTTTAAGCTTGCAGGTACTGTTTTTAACTCTGGAGTTTCATTTCTTAACTCGCTGGTATTGTTTTTAAATCTGGAGTTATATTTTCAAGCCCGCGTATACTGTTTTTTTCAATTGTTTCTAACTGCGGAATTTTTAATTTTAACTTATAAGTATTGCTTCTAACTCTGTAGTTCGGCTTTTAAATTCACGAATATTGTTGTCAAACTCGAGAGTTTTATTTCCAATTCAAGAGTTTTATTTTGTAGCTCAAAAATATGTTTTTTTTTAAACGCACAACACTAGAGAGTTTTATTTTTTGTTTAAGATTGATTTAATAATCTTAGGAGTTTTAATATCAATTACTTGGATATCAATTTTTTCCTCCAGAGTTTCTATTTTAACTTGTGAGTTATATTTTTTAATCAGGAGTTTCGTGGTAGAAACTCGAGAGTTTTATTGCCCATATGGCAGATTTTATGTTTACGCCTTAAGGTTAATTCTTTAACAGGAGAGTATATATTACTTAATGGAGTTTTATTTTCACTTTAACTCTGAAGTTTAATTTCTAATTCTGGCGGTTAATTATTGAACCTTCGTATATAATATTCACTTTTCCTTTAATCTGTAGGACTCTCCTTTTCGGTGGGCAGTTTAAAACGTCAAAACTTAGTATGTGGCGAAGACGGTGCAGTGGTAGAACTACTCAAAGCAGCTGGTGGCATACCACTATTGGTATCAGCTAATCCGGAATTTTGTCTTTCCTTTGAAGCCGATACCCACGTTAATGGCAAATGTTTAAATCCCTATGATTTAAGACGATCATCGGGCGGCTCATCAAGTGGAGAGGTACACAGTGGGAAAACATTTTAAATATTTTATTAATCCCCCTCCGCTTTTTCGAACAGGGCTCCTTGAATGGCGCTGGTGCTACGCCATTTGGTGTTGCTTCCGATATTAGTGGCTCCATACGTTTGCCTGCTTTGTTTTGTGGTGTCTTTGGTCATAAGCCTACCGGCAGTCTGATATCCGTGGAAGGTCACTTTCCCCACAGCACTAAAGATGCGGAATTCGCCAATTTTATGCAAATAGGACCCATAACCAGATTTGCTCAGGATATGCCTTTATTAGTGCAAATAATGGCTGGCAAAAATGCTGAAAAACTACGCTTTGAAGAGGGCGTTAATTTGGATGATATAAAGGTAAGCAAGCTCTAAGTAATACAAGCTTAAAGGAATGCCAATTAAGACTCTTGGGTCCTTTGTTTTAGATTTTTTATACCTTTTCAATGGGCAATCTGTTGCATATACCGGTGGACTATGAAATCAAATGGGCAATTGAAAGAGCGGTCAAGTGTTTTGACAAGGGTGGACTGCGCACAGAGCAGGTAACAAACGTTATAATTGAAACCATAAATTGACCTTTCAAATGACCTATGAGGTCCTTTAATTTTTAGGTGAATATTAAAGGATTTGAAAGTGCCATTGAAATGACTTTGTCATATCTCGTTGGCCTGAAGGGTGTACCCAGTGTCCTAACACATTCGGCTGATGAGAGGCCCACTCGTACAGAATTAATGAAGGAAATCGTAAAGAGTGTTACCGGTCAATCGAAAATAACTACAATGCCTTTGCTGGTAGAGTTTATGACGGAAATGAATGCCTTCATTACCCACGAACGGAACGAGAGGATAAGAACGGAATATAAAGAACTCAGAGAGCATTTAATTGTGAGTTAGTTGGCCTTGGCCTAGACCTTTCCAATACCCAATTTTTCTTACTTCAATTTTCTTTTCCAGAATCTCTTGGGTTCTAATGGCGTTCTGTTTATACCCACTTTCCATAAGTCGGCTGGTTTCTTTAATGGCTGTTCGGTAATGAATATCAGCGGTGTAATATTCATGCTGATGTTTAATATTTTGGGTTTCCCTGCCACCCATGTACCCATGGGTTTAGATCGTAATGGCATACCCATTGGTTTTCAAGTGGTAGCTGCCCCATATATGGATAAATTGTGTCTTCAAATTGCTGCTGAATTGGACGGTGCCTTTGGTGGTTGGGTTGAACCTCAATAGTCAAATATTTTGGAGCATGGCAACACTGATTCCTTAAACACCACTTTTTGTTTTCTAGTTAAGATTGTTAAACAGACTAAGTTATTTATTATTTTAATTTTTGTGTAAATGGCAATACTGTAAATAATATATATGTACAGTAAACAATAAATAAAATAAATCGCGTTAAAAATATAGCTGTAAACCAAACAATTAATAAAATTAATTTTTTAATTAACATTATTTACTACCACATTTCAATAACATCAAAATTTTTATTACAAAATAATTTAAATTTAATTTTTTTTTTTTGTGAAATTTTTTTAATTTCACATTTTCGGATTTTTTAATAGAATTGACTAACAAAACAATGGCAACGCTCTATCTACGTTCTTTATTTTTTATCCTTAATACAAAGGCAAACAACAAACCACAGTTTTTACCCACATTTCAGTTACCTAACAATGGCTCCGCTAATGGAGGTGGAAATTACTTATTCTGGACAGAAACCGATTAATTCACCACTGATGGTACAGTGATTTATGTTAATACAGTACCTATTTCGAATAACGGCAGTTTGGTGAATTTCAATTTTATTCACCACACCAAAGAAATTCACCACCATTTACAAAAACTCACCACCCTGTAAACTCACCACTCCAAATAAAATTCACCACGCTTAAAAAAATAAAATTCATTTTTGGGGTCCTCCCCTTTACCGTGTCCATCTCCGTCCGACAAACCCGATCTATCAATCCTATCTAAAACAAACACACACACACGACAAATCTCCTCTCCTCATTACTGGACGCACACACGCACACTCACTCACCACCACAACCAAACAACAAACCACAGAAACCCGAAAAACCACCCCATTCAGCCAGACACCACACGTGCACACACACACACACCCATACGCCGTAATTCGCCTTAAACGACAACGGGCTTAATTTTCTTATATACAAATTGCAATCGAAAAAAGAATGTGCGAATTATTTTGAAACGTTTGTTTTTTAGCGAACGAACGAATTTCACCACCAGTGTTGCCATTAACAAAAAATTAACAAAAACGGTAACACTGATCTTTAATGTTAAACAACATTGCTAGCTTCTCTCTCTGTTACTAACATTATTTATTTATTACTCACTTAATGTAATAATCCATCTCCTCTCACGCCTGTTGTATTTGTTTACATTGCGGCTGCATTATAAAGTAAAACTTGAGGCTGTGATTGTTTTTTTAATATTTCTTTTCACTTAATTCGTTTGAATTTAAATTTCTTGTCACTTTTTCGTAGTTGAAAGATTATTTTTTAAACAAGGCTAATCCCGGCCGTTTTGGATTACATGCACCCACCCACAACTCACGTTAGTTGTAAGTAACACTCACTACCTACCCTACCACTTACATTTTTTACTCGCTTTCTTCAGTCAGCATTTCTTTAACATTGATTGCTACTTACTCTCTCTATATTTTTTACTGTTACGGACATGTATGTGTGTGTTTGTTATCTGTTGTTTCTGGGGTCATTTTGCTGTTTTTTTTTTTCGTTAAGGGCAATGTGCGTAATATTTTGAAGTTTATGTTGTTGTTTTTGCGCTAAAAACACTATGGCTACTACCCGATTACCCAGGCTTACTAACAGTTATTTATTATTAG
The DNA here is from genome assembly GCA_005959815.1 of Sarcophaga bullata. Taxonomy (NCBI): domain Eukaryota; kingdom Metazoa; phylum Arthropoda; class Insecta; order Diptera; family Sarcophagidae; genus Sarcophaga; species Sarcophaga bullata. The sequence goes on from QOCX01000171.1 coordinate 25,651, forward strand.
TCAGCCTGTTACAGGTTGTGTCGTATTTATATTCTTCTTGCACAAGCAAAGCTTCGCTCCCTTTTGGATTAACACCTACTAACTACATTATTTTTTAATCGTTCTCTGTATTTCTTTAACATTGTTGCTTACTGTTTATCAACATTTATTATTTATTCACTCAGCCTTAAACTGTTGTTGTTCTCATTTCAACAGGTTATTTACACTTATTGTTAGTTATTTAGTGTTTAAGTTTAAAATTCATAATCTGTTATAATAATGGTACAGTGAGTTGATACTTTTTTTCCAACTGTTATTGGGAAAATACAATTTTTAACAGCAATTTTTTATCGCTCTGTTAACAGCCGTATTTCGTTACTCTCACATACTATCACTTTTTAGGATCTTTTACACTCAATTTATGTAGAGAGAGCTCCTTATCTATTCGTCTCTGCTGTTACGTGTTTGTTTTGTTTACATTCAAGTTGGAAATTCATTTTAACTTTCTTATTAAAAGTAAGCGGTATAGATAGAGTTTGCTTGCAAAACAAAAAATTCTTACTTAAATGTCGGGTTGTTTTGTTGCTTTTTAATGTAAATTAATTAATTTGTGTTTGTGTTTTTATTGTAATTTTATTATTATTAATTAAAAAAAAAAACTCAAAATGGAAATTATTCTACGGACATTTCAATTTATAATGAAAATACTGTATATAGTGGTGTATCCTGTGCTACAATATTTACGTCCAAGGCAAAGGCAACAATATTTACCACCAATTACGGATGAAATATTGGCACTGTCGTTAACAGAAGTAGCACGATTAATGCGTTTTGGAAAGGTACAGAAGCTAATGAAATGGCAATCAATTTTTAATAAATTCCGCGTGTGTTAATATTGCAAAAAATAATGTGAAGATAAGATGTTTTTTTTTATTATTTTTAGGGGTGACCTTATCAAATTTTTTTTTTTGTTATTTTAAAGTCAAAATTATTGATAAAATAAAACAACAGATTTATTTATTTATTAAAACGGTTAGTTTAAAAAAATCGTTAAAATTATAGTTCTTATAAAGGCATTATAAAATGCTATTAATGTAGAGTAAAGGTTCACTATTCTATTATTAAAACGTATATTAATTTCACTTAATTAATTAAACGCCTCTATTTCATCCCGATGTATTTACTCGTGTAATTAACAGTTTGAAAGAGAAACAGTTAAATTTATTTACAGTGGTCATGAAGTGGCAAAAAAAATCACAATGCAGTATATAAAGGGTCGGTGTTTTAAATTAAGCTTGCAAGCACGAGATGTATGGTGGCTCTCAGGTAGTGTTTACATGTGAAAATTGATCGTGTAATTGGCACTTATGACTTATGACAACAGGGAGTAATAAAAAATGGGCACCATATCCATCTCATGTTTGCAAGCTTGACCTGATGATTAATCAAAAATTTGGTTGCATAGTGCTAAACATTATTTTTCTCTCTCTTTCATCAGGGTAATTAATGATTGCTTTTAGGAGTCATACATACGGGTTAAGGATTGTTTTTTAAAACGTTAACCTGTAGATGGTATCAAAGGACGCTTTACTAAATGTGGTCCACGCAGTCTAATGAGCAATATGTACCTTTAGTAAATCAGAGCTCCGGAGTTCAAACGTCATCGTCGGAGCAAAAATATTAAAAATAAATTTCTCTCAGCGTTACCTTTTTAATAATCTTCTGGCGAAAGCTTGGACAGTTACAAGTTGCCTTGAAAAAGCTTCATAAATACGTCTTTTGGAACCGACGTTAAGCTGCACATCCCACCATTCGGGAATAAAATTAACACACACAACAAAGGTGCTATATGAAGTCAGGTTTTTGTTGTTGTAACTAACAACAGTCTCCGGTTAAAACAGCTTTCGCTGAGTTGACAATCCTTGGCCGATGAATAATCGGGTCTTTACGGATCCGAATGTTATGGGAACGTAACGCGATGTGTAATGTTTGTTGCTGAAAAAATCAATTGAATAACGAACGTAATTCACTATTCAACATTCACATTCACCGCATTCACTATTCAACATTTCGATTCGAATACAAAAACGTTGGAATTTAAAATGTTTTCTTTCAACTCAATAAACTGATGAAGTAAACTGTCAGATCTTCAAATAAATAATTACAACTCACTTTATGGATTTCATAACAAACAAATCGCAATATTTATTGAATGAATTAACACAGTGCAACAATATTGTAAAAACCACAGCATAGTGGTCTTAGAATTCAAATTCAAAATACATTCTATTCACTCGATCACAAAATGCTTGTTGACGGATGATTAAAACTAAAGATTCTAATCTGAATGGTCTAGTAGTAACAACATTCCAATTCTTTATTTAATCACTTGAGAAATTAAAACCACTGAACTTATGATGACGAAATGATCGAATTTTTATTGAAACATTCACTACTCATGGCGCTCTTGTGCTATTTCTAGTAAAACAAAGTCACTTTTAGAATCCGATGAGATAAAGGGTGTGAAAAATACGTTCGAAATATAAGCATGTTGACAACGAACTGATAGTCAGTCATTAAGGGGAAACACCACAAAAATTACTTGAAAATTCCAACTGAGACTTTCATTCATGCTTTCATTTCAGAAAGTAATTCATAATCCATTGCGAATTATATGAGGCTGATATATTCAAAGAACGTGAGCAATAGGAATTTTTCTTTTTTGTAAAAGTCATGAGATTACACCATAAGACAGTTGGCAGGCACCATTTTTTCTTTATTTAATCGATTTTGCATTTTTTTTTTTGTTTTTACTTCAAGGTTACTTCAAAGTTCTTGGTCCAGACTTATATTGATCGCATAAAAGAAGTGAATCCCTATATAAATGCTGTCGTAGAAGATCGTTTCGAAGAGGCTTTAAAAGATGCTGAAGATTATGATGAAATAAGAAAGTCATGCTCTACAATGAACATTCCGTATTTATATAGTCGTTATCCTTTACTTGGTATACCATTTACAGTTAAGGAATCTTGTAGCGTTCAAAGTAGACCAGACCAGATAAGAAATGACTGCCCGATAGATTTAAAGAAGTTTTCTTTACAGGCATGTCTCATGTTGTGGGCAGTTTAAAGCGTGTCGGCATGAAGGCAAAATTTCATTGTCAGCCTGTGCTAAATTTAATAGATGCTGGCGCTATTGTGTTAGTGGTGTCTGCTACACCCGAATATTGTTTTAGCATTGAGACAAATACTCTTACACAAGGACGTTGCCTTAATCCTTATGATTACAAACGAAGTTGTGGAGGTTCTTCGGGTGGTGAGGTAAACTCAATAAGGTTTTCAAAGGACATTTTATTGATAATTTAAAATGTTATACCTTTCAGGCAGCCTTACAGGGCAGTGGTGCGTCTTTGTTTGGCATAGGCTCAGACATTGCTGGCTCTATACGCATTCCATGCTTATTTAATGGTATTTTTGGCCACAAACCCACTGGCGGCTTAATTTTCAATTGTGGTCACTTTCCCAATTCAAGTGAAGCCAAATGTGCTGAGTACTTGCAAATGGGGCCCATGACACGTTTTGCTCGTGATTTGGCTATATTGACCCAAATTGCGATTGGCAGAGATGCAGAAATATTGAATCTTGCTATGCCGCTTGACACATTAAAGCTTAAGGTGGGTTTTAGTTTTTTATTTCAAATGATTAATCTCTTTAGATAAACTTAACTTTTTCATTTATTCACTTTGTAGATATTTTACTCTTTTGGTTTTGATGGCTTAAATGGGTTTCTACATCATAGCGTGACTTCCGATATAAAAAATGCAATTTCAAGAGCTGTGGAGTATTTTAAAGCCACTGGAATCTACACGCAACGTGCCAAAATCAAAAATTTTCGTAATTCAACTGAGATAGCCATGAGTGGTCTAGTGCGTTTACGGCGCTTTCCCTTTTTGATGACCGACAGGTTTGAGCCACCGGCCACAGTTAAACAGAATCTAAAAGAATTGTGGGCGAGTATTTGTGGTCGCTCGAAATATACGAAAGAAGGTTTAATTTTTGAACTGCTAAGAACAAGCAATGCTTTTATGCCTAAAAAAAATTTAAGGAAATATAAAGCCGAAGCCAGGAAATTGAGACAGGAAATCATTGTTAGTATTTCATTCAATCTATGAGTAACACTTAAAACACTTTAAATTGTTTCATTCGTTTTAGGAACTTTTGGGTACTGATGGTGTGCTATTCTTTCCGACTTTCTGTGTGCCCGCTATACATCACAATAGTTCCGTTTTTCCATTATGGGCTATTGATTACTGTTTGTTATTCAATATTTTGGGTTTACCTTGCACTCATGTACCCATGGGCGTAAGTGCCAACGGCATACCAACAGGCTTTCAAATAATTGCTGCTCCTTATCAGGACAGATTGTGTCTAAGCATGGCTGAACAGATTGAAAATGCCTTTGGCGGTTGGGTACCACCGATGACTTATATAGCTGAATTATCCACATTGCGTCAGTCTGCTGTGGACAATGTGGATAGCTAACTTGGCCCATAAAGTTTATTTTTATATTTTAAATTAAGATTTAAATTTATAAATTGTTGAACATAATTGTTGCTCGGCATAATTAAATTGTAATTAAAAATTGTCTTTAATAATCAAACAATCATAATTTTAGCAAATAAATACAAAATTTTTTTTAATTTAATAAAAGAACACCGATTGGAGGCATTCCTCGATGATAGCCAAGGCAATAGAAAATTCTTTAAACTGAAGATGATTTATGTCCATAGAAGAAAGCTTATGATCATAAATACTCCGCAGATGCCAAGTATATCTTTCTAAGATTCTACTTGTTGTGCTGGAGATACTTTCGTTGAGCATATCTCTCCAAACATCTGCTCGAACTCATTCTCGTTTCACTTTTTTGAATACAAAGCTTAAAAAAGAAGGTTCTTAAATGTTTTCTAAATTATTATATAAAATCAACGTGATTCATTTACTGTGATTTAAAAACATTTTTTAAAACAATTTTAAATTACCAGAGAGTGTCCATATGCGTTAAATGCAACACTGTTATGCATAAAAATACTAAACACTGTTAAACAAGCATAAGTATGCTAAATAATAACAAAATATGTATTCGGAATAACGTAAGCATAACAATAACGTAAAAACATAACATATGCTGATATTGACAACAGAGAGAATCTTTAACAATATCAGACAAATAATAATGGAATAGCAAGCAGTGAATAAGACCAAGGAGAACAGAGTAACGTGTGTTAGCACACACACTTCACGCGAAACATTTCTTTCTATGCTCATTCATCATGAGCAATGTTGCCAGGAAATGGAAAATTTTGTATCCAACTTCTGAGAATGAAAACACCAAAGAAGGAAAAAAATATCCCAATTTATTTAATTCATCGTTTATTATTTACTTTTTTCCTGATGTTGGTGGATCCGACATAACTTTCAAAATAGAATTTATTAACATAATGACAATATTACGTTAGTGGAGTGCACTGCTTTTATTTAGTGTTTGTGACTCCACTAATCTAGATTATTTATCCTTAAGCCAGAAACAAACCATTGGTAGTGCAGTGGAAACTGGCAGTACTTAGATGTCGGTAGTGCCATATATTTTTTGATTAGCAACAGAGTGGTAAATTTCACTTCTAATCACCACACTAGATAAACTCACAATATCTAAAACCCACCATACCTGCAACTCACCTGTCCCAGGCTTAACAGTCAACCTCCGTCAGGACTGGCCAAGAAACCAGTTCTACCAACGTCCTTCCCTTCTCATTTGACGCACACAGAAATACAATCAGAAGGACACAAAACAAACACCAAAAATTCTTCTAAAACGATGGGAGGCTTAATTTTCATTCATATAAACCGGACAAACATTTGTTTTTGTTTGTGATTTTTTTTCAACAGAACGAATAAACCACCACCAGTATTGCCACAAAAGAAAAATGTCTGCAATCAACTTCTTGAAAATACAAAATCACCAATACAATAACCAATTTTTTTTAAAATAACAAAACTAGGCAACACTGTTCATGATTATCTTGATGCGAATTCAACTTGAGTACTCGCTGTCATTTATAAATTGCTCGTCGTCGAATGTGGAACGTTAAAACGGCTGAAATAATAAACAACACAACTTAAAGAAAAAAAGAAATAAAAGTTATTACATATTAAATTTAAAAAAAAATATATATAAAGTGTACAATACAATACAATAAGAAAAGAAAAAGAATTGATAAAAACAGAAATATTTTCTACTGGACTTTATAGATTTTTTTTATTAAAACAACAACAACAGTAAACTACTACAAGACAATTCAGTGCCTTTTTTTACACAATAAGAGTGACAAAATAAAATATTCAATTAAAGGTTTCATAAAGCAAATACAACAAAAAAAAATTAAAATTTTAATAAAACTAAGCCACGCATTATAAAATAAATTTAATAAAAATCAAAAACAGCAACAACAACAAATATAAAAAAGCTCCCTTTTTTTTAATATTACCTCGACGCGCTGCTCTCATCAAATTTATAAAAAAAATTGTTTTTTTTTTCTTTAAATAAATGATTATTAGTGACGATCATTGATTGTAATAAAGAAACGAAATTAATGCTGCTTGTTTAAAGCATATTATTCATGTTGATTGATAATAAGCAAAAGCATCAAGCAAGCAATAGTTGTTGTGTAAAGAAAGTTAAATTTTATTTTAGCTTAGTAAACCACAGTGAAAGAAAAACAAGCAACAACAAGTGTTTTTAATTTTTTTTTTTTTTGTTTGCTGCTGTAATTCTTGTAAAACTACAAACCAAAAAATAAAAAAAAAGAAACAGAAAAAAACGCCAAACTTGCTATAAAAGCTACAATAAAAAACGCTTATTTACAGCATAAACGCAGCAAAACAACAAGACAAAAAGAAAAACAAAAACAAAATATTTTTATGGTTGATTAACTCAAGTGATTTTCTCAGCTAAACTTACGTAGTACGTACTTATTTACCTACATTTATACACATACATACAAGCAAGCAAAACAAAAAAAAAAAGTAAAAAGAAGAATAACAAAAACAAACGTACAAATAATAAATAAAAAAAAAACTCAATAATAAAGTATACACAGCGTGTGTGTGAACAATTTCGTGTGTGATTCAACAACGCAACAACAAAAATTTATACAACCAACCAGCCAGCCAAGTAAGCAAAGCAAAGCAAATAAAAAAAAACACACAGCCAGCCCATACAACGCACACACAAACATCGCACTCTCTTACTCATAGGAAGACCATACTCATTTATATATAAATATATTTACACGTACACATTTACAAAGGCACAGACCTTAACACCACTACGCTAAACAGAGAACGCGCGCTGTGGTGGCATTAAAAAAAAAATAAGCAAAACGGTAAACATTATTTATCAATGAGCCAGAGTAAGACAGTGCTAGCGTGAGTCATAATATCAACATATATAAAGTGAAATGAAAATGCGGATAAAGAGAGAATCACCGTGTCTATTGCTAAGATTTATGCCAATCACCAAAGTCGGTAAGTATTTTTATAAATTCAAATTAAAAAAAAAGAATAACAACAAGAAAAAAATATGTATGTATTAAAATAATAACCTATTTATTAAATTTCCTTGTTCCTTGTTTGATAATTAACATAACATAAGCTGTTGTGTGTTACACAATTAGATCTTGTTTAATTATCACTACACTTACTCACTCATTCAATCGTTCTCTCTCTCTTTGTCTCTCGTATACTCTCTTGGTTCATATTATTTCCCCCCCCAAAAAAAAAAAACAATTGACAACAACAAAATTGAAAGCATAATTTATTTAGGTTGTGTACGTGAAAAGTACTCTGTCTGATGTTAACATTATCAGCAGCATATTTTTTTTCTTTTCTTTTTGTTGTTGTTGTGTATGTGAAAAGAAAACTACGTTTTGAATGAAATCTCTCACTGAAATGCTTAGAATCCAATAAGAATTTTTAGTTGAAACAATACAAAACAATGTGTGCGTGTGTATAAATATTCTCAATAAATCGTGTAAGAAAATAAAAAAAAAGTATGAACATCAATCACAGCTAAAAAACGGACATTGTTGCTAAGAAATTTTGAGTTTTTATGCTCGATTATCGATTATTTGAAGGCACCTTTTAACTCCAATTTAAAAAACTGAAAAAAACAGTAATATCGCGGGAAATGCTTAAACAAGCAAAGGTGCATGTCTAATAAGAAAATTTTGTTCCAAAATTGCTATTTTTTTGTGGAAAAATTTACCTGAAATATGCTTTGAACAGCTGGAGAAAATATTAAAATATTATTTTACGCGGTTTGGTGATCCCAAATTTTTCGAAATTGAACAAAAAAAGAATGTTTGGTTGCTTTATAAACTAGAAGGCATTCTATGGTTTAATAGGATCACAGCAGATGTCATATTATATACACCATGTTTGTATAAAACAGAAAACATCTGTCATCATTAAACAAAGTGTTGTAATCGATTAGGCTGGAATATACATCTTTTCAGAACAAAATAACTTAAATTCACTTTCGATTGGTTTTTAGAGCAATTCTCTTGGACGCAGCATTCATATTTTGACAGGAAGATCGAAAATGTTTCACAATAAAGCTCCTAAATTCTTTAAAAAGTTCCTTTGATTTCATCCAAATATGTTTTCCTAACGATCTTAAAAGGCGTATTGGGCAGTTTCATTGTATACAAAACAGATATCTAAGCCATATATTGAAATTAATCTAAAAACAGCAGATACTGCATTTATTTCTCGCAATACAAGTTGAAGGATGTCAAAAACTTTGCCTATAGTTCAGCACAAGGTGGATTCTAAGTCAGCATAAAGTATTATAGATTGGGATCATTCTGGATCCTGATCAGCTAATACACTCAACAAATTTAAACAAAATCTCTAATTTACTTACTGCCTACATCAGATGAAAAAAATATATTTTTACCGTTAGTTTTATATCTATGAGAGGTGGTATAACAGGAGGAATATTATGCTCTCTTTGAGGGCTGAAAAAACATTTAAATTCGTCGAGCTAAAGTTTAAAATAGAAGACATGAAAGTCTTTTTTTTAACAAATGAATTAATGGATGGTATTCCTAGTTATTCTCTTGTTTTTCTACGTAAACAACATGGAAACTATGAAAATAAACAATGAAAAGAAGCTACTTTGTGGTGTATGTATGTATATGGACATGCTTACATACAATTTGTGTACAAACTATGCACGTAAAACGAGTATGACAACGAAGTACAACTCCTCTGTGTAGTATGTTGGTTACTTGATTTGTTATTATGGTTCTCTACCTCTGTCACTCGCTCTCTCTCTCTCTCTCTTTCTCTTTTTAACTATGCTTGCTCTCTGGCTATGTATGTATGCCAGATCAAAAATACCAGTTACAAAGTATATACACAGTAAATATAACGAAACAACAATAACAAACATTAAATCAAAAGAAACAACAACAAAAAACTCGAACTCGTACTCGAAAGGTCGTTTCAAAGCAGTGTTGTCTACTTGTTTAGAAAGAAGAAGAAGAAGAAGAAAAAAACGAAACTCACTATGCTAAGCCAAGCAAAAAGCAAAGAAATAAAAATATGGAGAGAGAAAAACGTGTGTAGACATGAAAAACAAATTTTAAGCAGTGGTTTAATGCTGTGCTGATTTTTTCTTTTTTTTTTTGTAAATCGTGCTGCTTTTTATGTTTTCTGTTTTAGATAGCAGCAGCAGCGTCAAAACGTGCAACAGACAATAAAACAAAAACAACAAGAAAAAAAAGAAAACGAAAGAAATATTTTTTTTTGTTTTTTGTTTTTTACTCATTCAATAGCACATCTTGTGGGGATGACTCATGAAATGTTTACAAAATTTCTTTTAAAGCTTCAAGTCGGTTTTATTTTTAATTTTTGGAATTTGTTTTTAATGAATAAACAAAAGAAGAAGAAAATGAAGAGTGTTGGTTTGGTTGTATGATAAATAAATAATAATTCTTTAATAGTTTAAACAAAACACAACAAAAATAAGAAAAAAAAAAAAGAAATCCGCCAAGCATTATTTTTTTTTATTTATTTTTAAATAGCTTGTGAGTAATCTTTGGTTGTGTTTTTTACTTTTACTAGTTCCAGTTTTATTGTTAAGAAAGAAAGAAAAAAATGTAAAAAAATAAAAATAAAAATAAAAGCCTTAATTAACACACTCAGGTAGCTTTGAACCTGACTAAAACATTATTAATCACAGTTTTTTTTTTCTGTTTATTATTCTTAGGAAAAAAAGCAAAAAAGCAAACAAAAACAATTGGAATTAAAATGTAATTTTATTCTACACGATTCACGTCTCGATGACACAAGCAAGCAAACATCAACGTCATCAGCAATAAAAAATGTTAAACTGAAAATTCTTTAAAAAAAACAACATTTTGATACACTCATTTTAAATTTTATTACAAACATGAGAGACAGACAGACAGACAGACAGGCATTTCATTTACACAGTTTTTTTTAATAACAGTGAGTAATCATAGCGGAATATATTTAAGAAAATGCGTAAGATAATGTTGATCATGATGATGATGATGATACTGCACTCTTACTCATTTCTTTACTTTACTTACTCAAACGGTTTTGTACACTCATCATAATAAACCCAATTGCTAATTAAAAAAGAAGAGTAAAAAAACACAGCAACAGCCCCTATAATTACTATTTAAAGACCCTTTTACAATATCTCACCACCACCGCCACCACCATAATCCCCATCATCATCATCATCATCATCATCAAATGTTGACATTTTAATTAGAGCAGCCCCCCTATAGATGTTTTTAATTATCTCGTATGGTGTTTAAAGTATAAGTGCCTGTGTGTGTGTGTCTTGTTTTTGTTACATTCCTATTTCAATCATATTGAAAATATGCTCTCACTCTCCCTCCCATCATCATAGACTCTTTTGTTTACATTTATACACACACATTATGTCTTCTATTTATTTACAAAATAACCGTATTCATAAGTTTACTTTTTATTGTTGTCAAGCTGCCATATTGCAATCATGAGTAAAAAGAGTTGAAATTGTTGTTTAGGCTCTTCCTGTTGCTGTTCCTTGCAAACCAAGTTTAATTTTTGTACGAAAACAATAACAATCGATTGAATTTATTGAGATTGTGTTTACTTTTTATAATATCCTGTTTGTTGTTTTCTCTCTGGCTCTCTTAAACACACCATTTGTTTTACTCTCTCAATACTGATAAGTTGTTCTCTACAGAGAGAAGGGCTTATTTTTGAGACAAGGATATATTCTCTTTGAAATGTTTGAAATTATTGAGAGAATTTCCTTTTGTTGTAAGAATTTATCAGCATATATGTACATTCATTATCACTAAGCAGCTGTTGATTTGTTTACATTTTTAAGTCTGTTTTTAAAGAAAAACGATGAGTAATAAGAACAACAAATTAAGCGAGGAGGAGTAAAAGAACAGCAAGGCTGCAATTTATTTATTTATTTACCTTGCCAGATTTTTATTTATTTTTTTGTTTTTTTTTTTTTTCTAAATAGTGATTCATATAGGGTTTCTGAAGTCTTTTATTTGGGAAATTCTTTAGGAATTATTTTTAAAATACATAAATTGCTTTAAAAAATGGAAAGTTATAAAGAAATTTTAATGTTTTTTGTTCCGTTTTTTTTTTTGCAGAATACAACAACAGAAGATCCAAAGATAACCTGGATACCCCTTGTGAAGAAGAAGAAACCAACTCCTCGTCTACACGGGCTCCCCTGACGAGGAGTTGTAGTAGTCCCGCTGTTTATGGTAAGTTTTTTTTTATGAAATTGTTTTTAATTTTATTTTTTTTTAAGTTATAATTGTATTTATTACGTTTAGCTCATTAGCTAGAATGATAAAAATGCTGCGTAATGTTTACCTTACGCCATTTTACATTTACAAACGTAAACAACAAACGTCAAGTATTTGCCTAAGAGCGGAAAATTTTATTTTTTTGACATCAACAACGACAAAAAAAAAGTATATAAAATTGAAAGTATTTAAATATTTCGTTTGTGTGCATCTGTAAATGTTATTTTTAAACAATTACATGCACTATACACCAATGCACACTAAACTATTCTACGTCATTAGAATATCATTGTAAATTTTTATTATTTTCTTGTTTATTTACATGCATTTTACTATTAAATTAGCAAAAGTAATAAAATGCCAGAGAATTTTTATTATAAATTATTGATAAAAAAAAAATTGTTTTTGTTTTTGTTTTTGTTAATAACACGTGCTTATTTCTTAATAGTATTTTGGATATTTGCGCGTCATTACTTTAAAAATAAAACGAGAAAAATCTAGGGATTTTTTTTAAACGTAATAAATAAACAATTAATTATTTCAAGTTAATTTGTTAATAATGATTGGGATGTTTACAAATTAATTTTTAAATTATGATTTAATAATGGAAATATTTTTTTTTTTTTTTAAGAATATCTTTTGAGAATTTTTTTGTATGGCTTTCAGCTGTTCAAAGTGTTATAACTTAAGTTTTCTTTTCAACACGTTTATTGCATTTACAAAACAGAAAAAGAAACGAAAATTGTTGAGAGTTCTGCATTTTAAAACGTGTGTTTATGAAGAAATGATTATTGCCTTGTAATATAAACAATTTTTTTTTTGTTCTAGACATGGCAACAAGAATTCATTCTCATTATAAAGCTATGACGACTTACATATCTCCTTAGCTGAGTTATCGGTTTTATGACTTAAATATACTCATTCAGTTAAAACTAAAGATTTATTTATATTAGTTGTGGTTAAAAACTATTATTATAATTTATTGTTATAAAAATAATCTCGTGATTTGAATTTAACAATAGAAATAGAAATATTATCTGTCTCTTGTGTGTGGTATTACCAAGAAATTTTGTTGATCTCATACTTAAACTTTCATTTTAATTATTAAAAGAATTATTACTTCAGGCTTCTTAATTTAAAAAAAAAAACATAATTTTCCTTATCCCTTGGCTACCAACTGTTCTAGGAAAATCTTTAATAATTTTAATAAAAAAAAAATTGAAAATAGTGATTCATCTTAAAGGTACGTGTCCAGTCCTCTATTTAATAAACATTGATTTCCTTAAATACCCATGAGTCATAGATTTAAAAACCTTTGTTCTTAACTTTAATATTCTTTATTATAAAATATAATTATCAAGTTAATCTCAAGGACAATTCTACAAGAAATCATTGTTAAACGAAATTATTTTTTTTTTTTTTTTGTTAACCCTTTAAATATTTATTTTAAGTATTTAAGTATGACTCATCTGAAATTTAAAATATTTTCAGGTACATATTTTGAAATTTAATTTAAATTCGTTTCTTTTTTTTTATATCACATACAAAATTTTGTAATTCAAATTTGAAATTGTATTCTTTATGAACAATGAGTCATTGAAGCTATTTTCAAAGGTTGTTCAACCGTATTTTTTGTTAATTTAATTTGCAAAAGTTTATCCATTTTTCATTTACAAAAATAAAATGCAAATAAAATACGCAAAAAGCTATGATGAAACGTTTCTTTCATTATAATGCTTGGAACGTGTCCTAGATTGATTGTTGCAGCAGTTTACCTTTTGGAGCTAGTCTTCCACAAATTTCGAATTGATGGCAACAGTATTTTACAAAGAATACAGTCACACAAGAAGACAGTCACTTTTTTTTGTTCACATGGATTCTCTAGATCCCCTAAGAGGCAATTTTGCTTGTCAACATAAGCACCTCTTAATTTGTTTAGATCTGGCAACGCTGAGTTGCAATTTGTTTTCAAATTTCACACGTTTTCATGCCACACCGACTAGATTTCGAAAAAGAGTAAAAATCTTAAAAAAAAAGATATTTTTTATATTCATTTCTTAATAATTCTCATAACATGGCCTTACTTTTGTCTACATTGATGGATTTTCTTGGCCTTATTACCATATACAAAATTTTTTTTCCGTCTAAACTCGTGGCACATTGAAATAACGTCACCAGGCGTGAAATGAATCACAATTTTTCTTCTTAAAGTTCTGAAAATAACACAGCCATGTTCTTCATAAAATCAACAACAAAAAAAAAATTGTGAATATATTAAAAACGTACTAAGAATATGCCGCATGAAGATATTTTTAGATAAAGGAAATGTATTATGATACGAAGGACCATTAATGTATTGCTAACTGGCAGAAAAAAAAAACGAGTTTTTAAAAGATTGTCAGCTAAGTTACAACTTCTTAACATATTTTTGTGTCTTTTTTTTTAATGGGAAGCTATTGAATTTTCTTCCATAAAGAGTATGTGGCATGAAGGACCAATAATAGATTATTATTTTGCGGCATAAAAAACGAATTTTTAAAAAATGTTGCAGTTTCTAATTGCCTTTTTAGGGCCTTTGTTGCAATGATTTCTATTTCGGTGCTTTAGTATATAGGGACAGGCTTGAAGGACCATTAATAAATTCGTTCTTGGAGCATTAAAGTGTTGATAAAATTGTAGTGTTTGTGTTGGTATTTTCTGTATAGTTTTTGATCGTGGCTTTGGCAATTTGCAAATGATTTTATTTAATTTAATTATTACTACACCTAGTTTTTGCGATACGATAATAAAATATAAAATAAATTTCCCTTATTTCTACAATATTTTTATTACTTTTGCACACCTTTTTTGATATCGATTTATTTTTATAAAAAAAATAAAATAAAATAAATTACGTTTTATGCTAAAAATAGTCTTATTTTTTTCTGTTTCATCATAATATTGAAAACAAAAGCAACAAAAAAATAATAATAACATATTGAGTTTTTGGTTGAGGTTGTTTCTATTTCTATTTTGTTTTTTTTATATGTTTTTTCTGTGGTAAATGGCGGGGATGAATGAATTTTGGGACGGACATTATTATACTAGATAGAGATGGTTGGTTGAATTGGTTGAGTTGGTTTTGGTTTGGTGGTGTGTATACGTCTATGCGTATAATTTTTTTTTTTCTACTTGGGTAATTATGCTTTTTTTATAGAATGATTTCAAAAGATATTCTTTTTCGTCGTTATATTGTATAGAACCATAGCCAAACAGTATGAGTCATATTAAAAACTAGACAAAAACAAAAAAAAACATCACTATGCATATGTAAATAAAGCGATTTTTCTTCTTCTTTTACTCCTGTAATAAGTGGAAACTTAGAAAATAAATTCTAAAGTAAATTACTTTAACAATCAATAAATAATTTATAAAATAAAATAGAATCGCTGTTTATAAACAAACATTTTCCTTACGATCTGGTAATATATTAAGCTATTTAGCATTAATATGTACTCGCTAGCAATGTAGTGGTGTTAGTCATGGTGTTTAAAGTTTGTTTACAAAAATTCAATTCTTTATTCTCACACACAGGATGAAGTAAACACAACATTAAAAACCAAACGCTAACAACAAGAATAAGAATAATAACAGTAATACAAAATAGTTCAACTTAACCTCATTTGTTTCTATTTTTTTTCCTGTGTTTTTTTTTCTACTTCAATTTTGTTAGTGTAGTTAACTGTAGTAAAACATTGTTGATGACTGCGACGTCGTTGGTCGTCGTCGTACACAATAACAATGATTTTTAATTTGTTTTGAAACTGTTATTATGACTCATTTTATAGTTAAAGAACTTTCATAATCAACGTAACATACTCTTGTACTCGTACATTATTTGTGGTATACATTTTTGTTGTTGTTTTTTATTTACAAATGAAGTACAATACCTTACTAACCATCCATCACCTTCCCGTTGTAACACAGTAGTAGTAGTAGTAGTACACAAACGTCTTTATCAAAGAAACTCATTTAATTTAATACCACCGGGTACAATTAAAATATAATCACAATAAGCTTTTAATTCGTAAAAAAAAAACGGCAAAAAAATCTATTTTTTTTTTTTCGTTCTTGAATTTTCCCAAAAATGACTCACTCTTAACAAAAAAGAACAAAAAAAAACGTGTGTTGTAATATCAACAAAGTCAAGGGCCCTCCATTAATTATGGTTAGATAAAGTTAATCAGTGGAAAAGTTCTAGAAGCATAACACATGTCTACGTTGAAACAAACAAAAAATTTAAGCTTCTACATTTATGCGGGCGTTTTTCCATAGGCAACTCCATAGTACCTCTCAATTGTATTAATCATGCTTGTTCAAGTCATAAAAGCAGTTTACCATAGGATAGTAGCTCATAGTAGTTGTTAATTCTAGCAATCATGCTTGTAAAATCATGCTTCAGATCTATACAAGCTATTAGACCGTTTTCCCCTTACTCAGCGGCTTATAATAGCTTTCAATTCCTCTAACCATGCATGTTCAAGCAGTCCTTGTAAACCATTAGAGTGTTTTTCCATAGAAAATCAGCTCAATAATGCTCAATTTACGCTTGGGCAACATTTATGACAACCGTTTTCTCTCGGCATTATTGCAAAGGTCTCAATATTCATCGTTAAGCACCGTTAGCTTCAGTAGCAACACGATATTATAGTCATTCAATGAAAATTCATATGTGGGACACACATTTCTAACTTATTTAGAACCAGCCATTGCTTAAAATATTTTCAAACGATTTTATTCAATATTTAGCTCCTGAACAATAAAAATAATGCTTACAGGACATACGTTATCGTAAGAGTTTTCGCCATTTATTGACATTTTTAGGTATTGAAATTCTAAAACTGGATGCTTCATTATCACTTACATTAACAAAATCAAAATTTTATTAGTCGTATCTGTGTTTTGTTATTGTATTCGTTATATTTATTCTAGATTATTGATTTCAACAGAAAATATTTGGCAATACTGTCAATAACATCATGTGATTGAACATCCTTTATTCAAATCTCTCAGTGTTATCACTTTCTATTAAGAAAAAGGCCGTTTTAATGAAATTTCTAAAAGATTTATAAACGAATATCTAAAAATATACTTCTATTATGTAAATTATTATGTATGTATTGTTTAATGTAAAATAGCTGTTTATTAATAGCTGTTAATAGTTTTATTTTATTTTCCACAATAATATATTTCTCTTTAAACAAATTTATATGTTCACTTATCTCACGCTTATATTGTATTTTGACTTTTTCTAAAAATAAATTTTTTAAAATAATTTTTTTGTGTCTTAAATATTTAGCACATGAGTTAAGCGTTCAAAAATAATTTTTTTTTTTATTTAAAAATTTAAATTCTTTTGTCTTCAATAATTAAAAATAATTCTCTTCTTTATTTTTTTGTTTGTTTTGTAATTTATTTTTAGATATCGAAACACATCCCGCCTCACCAGTTTTCCCACATTTATTATTGGGCAATGGCCGCGATGCGGATGATCCTAGTAGTGTGGGAGCAAATTGTGTTTTAAATGTTACCTGCCAAGCACCCAGCACCAATCAAATGCCGGGCCTTAAATATATGCAAATACCTGCCAGTGATACACCACATCAAAATATTAAACAATATTTTCAGGAAGCCTACGATTTTATAGGTAAGTCTTATTTCATCCTTTATTTTTTTAGAGTTAAAACTGAAGACCTATTTTATAAATATAATGTCCTAGTTTTTCTTCAAAAGGTTTAAATATTTATTTATCTTTTATTATTGTAAATATACGAGCATACATACATATATAATTTTACTATCAAAACTTTACTCCACACTTTTTCCGTTAAGACTCCATTATGTGTGAGAGTCTTTATGAGACGGCATGGCGGCATTTTTACCCCATACTCACAACATAAAAAGAACATCAACACACAAACACACACACCATCGCATTCAGCAACAACAGCAATGAACTATAAAAACACATTAAACGATATAGCAGCAACAACAGCAACAGCAACAGCAACAGCAAAAACAAAGATATTACAACGAAACCAAAACAAAAAAAACACACCACAAACTTCCTTCCTTTTTTCCAAAACAGAGACGAAAACAAAATAATTCACCACATGAATGCTATGGGGTTATCGGCAACAACAATGTCGACGTTTTTATATAGAAACGGTAAATTTCAGACATGTAAACAAAAGAAAACAAAACACATACACACATCTCTTTGCTTTACTAAATTATCACCCCACAAGAGAAAAACGAATGTAAGAATGTCCTCTTAACGAATAATACATATTTGCATATGTATGCGTAAGAATAGAATATTTTTGTTTTTTTTTTTTTCTCTTTCATCCGCTCTTTTTTTCAATTGAACTTTCTTTATTACAAACTATGCTGCACACCCCCAAACCGTCTTTTAAAATAAACCTTTTGTTGTATGAACGTATATATTGTGTTACTTACGTCACGTGCACTTTCGACCTCGTTCCGAAAATGAGGCATGCTAAAATATAATAATAATAACAACAACAACTATAACAATAAACCGTTTTGTTATAAACAGTAGTGCTTATAGTCAGTCCATGTTAAAGTAGGAAAGCATTTTACTTCGGTGTGGTTCGGTTGTTTACAAATGTTTTCGTTAATTCTCTTCTGTTATGGCTGCTAATAAAGATGATGATGATGATGATGATAATGATGATGTTAATGGTAATAATAATGACGTTGTTTTGGCTGCCATTCAACGATGACTCATCGTTGGTTTTATACCAAACACACACTCTTGCAAATGAAAACAAAAAAAAAAAAAACAATTCCTTCCGTGAATCTTTCCAATGTCTGTTACTATAATCCTTACCTCTCTTACTTCTCTTTATGCTAATGCAGTAACTTCTTGTTTTCTTTATTTCTTTTACTGTTTACACTCTCAACCCCCCAGTCTAGTTGAAGTACATCCATACAAGTATAAGTGTTGTAAAAGTATTTTTATAGTATATGAGCGTAACTGTATTAGAGCCTATGTTATTGTTTTTTCTACTGTTTACAACACTTATTTGTTTTTGTTTCGTTTTATTGGCAACATGTGGTGGGCTCTCTAATTTGTTGTGAGTAAGTGAACGACCAGTCGTCTGCTCGTGTTTATACCCCACAAAAAATGTTTTTTTTTTTGTTGTTGTTGTGTTTTTTATTGATTTTCACTATTTTTAGTATTTAAAATGAAGGAAACAGTAGAAACATACACACAACAGCAACAGTAACAACTTAATGATGCAAAAAGAAAATCGTTTTTCTTTTTTTTGTTTTGTTTTAAAGCGCAATTTACACATATTCATACATACATATATACATACATGTCTACACTGTACAAAACAGGACAGTTGTAAATCAATGAAAGCTTTTGGAATTTATAATTCATTTATAAAATAAAAAATGATTATTTATGCATATTTGCATATTTTAAATATGTACACACATATATGTATATTGTATACAGTAGCGGTGAAATTATTAGCTACAGAATTATTCTTAACTATGAAGAATGCAAAAAAACAACAAATAAAAATTTATTATTTACGGCCATACTGAATAAATTTTGAACTTAATTTTGAAATTAGAAAAAAATAAGAGATGATTCTTATTACTTTTACCTTTACTGTTCATACACTTCAAGTTCCTTTCCTCTCTCTCTCTCTCACACACACATACACCGATCTTTTAAAGGTTTTAGTAACAACAGGCAATTTTCTGAAAGTCATCATTTTTGTCTGCTTACATGACAGACTTTTCTTTTTTGTCTTGTGCCTGTGGTTGTATGAGCGATTTTTTTTTAAGTAGCAATTCGCACACGGCACGAATATTGTTTTAATAATCATTTTTACTCGACAATTCAGGCTAGAACACAGTACACATTCATCAATAAGGCAAATGTAGAAAAACAAAACCACTTCTCCCTAGCATGTACAACAGAATCTCTGATATTCTTATTGAACAAAATGGATATTGCCAGACTGATAAAGTGTGTAAGACGTTTTTAGTGAACATTATTGCGTTTAATCATATTTATATCAGTTTCTGATATTGTTTTTTTTTTGGTATTCGTATAATATTTTGTACTTAAAAACTATTACAACAATCGTTCCATACTTAAACATTATAAGCATTTTTATTATTTAATTAATAAATATCCCCAATCATGAAACATATTCTTTTCAAAATTAAATATTATGTTTCAATATTTTTCCTATCTGGCACCACTTTATTGAAATGATCACAATATAAACAAAAATGAAAAGAAAAAGAATTCAAATATTGTGTACTCTCTTCTAATATTTATATTGTATAAACAGTTACAACTACATTAGTACATACTTACATAGATGTATGTGTGGGGTGTGTAGTAGCGGTATATTAAGCAACAATAATTTCTATAGGTAAATATGTATTTCAACTCACCCCACACCCCACTGCATATGACAACTCCCCTTTTTCATTCACAAAACAATATCGCAACCAAATAATAAGAAAAATAAACGAAAAAAAAACAAGCACGAGAGTATAACAGCTGGCTGAAGAGTGTGCATGTGTGTGTGTGTGTGTATGGGTGTTATAAGAACATCAACAATACAAAATAATACACTATGTGTGTAGATTGTATGAGTGAGTAAGTGAATTGAATGATGATGATTCATAATTTTTCTCTTCTTTTTTTATTTTTGTATTCTTTAGCTGCTGCACACTACATTTTGTTTTAACTTTGTGCTATTTAAAGGTGCGCATGTTAATAATTATAGAATTACATACGATAATGGAAAAATATTACAAAAAAAAACCAAAGAATATTCGAATAAGAAGAAATTCTTTTAATGGTAAACGAATGTAAAAATCAGAAATTCGGCACAAGAATTAATATTGGTAACGTTTAGAGCTTGCACAGTACTCTGACCAAAATGCTAAACGCCTATTACATGGGGGACTACTCCCGGTTATATTCCAAACGGAAGTTTTACGGCATCGAAAGAATCTATTAGTCAGGGGATCCCTAGATTTGTTAGATGCTAACTCATATGATTAAGATTAAGATCTGTCTATACACGCTGGAAGATGCACTGTTTACTGTATCATTGGCCCATACTTTTCCCAGAACAATGAAAATCGCAATAATACAAGATAGCTAATAGTGAATACTGATTTCTTGTTTGCCAAAAAATGGAAGAATTAAACTTGATTGACATTTACTTTCAGCAAGATCATACCTTGTACCTATTTTGAGCGAAATCCTTTGGAGCTGTAAATTGGTCGTCACGATCAACCGATTTGACCCTACTACACTATCTTTTATGTAGGTTAGATAATATCTCTCGGGTACAAACGCAACTAATGTTGAAATTTCGAGTGAAATTCCGGGAAAAATATTTAAAACTAAATGGTAGACTTTCATTTATTGCCACAAATAAATATTTAATTTAATTTTTTTAATTTTTAAAAATTCCTGCTCTAAATAATCACCCGTTATAACAAATAATCAAGCATAGTTTTCAAAAATGTGAAATATTTCAAATTATTGGCAACCCTGTTCCTAAAGCATAACCATAAAATTAAAATTCTTTGAAAGTTATTTCAAAAAAAAAAATATTTAAGTTTGCAAAAAATGCAAAGATTTTTTCGTTGGTTATTTGTATGTCTAGAATGTTTAAACAATTTGGTTTAAATATTAGCATTTAAAAAATTAAAATTCTTGGTTTAAATTATCAGAGTTATACAAAATATTGTCTAGCAATTGACGATTTAGACGATTTAAATTTAATAGTTTCTCTAATTTAATTCAATTAATAGTTTTTTCTTTTAGTTCTTTATTAAATTTTATTTACTTTAAATAGTTTTGTTTGACCATTAATAACGTCACAATTATTGACTGACTACACTAACACTAACACTACTTTGATGTGGAGCAGAAGAAGAAGAAAAAATCGAAAAATAAACGCGTTTTATTATTCACAAGTTGAAGGTCGTTAATATAATTTTTTTGCGCATATTTCTTGGTTTTGTGTTCACCTCTCTCCTTCTCCCATTGACTGTGCCTTTTATTTTATTATTTACTGTGTTTTTTTTCATCTTTTTGTGAACTGTGTTATGCCTCTAGATTTACGTAAAACACCAGTCAGTCACAAAAAAAAAATAAATAAAAAATAAAATCCCAAAACAATCGCTTGCTGCTTGCTATACTTATTTCATTTCATTTTGTTTCTTTTTGTTTTATTTGTTATTGTTTTCTTCATTAATGTTTTGTTTTGTTTCGTTTTGTATTGTTATTGTGTTGTATGAGTCATATTTTGTGTACAAAAAACAATATTTTCTGAACTCTCATCATCATTACCAACATCATCATCATCATCATTGTATATAACATCACCATCATCCTGTGGCCAATACTTACAAACAAACACAGGGGCAGGCAGGCTATTTTTAAACATTAAGAACATGAACGAAAAAATATAAACACACTCGCTCTCATAACACTACATACATATATACATACAATATGTAGTGAGTGGTGTGAAATAATGTCTGCTTTGGCGGTTTTTTGTTTATTCATTTCCCCATAAGTGTTCGTTCGACTGGCAGGCTGCTGTTGTCTTTTTATGTCGTCACCATCAACCACATCACCATTCTTTTTTAAAATAATAATTTTGGCACCTGCTTTTTCATTTGCTTGCTTTCTCTTCCTCTTTTTATTTTTGTTTTTCTTCTGCTGGCATTCATATTCCGCATTCAATATGCAGTTTTGCAGGCATATTTAAAAGTATGAATTGTTGTTTTTTTTTTATTTATTTAGGATTCTTACAATAACAACACCAACCACAACAACAAAAAACTTTTTACATCAGATATATTAGTAATAATTAAATAATTAGTAATCTTGGCGCTTAAATTGCTTTTATTGTTTCTACCTCTCGCTCTCACCCACACTCTCTTTACTCACATTTTACGATTTGTTTTGTTTTGTTTTGTTTTTTTTTTTTTTGTTTTACTGTGACTACCAACCATATTTGTTTACAAAATTATGTGTGTAACCTAAAAGCGCCACCATTGTGACTCATGAAAAGTAATAAACAGTTAAAAAAAAAACAACAAAAACAAGTAAACTACAAATGAAACATATTAAAAATACAATATTTTATTAATTTATTGTTTTTTATTTGATTGTAACGAAATTATTGTTATTGCTGTATTTAACGGTAATAATAGCTCTGCTACATTTACACACACAGTATGCAATGTCCTTTTAATTTAAATTTAAAGTTGTTTTCTACATATATTGTTAAACTCACCTCACTGGCTCATACACATATGTATGCTGAATGGTGAAAATGTTTGGAATTGATTGGGGGATACCAAATCTGTGCAAATGTACCGTACCGTTTGGGTTTTGCAAATTGAGAAAACATGCAGATAATTTGCAAAACTGGGCATCATTTACTTTCATGCTGTAGAATACTTTTAGCGGCATAATTTAAATTGTGTAGAGGCTTAAAAAGCACATCAGTTTGAATCAGTTTTTGCCTCAGGAATCGCAAAAATTCTACACTATTTGGCATAATGGCCGAAAATAACAAAAAGTTATCGATTATAACGTCTTATATTTTTGATTTAATAAAGCTTTTATCAAATATAAGAAAAAGATGATACGCTTTGAACGTTTTTAGTTAAAGAGTGATCTGACAATTCCTTGTCTGAAAAGGAAAACAACACCTGCATGCGTATGGATATTTATAAACCTAAGGGTATATAAGGCCTTGTGTAAGACATGAAATTTATGATTTTTTCTTGTATTTATAAAAAAAAAATTATCAAAACGGCTTATTGAACTGAAACATTAATTAAAATAACGTTATTAACTTAAACTTTGTAAAATTTGTATGTTTTCATATGTAATTTACGTTCTTTACTTTCAAAATTATTTGAAATTAATCAACAGGGCGGCATTATTTAAATAAGTTTTTATTGATTCAATTAATCATTACAATTAAATTGATAACGTAATATAAAACATTAATTGTTTTTAAAAGTTAAATCATCATTAGAGTAGTTGTAGTGAGTGCTACAATTACTCATTTTTAAAGTATTTTCAAATTACAAAGTTCAATGAGCATGAGTAACGTTTAAAGTGAATTTTACCGATCGTTCGAACGGTCATTTTACTTTGGCGGTGGAGTTCCTTAAAACCGCCTACATACTTATGTACATATGTATGTATATGTATAAATGAATCAATATTATAATAAGTATTGCTCATTACATTTTTATTATTGTCATCTTTTTTTATAAAATTTTTATTTTTGTCGTCTCATTGGAAAGGTTATTACTCGTTCAACTGCTAAGCTAAAAATATCCATCCATACATACTTATAATTTAAATTAGTCATTTATATGCGAAATTAAATCGATACACGCACAGATGTGGAATGATTGATTTCACCACCACTTGCATTGCATTCAGCGCTTCTTTCTCTCCACCCACGAAAAATATTTGGAAAATATTTTTTCCGGGTAATAAACGTTGTTTTAGGGATTAATCATGATTTTTTGAAAACGTGTTGGGTTATTAGGAATTTGCATAATTTGTTGTATTTGAATATAATTATTAATAAAATTATAAGGAATTCTTTAATTGTTATAACGTGGTGGTTTTTAATTTAAGTTTTTAATTAAAAACTTTTTTTTTAAATTTTAAACAAATAATAATCAAAGTAATATTGTTGTTGCTGTAAATATTACTTCTTAAATTGTAACCGCAAAATGTTACTATAATTATCGCGGTTTTAAATAATTGCGATTTAAAGCTGTTTTAAAAAAAAAAAACAATTCTAAAATTATTTATAGTTATCACTAAAGGAATTTACTGGAACAAATACATAATTTTAGCAAGATTTAATTATTTTGAACGCAATACAAAAAAAAATTATTTTTAGAAAATGAGCTCAAAGTCATAAAATATAAAAAAAATAATAAAACGTATTTAAAACCATAAATTATGTTTTCGAAATGTTAAGCTTGAATCTTTAAAGAAAATCATCGAAAGCATGGCATATTTTTTTTTTCATTTGAACTTTGACCTTTTTTTTCTCCAAATTAACTTATTTACACATGAATTCAAGGAAAATACATGAAAGTTAATATTGTTACAACAAAACAAATCTAAATTACTGCCTTTATTTTACTGGATTTCGTAACTACAAGCTATAATTAGGTTATATTTGTAAGCACCTCTAGTAATAATCATAATTATTATTGTGTTTTATTATTATTTTTGTTTTTCCTAAGGGTGTGCGTTTATTATATTATGTATGTATGTATGTACATACATATGTACATCTATTATATGTATGTTTCATGTTCGATTATCATCCATATTTGTTAAGTTGTCGAGTGAGTACAGAGGCTAAATGAAAATATGGCCTTTTTTTCAGTACTCTTAACTGATAAGATTACTGACAAATTTAATGAACGACAACATTCTTATCAAACTATATAATTTTGCTCAGTTTATTTTTCTACATACTTCTCCATACATCTATAAAGCATTAACAACTAAACCTAGTAGAAGAAACAAAAACCCAATTACTCACAAATAAAGGCACAGACACAAACACACACGGACACCTATATTAACAATAATATCTTGGCAATAATAATACTTCTACAAATAATTATAAATCAAAATCTCACTTTTTTTTTTCTTTTTTTTTTTTTGTATAATGATGATTTGGCAAAATAATCATAAAAGTTATTGTATTATTTAAACAATTATGAAAAAGCGTATAAGTAAAGGCATTTTTTTTCTGTTGTTATTGTTTCAAGTGGTTTGGGAATGAAGTCGATAAATTAAACCTTCATCAGTAATAATTATTTTCAAGTGTTTTTTTTTTCTGTACAGGAAATTAAGGTACAATTAAAAAAGAAAACACAATGGTAACACTGTTATATAATCAAGAGGTAGAAATACTCACCACCATAGTAACTGTTATAATGCTATGCATCCTTAAACATACACATATACAATGGTGAGTGCTACTGTTGTATAAGCAAAAGGAATAATTCACCTCACCTCACCTTGTAAAATTAGTTGTTTTGTAAACAATACCAAACTCACCATTGTTTCCTTGTATTACAATACTAATGTATATGCAGAATGAATTTTGCTTATAAGGATACTCACCATCATTATGGTAGCATTAACGAACATAAAGAGATTTTTCCCGTGTGTTATAACACTGTTGTACAAAGAGAATGAGTAGAAAATAAATCAAACTGTTCTCACTATCATTATCATTAACTGTAATATGTTCTCTTATGGTAAAAGAAATGTCGCAATGGGTACAGTACTCTGTTATATAACCAGACAGAGGTGAATATCGATTAAACTCTGTACTCACTGCTTATAATATTTGTTTAAAAGCAAACAATAAGAAACTCACCATCACTGTGATATCAGTAGCTGATATAACATTATCTCTTTCAACATTATATCACTTGCAAATAATGCATACATACGTATGTATGATAGTTTGTTGTCGTTGTTTGATAAGTTCTCTAATTTGAACAGTTTTTTGACATTTCACCTTGACATTTTGTTTACGTCAGCTTCAATTTCAATTTTTTGTTTTTTTTTTTGTTTTGATTTGTCTAATTTGTAAACATTTTGGTTTTTTTTTTTTTTGTATTTATATTGTCTAATACAACCATCTGGCAACATTTCAAAAATTAATCATTTGTATTGTTTTTAATAAGGCTTTACCTTATTGATTATAAAATGTTGTTTTGTTAAGTGATTGGTTTCATAAGCACTTGAGATATTTTAAATAAATTATGAACCATTAAATACGCACACTCTAGGTAAACAGACTTATTAGGCCCTTTTCCTTTACATACATATGTATTTTCATTTACTATAACTATTTTATGAACAAATTTAAGCTTGAATTTAATATTAATTTTGTTTTGTTTTTTTTTCGCTTTTCTTTACAGAGGATGCCCGTAAAACCGGTTCTCGGGTATTACTCCATTGTCATGCGGGCATATCCCGCAGTGCCACCATTGCCATTGCCTATGTTATGCGCTACAAATCTCTAACGCTGCTCGAAGCCTATAAACTAGTTAAAATGGCACGACCCATAATATCACCAAATCTTAACTTTATGGGTCAATTACTTGAATTAGAACAGAGTCTACGTATGAGCGGTGTCTTAGAGCCCTTATCGCCTGCCTCAGTTCCCACACCTACATTGAATACAAAGTCTAGTCAAAACGATGATAATGAAATGGCAATAGCCGACAGCACCACCAATAATAGTAATAATAACAACAACAGCTCGCCCACATTAGCACAAAATATTGAAATGGATGAATGCGACAGTGGTCACAGTAGTGGTGCGAGTAGTAATTGTTCGTCACGCTTAACCTCACCGCCGGTAACACCCGAAGATGAAATACCCTGCTCTTCAAATAATGTTACCACCTCCAGCTCTTCCTCGTGTTTGTCGCCAGCCTCAGCTTCGTCAATGTCATTAATGAATAATTTAAGGCCAGCACGGTTTAAACGTAATTCACCAGCTAAACTAAGGCTTAATTTACAATCAACCTACTCACCCATACCCAAATCCTTAAGCTGTCTAACAATACAAAATGCCGGCATTAGTCCTCTAAGCAAAGAGCCACCTGCAACACCGAACTGTGATTTGGCCATGAGCACAAGTACAAGTGATTAATACAACAACTGTAAAGGCATAGATTTTATAGAATTCATGTTAATTTGTATAAAAAAAAATTTTTAGGCTTGAAAAGAAAGTTTGGAAAAGGCAAATAATTTTTATTGACAAAAAAAATTATGCTGATTTCCTAAAAAGAAAGAGCGAAAATGGGGTATCACCTTTTTCTTTTAAATAAATTCAATTGTAACAAATGCTTTAGTTTTATTTAATAATTATTGTTAAAAAATTAACAAACTTGTGCAACTTTACGGCAACACCAAAACTACCCGCCCGCCCTAATAAAAAAAAAAAAGGTTTTATTTAAAATAACTTTAAAAAGCCTCTTAGATTATCTAAAAAAGTGTTTTTTTTTTTTTTTTTTGAAAAGGCAAATCATTTTCTTTCACCACAAAATGCTTGTCTGACCCTCCAAATCCCTGTAATTTTTTTTTTTAATGTAAACAAAACTGTTTTAAGTTTTAATTTATTGAATGATTTTTTTTTTGTGCTCCCCAAAATAAACCTTAAAAAAGAAACAACCAAACATTACATCACCATTAAAAGAAAAATAGTTTAAAGAAACATGATTTTCAAAAAAATTTTAATGAAAAAAAAAAAAAGAAATAAATTAAAAATTGAATTACATTTTTAAACGATGATTATAAAATAACATCCTACATTATTATCATTAATATTTTTATTTATTTAAAAAATTCTTAGTTTATAAATTTAACTTTAATTTAATTATAATAGGCTTTTAAATATTTATAAAAATAAATCTAACGAAAGAAAAAAAACAAAAACAAAACAAAAACATAAAATGGAAATAAAAAATTAATTAAAAACCATTTAGAAAACTATAAAAAAAAAATTAATATTAAATATTAATTTATTTAAAATGTTGTTTCGGTTAAAAAAAAATTAAAAAAATAAAATAAAAAGATTTTATTTTAAAATTAATTATTAAAAAAAAATGTACAAAAATAAAAACAAAACTATTTATTAAAAAAAAATAATTGAACATGAAAACAAACACACTTAATTGAACTCGCAAACAATTTAATTATAAAAAAGAAAAATTATTAAAAAACAAAAATAATTTCTAAGCAAAAATAATAAAATTCATTATAAAAATCGTATAAAAAAAAAAGAAAAGAAAACTGAAAATGAAAATGTTTTCTTGAAAATTTGTATTTCAAAACAGAATATATTCGTTTAGCGTTTATTTATTATTATACAATAAATTATACCTATACATACATATATATGTATATATATTTAGTAAATAGAAATGAAACCTATATATATATATATATATTATATATACAATACCATAAATACATACATATTTAGAATTTTAAAATAATTTTTAGTTTTTAACCGGTCACATGAATGTACATATTATAACAAAAAATACAACAAACAAAAAAAGGAAACAACAACTACTATAAACAAAATGAAATGAATTGAAATATACTATATAAATATATATATACTATATAACACATGCAACAACAACAACAACTATGGTCTTTTTTCCTCTTTTTTTTTTTAATAATTTGTGTACTTATGTGTAAGTATTGTATATACACTCGTGTTCAAAACTAAAGCAAACAATTTATTACAGTGTTGTAATGCAGTAAACTGTTCTGTAAATAAGTTATGATAGCCAAAAGTATGGTTTCAAAGAACCTAGACCTGAACATAATGGATGAAATACGTACCATGTCTCTAGATCTAGCTGTAGTCAATGCTTTTGAGGTGATGTTCAATAACTTTTTCGCATGTTTCGAGCGATATCTCGCCAATAAATTAGTTCAATTTGATATTCATATTTTCCAACGTCAGCAAGGTCCTTAACACTGCTCCACAAAAAGTCTAACGGCATCAAATCGCATGATATTTGTTGCAAATTGAAGCTACCAGAAGGAGAAACAGCGGTTTCTGGAAACCTCTCATGCAATCTCTCCCTCTCGTGTATTAGCTACTAACTGCTATATTATCATTGGCATGAAAAATGAAAAAGCTGCCCCATACAATGACTGACACCTCTCCCTTGTGCCATACTTATGTTTAAAATTAGTGCCCATTGATCGTCTAATAGTAAAGTTTTATTATATCCGATCAACTGATATTCGATTTAGACTCACTCATTGTCATTAGTTTTGATCGCAAGTGTACAAAAGTTTTTTTTTGTTTTGTTTTTGTATTTTTAGCTTTTAACAAAATTCGATAAAATGTTTGTTTCTTTCCTTTTTCCTATTAAGGTTTGAAATGATTTTCAATTTTTTATGGCTTTTTAAGTGCGCAGAGTAGATAATTTTTATTTAATTATACACAGTATACCATATGTACAGATATAGACAAAAAGTCATCATCATATCGTTCATATGGTGACCTCTATAATGTTAAAAGCGTTCCCAGGTACCTTTCTTCTTCATCACAGTTTTTGCAGAGATATTTTCGGTGTTTCGTTTCGTGACTTTTTCAAGGTTGTTAAAATGGATTCTGTGTGAGATTAGTTCGACATTTGTGCAAACAGATTCGTTTTTTGCGAGTAAATAAAGTCTGTGAGTGATAGATATTTTTCCTTTGCAACGTACTCATTCAGCAACATACCAGTTTCTTAAACTCCACTTGAAGATACTAAAGTATTGAGACGAAACGATCTATGGCACTGCCATATGCCAACGTACAAAGGTAATCCACACACAAAGGTAGCCTTCAGTGCAATTTATACATTCGTACTTCTACAAAACTCTACTTGGAAGGATAATAGTAGAGACTAATGTATGATTAAGCATATATAGTATGTTATGCGATTGTTTACAAGTCATCAACCGTTTTACGACAAAGTCCAAACTAATACAAGATATAAGCGCCTTACAGAAGCATTATTTACATATAAAAATTAAATTTCCTTAAATATTTAAAAGAACTTTTCAAACCATTGGCAGTTTGTTTGAAGTATACGAACATGGATAAAGATATTTAAAGTGAATATGATAGAAATATATTTAAACTAAATAGGATATATTATATACAATATTAGTATCTACTTATTTTTAATTTGTATTGCACTATTAATTTAATTGTATATACTTTATAAAATACAAGTTAATATAAAGTATATAAAATATATGAACATAAAAAATTCTTAATACGAGTATCTAAAACTTAAAACAGTATTTAGTAATTATCACAGTCTTTGGTAATTATCACGACGCTCCCTCACGGCATTATGTCTTGTTGTCTCCGTTCTTCTCCTCTCTTTCCACTTTGCATAACCTCTAGCCATATCGTAAAGCTTCTCGGGAATCTCCTGTTTTGCCTGCTTTAAAACATTTATGAGTGCAGTACTTTGGGCCCAATTGTCAGGTGTTAGGTAAGTAATACATGTCCCCGAATGTCGAGCACGTCCAACACGTTGGACATACTCTTCAATATTGTGTGGAAAATCGTAATTTATGACATGTCTTTAAAATCAAAATAGAAAATTTTAAGTTTTCGCATACTTAATATACAGTAGAGTTAAACTTACGTGACATCAGCAATATGAAGGCCTTGCAATGCAATATCTGTGGCTATTAATATTCTCACTTCGCCTGAAGTAAAATCCACAATTGCTTGTCCACGAGCAACCTATAATGTATAGAATGCAAGCTCAATTAAAACAAGTTGTTCACTTATTCTTTTTGTTACTTTTTTTTTCAAATACCTTATCCCGAGAGCTTTGAATACAGAGAGTCTCACATCGCAAGTCAATATGAAGCTCTGTGGATAAATCACACGCTCTTGCTTTATTACTACAAAATATTACAGCCTTATCGTCTGGTCTCAAATAATTGATGACGTCTTTAATCTGAAATTTGACATAAAAATTGTCAAATAATACGTTCATTATCTTAAGAAAAACGCGATCCCAATCACTTACCATGTTGTATTTGTTCTCTTCGGCAACTATTTCGATAATTTGTCTTACAGTGCTTATGTCCTTAGAGCCTCCGTAGTGGAGTCCATTAACTTCATTCATCATTTTTTCTTAAATGTATCCTCTCACTGCAGTTTCTGATAAATAAATGAATGCAATCCAAATTGTAAATAAACAAACTCTCTCTCTCTCTCCAAGTCGTATTTATTTTTAGTTATTGCTCTCTTCCAAACAAAAAACTCTCTGTATATCATTACTTTGTGCTGCCAAGTTACAAAAATCCCTGTGGATAATTTTTTGGGGGTGTGAAATTACAGAATATATTGGTTATGGGAGTACCCATTACGAATATGAGTAAAATAAATCACAACAAGAAGTTGGATAGAAACATACCAAATTTATGTATTAATAAAATATGTAAAGAGTCTTTTAAGTTTGAGCAATATTCACAGTAGATTGGAGACTTTTTGTTAGCAAATTTGCCCTTACAAAGATTAGTAAGTGAAACTCGAACTATCGTCAGCTAGCGGAAGATTTTTTCCGTTCCAGCTTTGTATACAATCGTATTCTATATAAACTGAACTAATAATAAGTGTTCAAATATTTTTTATGTATTAATTTAGTATGAACGAGTTTAGGAATATCTATACAAAAGTATAATTATAGAAAAGAATTTAAAAGAAAACATATTTAAAGCAGAAATAATTATAATGAAATAAGTTTCGGTAAACAAATACTCTTTATTTGCTTATCTAAGAACTGAGTTTCAAATATTCCTAAATAATTGTATTGGTTTCTGTTCATAATAACTGCTTTACGTTCAAATTTTTTCTTCTACTTCTTCTTCTTCTTCAGTAGCGGCTCCCCTAATAAAATAACAACACAAGCAATTTTTGAACTTGGCAGCACCACACAAAATTATTGTTTAAGATGAATATTGCTTCTATGCATGCAATTTGGATTGCATTTACTTATTTTTCGTACGTTGCGGTGAACGGTAATTTGGGGAAGAACATTTTTTTAACAAAAGACTGAAATTAAGAAAGAAATATTATTAAAAATTAAATTTGAAGACACGTCATTGTTAATATGTCCAACTGGGATGATGATGACTATAGCCATTCTGCACCAACAACTGAACGCAGAAGCCCGCCATCTCGTTCGTATAATAACCGTAGGGATGATGGTCATCGTAATCAACGTGGTCGAAATGCTGGAGAACGTAGAGGTAATGGACGATCAAATTATGGTTTCAAGGATACCATCGATATGCGCTCAGATTGTATTGGTTTAATAATTGGCAAAGGAGGCTCAAATATACAACGATTACAGTCTGAATTCTCCGTCCGAGTTGATCTGGATAAAGTCGATGGTACTGTTACTGTTTCGGGCAATAGTAAAAGAGATGTTGATAGTGCTTTAGGCAAAATAAAGGATCAAATGACGAATGCAGACGGTGGACGCGGTGGTCGTAGCGATCGAAATAGTGGAAACTCACGCTATAATAATGACAATGATTTCTACAGTGGATCCTCTAAAGACAACAACGATTCCTACACTAGAAGCTCTAAAGACAATGGTGACTTCAACAGTACTACTAATAATGGCAATAGTGAAGAAACAGGTGGTTTAATTGATTGGGCCGCCTTATATAAAAAATCAGATGAAGTACGTAAAGCCAAGTGGGCCAAGTGTCCTCCTTTAACTAAGAATTTTTACAAAGAATCTGCAGAAGTTGCCAAATTGACACCCAAACAAGTAGACCGTATGCGTCTAGAAAATAATAATATAAGCGTTTCAAGAGTTTTTGCATCGGAGGATGGTGCACCCGATGAAATACCAAATCCAATATGGAAATTTGAACAATGTTTTGCCGATTATCCAGATCTTCTCCAGGAGATACAACAACAAGGTTTTGAAAAACCTTCGCCCATACAGGCTCAAAGTTGGCCAATATTATTGAAAGGCGAAGATATGATTGGTATTGCGCAAACAGGTACAGGCAAGACGTTGGCTTTCCTATTACCAGCGATGATTCACACAGAAGGTCAGAGTACTCCACGTTCACAGAGGGGTGGACCTAATGTTCTGATATTAGCACCGACTCGAGAATTGGCTCTACAGATTGAAAAAGAAGTCAAAAAGTATAAATTTAGAGGCATGAAAGCGTAAGTAACACATAAAAAACTCAGATATTTAAATATACTAAGGAATTTACGATCATTCTATTTACCATTACACGGCACTGATTATATTATTTCATCTTTTATCCTTCTAGAGTTTGTGTTTATGGAGGAGGTAATCGCAAAGAACAGATTGGCTGTGTCGAAAGAGGAGTTGAAATAATAATTTGTACTCCTGGCCGTTTAAATGATCTGATTCTAGCAAAAGTTATTGATCTCAGTTCTGTTACTTACTTAGTATTGGATGAAGCTGATCGTATGCTTGATATGGGTTTCGAACCACAGATTAGGAAGGTTTTATTAGACATACGTCCAGATCGTCAAACAGTAATGACTAGCGGCCACCTGGCCGGCTGGCGTAAGACGTTTGGCTCAAAGTTATATGAACAAATACAAGTGTGTGTAGGCTCATTAGATTTGGCCGCCACCCATACAGTAAAACAAATCGTAGAGATAATGGAAGAAGATGACAAATATTATCGAGTAATTTATTATATTTTTTTTAATTTATTATAGTTTTATTGAAATATTGGTAATTTAATTTTAAATTACAGATCAGAGATTTCGTTGCTCACATGAAACCAGACGACAAAATCATAATATTTTGCAGCAAGAAAATAAGGGCAGATGATTTGTCAACAGAGCTGCATATAGATCTACGTATTGAAACACAATGTATACACGGTAATCGAGATCAGGTATTAAAAAAGGAATTTAAAAGAAATTTGTGAACAATTGCTTCAATTTTATTTGTTTATATTTTTGATGCATTCAAGGCTGATCGTGAGCAAGCGATCGCAGATATTACTTCAGGTGAAGTAAGGATCCTTATTGCAACTGACGTTGCATCGCGTGGTTTGGACATTGAGGATATCACGTAAGTTTAACTTCATTACATTAAATATTTACTCAGTATTAATTTTCTTTTGTTTATTTTAAAGCCATGTCATAAATTATGATTTCCCCCGGAACATAGAAGAGTATGTTCATCGTGTTGGACGTACAGGACGCGCTGGTCGCGCCGGCACTTCCATCAGCTATATAACACGCGATGATTGGGCTCTAGCATCCGAACTAATAAATATTCTTGAGGAAGCTAATCAAGAAATCCCCAACGAGTTGCGTGATATGGCTGAACGTTTTGCTAAAAATAAGGAACGGAGAAAATCTGAAGCTGGTAAATACAGTGGGATGAGAGGTCAACGTTCTGGCGGAGAGAGAAAATGGTGGTAGTATTCAGAATTTAATCGCGTAAAGATTATCATCGTAATAATGTAAATGCTATAGTTTAAATAATGATTTTAAAAATTAAAT
Organism: Sarcophaga bullata; assembly: GCA_005959815.1. Taxonomy (NCBI): domain Eukaryota; kingdom Metazoa; phylum Arthropoda; class Insecta; order Diptera; family Sarcophagidae; genus Sarcophaga; species Sarcophaga bullata. Next base: position 60,757 of record QOCX01000171.1, read on the forward strand.
GGATTAACATTCTTACTTTTTTTTTGTATTTTATAAAATGAATTAATTAATTATAATAAGTATTACGGATTGGAAGACTAATACATCCTAGATGGTTCAAATATACTTTGTGTGTTATTAATGGGAAAAATATTTAGGGTACATTACTGTACCATTTGAATTTTGGGTGCAAATCGATGCGGATAAAGTCATTGGTAATGTTACTTGGTTAGTCATTGGTAATGTTATTACAATGAAGTCGCCGTAGTCTAGTAAGTAGTGTGTTGGCTTATTAGACGAAAGGCCAGGGTTCGAATCCCCTGTCAGACATCAAAAATGAAATATGAAAAAAAAATTTCTTCGGCGCCTTCCTCTCAGCAGATTTCTGGCAAAAACTCTGAGAGTAAATAAAATTGCCATGAAAGTTTCTCAAAAAAAATCTGTCGTTCGGAGTCGACTTTAAACTGTAGGTCCCGCCACTTATGTATAAAATTAGCACACACAACATAAGTGGTGTGAGAAGCTAGGCCGTAATCCTGACTGAAGGGTTGTAATGGCCAATTATGTATGTATGTAATGTTACAGTTTGGGGCAATATTAAGAGCGATGTTCAGAGAGCCTTGAATAATGTAAAGGCAAAAGTGATGAATACAGATGGTGAGCGGAGCGATTTTAATATTGAAAATATACGGTGTAATCAAGAATATGAATGATTTCTTCACTGGAGGCCCTAAAAAAATATACTCCATCATCAAGAACAGCACCAGATGGGAACGAATGACGATCTTATTAGTTTGTCGGAGATTTCGTTGTCGGGTAAGGACTTCAGATTTGCTCTAGATCAGGACTCGCTCAGTACTGGATAGCATGGTAGGAGTTGTGAAGTTTGGACTTGGTAAAGGCGGATTCCAATACGTGAATTCTGGCTAAATCAAGGAAGTTGTGGATGAAGCACATAAACCTGTATCATTGTGAAGCCATACATCCCATTAAGATTCAGGAAGAGAATGCTCTGAATTCACAGACACAGGGTTTTCACTTGCCTAAGGGGGAATATGTGACAGCCGCAACCTATTACATCAGAACTCAAACATAAGGATCTTAACTGAAAAACTTTGAGGCTCACGTTTTCTGAAATTTGCTGCGTGACTACCACACATTAAATTTTTCTGTATCATGAGCCTCACTGTATCTGATTGTACTACTCATAGAAAATTTTTGCAGACTCATTCCAAATTTGTAATGTACGCCTAGTAGTTATGTAGAAAAAATTTTTTTCAAGCGAGTCTTTTTTAGTATGAATTCTTAATAATTTAAAAAAAAATATGCAAACCATCTTCAGATCACAAAGTATCATATTGTGCCGTAAATATTTCTTTTTAATAAAACAAAGGAATTTTTAAAAATTAGTGTGATATACATACAACGTATATTTGAATTATCTAGGAGGCATTACATATTAGTATGTAAATAATGATTTGTAATATATATGTATATAAATATTAATTTAATTAATTCATTTGATTTTTAAAATCATCATTTAAATAATAGTATTTACAAGATTAATACGATGGTAACCTTAGACTTCTATCAACTGCCACCTAGGCTATTAATTCTCTTACACTACCACCATTTTCGCTCTCCGCCCGAACGTTCACCTCTCATGCCACTGTTTCTACCTGGCTCCGCCTTTCTCCTTTCTTTATTTTTTGCAAAACGTTCAGCCATATCACGCAGCTTGTTGGGTATTTCCTGATTAGCCTCCTCAAGAATATTTATTAGTTCGGATGCCTGAGCCCAATCACTCCGAGTTATATAGCTGATTGAAGTACCGGCGCGACCAGCGCGTCCTGTACGTCCAACACGATGAACATACTCTTCTATGTTTCGGGGAAAATCATAATTTATGACATGGCTTCAGAATAAAGAAAACACATTAAAGAGAAGCAACAATGATTTAATATATTGAAGTTAAACTTACGTGATATCTTCAATATCCAAACCACGCGATGCAACATCAGTTGCAATAAGGATCCTTACATCGCCTGAAGTAATATCTGCGATTGCTTGCTCGCGATCAGTCTTGAATGCATCAAAAATATAAACAAATAAAATTAAAGTAGTTGTTTATTGGTTTTAAATCTGTTCAATACCTGGTCTCGATTACCATGTATGCATTGAGTTTCAATACGTAGATCTATATGCAGCTCCGATGACAAATCGTCTGCCCTAACTTTCTTGCTGCAAAATATTATGATTTTGTCGTCTGGTTCATGTGAGCAACGAAATCTCTGATCTGTAATTTAAAATTAAATTACCAATATTTCAATAAAATTATGAAAAAAATATAATAAATTACTCGATAATATTTGTCATCTTCTTCTATTATCTCCACGATTTGTTTTACTGTGTGGGTGGCGGCCAAATCTAATGAGCCCACACACACTTGTATGGGATTGTTCATATAACTTTGAGCCAAACGTCTTACGCCAGCCGGCCAGGTGGCGCTAGTCATTAGTTTTGACGATCTGGACGTATGTCTAATAAAACCTTTCTAATCTGTGGTTCGAAACCCATATCAAGCATACGATCAGCTTCATCCAACCAAGTAAGTAACAGAACTGAGATTAATAACTTTTGCTAGAATCAGATCATTTAAACGGCCAGGAGTACAAATTATTATTTCAACTCCTCTTTCGACACAGCCAATCTGTTCTTTGCGATTACCTCCTCCATAAACACAAACTCTATAAAGATAAAAGATAAAATAATATAATCAGTGACGTGTAATGGTAAATAGAATGATCATAAATTCCTTTGCATATTTAAATATCTGAATCTTATATCTGCTACTTACGCTTTCATGCCTCTAAATTTATACTTTTTGACTTCTTTTTCAATCTGTAGAGCCAATTCTCGAGTCGGCGCTAAGATAAGAATATTAGGTCCACCCCTCTGTGAACGTGGAGTACTCTGACCTTCTGTGTGAATCATCGCTGGCAATAGGAAAGCCAACGTCTTGCCTGTACCTGTTTGAGCAATACCAATCATATCTTCGCCTTTCAATAATACTGGCCAACCTTGAGCCTGTATGGGCGAAGGTTTTTTAAAACCTTGTTGTTGTATCTCCTGGAGAAGATCTGGATATTCGACAAAGCACTGTTCAAATTTCCATATAGGATTTGGTATATCATTGGGTGCACCATCCTCCGATACAAAAACTCTTGAAACGCTTATATTGTTATTTTCTAGACGCATACCCGCTACTTGTTGGGATGTCAATTTTGCAACTTCTGCAGATTCTTTGTAAAAATTCTTAGTTAAAGTAGGACACTTGGCCCACTTGGCGCTGTATACTTCATCTGATTTTTTATATAGGGCGGCCCAGTCAATTAAGCCGCCTGTGCCTTCCCTATTGTCGTTATTGGTTATACTGTAGCAATCACCATTGTCATTAGAGCTTCTATTATAGAAACCGTTTTTGTCTTTAGAGTTTCTACTGTAGAAATCATTGTCATTATCATAGCAAGAATTTCCACTGTTTCGATCGCTACGGCCACCACGTCCGCCTTCTGCATTCATCATTTGATCTTTTATTTTGTCAAAAGCCTTCTCAATATCTCTTTTTCTGTTGCCCCAAACAGTAACATTACCACCGACCTTATCCACATCAACTAGCACCGAGAATTCAGACTGTAATCGTTGTATATTTGAGCCTCCTTTGCCAATTATTAAACCAATACAGTCTGAGCGTATTTCGATGGTGTCCTTGAACGCATATTTTGGTCTCCCATTACCTCTTCGTTCACCCGCATTTCGATCACGTTGATGGCGAGTACTATCGCTCCTACGATAATTATACGAACGAGAAGATCGCGGGCTTCTGTGTTCATTTGTTGGTGCAGAATGGCTGTAGTCATCATCATCCCAGTCGGACATAGTCGGACTGATGCGTGTTTGAATTTAATTTTTAATATTGTATTTAATTTAATTTTTTTGTTAAAAGAATATTCTTCTCCAATTTCCATTAACGACAGTGTAAACAATCAGGTTAATACAATCCGAACCGCGAGCAAAAAAACAAATTTCATCCTCTCCAACAAAATATTTTATTTACAACACAGTATAACATTTACAATTGCGGGGTGCTGCCAATTTATGAAAAGCATTACAAATTGTGCTGAGAATGATAACAAAAATAGGAGAAGAAGAATTATATTAAATTTGAAAATTCGAACTGTTATTTTGAACATAAGCCGGTGCAGGCGGTTTGTCAGGATAATGTTAGTTTTTGTACATTTTTCCCCTACTTTTCCATAAACACAGTACAAAACAGGTATGGAATATAGTTTCCTAACTCTCTGCAACTAAAATAATACATATAAAATAGAAGATCCTATATAGAAGAAGTTCAATAAGCGATTCTTTCTATATCTGGTGGTGTTTTGAATTGCATCGATCAATCTGTATTAAAGAGATTTCGTATTGTATTGTGTTTCAACTTGTGTCCACCGTGTTTAACTGTCTTGCTTTATTATTAATTAAAATAAAACATTACTTGATGCATCCTGTTAAGTTTATCCCATGGGGTTAATACCTTTTTCTTTAGCGATTACTCATAAATGAAATCAGTGTCAATAATCAGTAGTCAGTATTTGCAAAGAAAACTGGTAGTGATTTTGTGTGTCTGGTTCGTACAAACTATTTTAGTCTCTGAATTTTTGTTACTTTAAAAAGAAATTGTGCAATTGTGAGAAAAATTTGAACTTTTGAGTAAATTAAACATTAAAAACGTAAATTTTAGATAAATGAATATCATTTTCAAGTGTAAGTTTAAGAGAAAATAAATTCAAATTACGGCATAAAAAAGTAAGGAAGAAGTGATTTTTTTCTTTCATGTGCACAAAAAAGAAAAGAAAGACACAAAGCAAAGACAACTAAAAGTAAATCCAACAAAACGAGTTAAAGAGATGGACGGATAGACAATGGAATCATTAATGACCGAGTAAAAATTAATATTAAAATATCGGGATTAAAAATTGAAGTAAAAACAACAAGAAAATTAAACAATAATGTTATTAAAAGTAACATTTGCATCAAATATCGAAGACAACAAAAGCAATTAAATGTCAATATCCATACATATCATTAAAACGCCCTCTAAAGTGTGTAAAAAATTGTTTTTTAAACTAATAATTGTCGTTTTACAAAGTTTATTTTCGTATATTAACTGTTAATTGTATTATCCACCAACAAAAAGAAAACAATAGAAAATAAATATATTAACCGTTGGACAAATCAGTTATTTAGTTAATCCTGTTAAATATGGTAACCCTGTGTTGTGTTAAAAAAACGAAGAATTAGGATGAAGTGTTAAAAAAGAACAAGAAGAGGATAGCAATCAGAGTTACCAACTTTTTGTCGTTAATATTTTCTACGGGTTATTATGTGTTTCATATGATTGGATTACTTAAATTTGAAATATCACGAATTATAACTTATATTCGGTATATATTTACCAACGGAAAATTTAAAACTGCTAAAAATTTAATGCAATGTTGATAAGAATGAAATTTTATAAATAATGTAATTATAAGTGGTATTTTAATTTTGCGAACGAATACAGCTAAATTAAATAATTGTGCTCTCCTTGGCTCCGTTGGATTCAAATGGCATTAAAGAGTCATAAGTCTGCCAAGAGACCCTATTGTGATGCGGGATATTATTTAAGCTTCGTTTTTAAAATATACAAGGATGTCAATATTATTAGTTTCTTCTTTGGCGTCAAAGGAAACATCCTATGTTGACATGTAAATTTAACTTTTAACCTGTTTAATATAATCGTATGCTACCGTATTGAGAACAAATTGAAAAAAAAATGGCAATGTAATTTAGTTTTCAAAATAATTCCTGTCAGAACATATGCACTAATGATATGAAATATAGGGATCTATTCACATTTTCATAATGATAATAATAATAACACGAGCTTATAATAATAAAATTTAAATCTGATTAAGTTCCATTTTAAAATATATATTATATTTGTGTTGATAACTTGTCTGAAACAAACATGTTACAAAAGAAAACTCGTCAATTCTCTTCTATTTTATTCTTCAAATATCCCCGTAAAATTGGTAATCCCTTTATAAGTGGTAGCTCAGTTATCATCGACGGGAAAATGAAAATGGCGTTCCTTTTGTTATCCGTGCAGCAGCTGGGAAATTTATTTAAAAAATGCATTAAAAGTTAAAATATGAGTGTAAAAATTTGTGTAAATTAAAACAAAATAATTCGGTATTAAATAAGAATTAATTAGAGTGATAATCATTTCAGATATTTTGGTTAATTTTGCGGCGAACACGAATAGAGTGCGATTTTTTCATCATGAATAAATAATTCAGCATAAAAATTGTGAACAAAAAAAATTTGTTCGTCATTCCGTGTGTGTTGTGCTGCAGCAGCAATAGAGAGTGTGTGAGAGAGAGACAGATAAGAAGAAGAAGGGTTGAATATCACCGCGAATGGTTGATTGAATTTGTGTATAAGTGCAAATTTTTATTGAAAACCAAAAGGAAACAAGTAAAGGCACAAGCACACACATACAATTGAAATTTACGCCTGCGAAAACTGTCGCGGAGACGACGAAGACGGTGTCAGCGGGCACACAAATTTCTGCATACAAATTTTTAGGAAATACATACGACAGAAGACAGCACACAATTAACAACAACGGAGACAACAAAAAAATCAAAACAGACGCATACAACTACATTCAACTTGGGCAAAATGCCTAGTGCCTCTTTTACATCATCGCGCTCCTATGTGCGACGTTCCAGACGAAAGGGTGCCAATCGTATTGCATTACCAAATCGTCCAACGGGTAAGCACTGAATGATAGAATATAGAATATTAATCTTGAAAGGTTTTGGATATTAAAGTAAACTTTTTTCCTGTTTCCATTTGCATTTTAGGAAACATTATGGATCCCATGCTTCAGAATTCGACGTCTTCAACGTCAGCATCACAATTAAATGCAAATTTAATACAAAATCACACGGTTATGTCGTCAACTTCAGCAACAACATCATCAGCTATATCTTCCGGTTCAGCAATTGCGACCGCCACAAACACGAATGCTCAATCTACATCAGCATCGGCTACATCATCATCGACATCATCGAATTCATCGTGTACAGGAGGCAGTGTTGGTGTTTTATTGTCTCTTAAGCAGTCTTTGGCATCGTCTTCTTCAGCCGATATGTATGATGCAACGGGGCCATCATGTTCAAAATCGCAGTCAGGTGCTTCTTGTTCTCATGCCTCTCCGGCTTCCTCGTCTTCAAATACTGCAATGGCCCAATTGGGTTCGAGTTCATCAAACGGCTCAACGTGTAATCAAATGCCATCTTTTAATACCTCCTCTTCACCAGAATATATAGCGATGCACATCAATGACAATGAAGCAGGACCTTCAAGTAGTGGTAAGTGAAGGGAACTGAACTGGAACAGTAAAGTTACATTTAGTAAAACATCGATATATTCTTCCGTTTTAGCATTTTCTTCTTCTGCACTACTGGGCAACAATGGAAATCAAATTGCTTCAACATCCCCATCAAATTCATCACATTCGTCTTGTGTTCATCAACCGCCATACGATTTACGAAGCAAATTGCCGCCTGCCAGCAACAACCACGATCAATGGTCGTCTTCAGTATTGTCAACAAATCCCTCTTCCTCCGCAACCTCTTCTTCTATCGCTTCGGCCAACAATAATGCCACCTGTTCGATGAGTATTTCAACTGGTGTTATTGTTGGACCCTCTTCAGGCTCAAATTTAAATAATAATATGCCATCAGGTTCATCGTCGGCGTTGTCGGCCGCGGCGTCAACCTCTACGAATAATCAAGCATCAGCTGTTATTCAGGCACCCTGTACTAATGCATCGTTTCCGGTGAATAATGCTCACACTACCGGTGCTCCACTAACACACCCGCCAACAGTACACAGTTCCATACCACAACAGCATTGCAGTGCTCTACCCATAGGTGGTTCTGATACTAATAATTTCATGTTGCCAGCTCGTAAACGGTCTAGACGATTGTATGCCATTAGTGTAGATACTCCTCTTATGTCACCACCTAGCATATCAAATTCTTATAATGGCCCAACAGCAGCCCAGTATTTGCAATATGAATTACCCGATGAGGTCTTATTGGTCATATTCTCCTATTTATTGGAACAAGATTTATGTCGTTTGGCCCAGGTGTGCAAACGTTTTAATACAATAGCTAATGATAGTGAACTTTGGCGGCATTTATATCAGTCGGTATTTGAATACGATTTACCACTTTTCAATCCGGAGATAACGAAATTTGTGTTTGAGAAACCTGAAGATTCTGAATATGCCAATTCTTGGAAAGAGAGTTTTCGCCAGTTGTATCGTGGAGTACACGTAAGGCCAGGCTATCAAAACAAAAAATCTTCGGAACGCTCCATTGTATTCTTTGACACGATACAGGCTGCTTTAGACTATCCGGAAGAGAGGGCGGCTTCAGTAGCAGCAGCATCTACCACAAGTGCAGTGATTAATGCTGGTCTTTCTAATCCATCGGCCAGCGGAGCTAGTGTTAATGCTTTGTCTAACATGTACGAAGACGCTGTACCGCCGCTCGAACATCCGGGTCCTTTAATTTTTTTACATGCCGGCCACTACAAAGGAGAATATCTTTTCATTGACTCGGATGTGGCGCTCATTGGTGCAGCTCCTGGTAATGTAGCCGAAGCAGTGGTACTTGAACGTGAAGCTGGCTCTACAGTAATGTTTGTTGAAGGTGCCAAATACGCTTATGTAGGCTACTTAACGCTCAAATTTTCTCCCGACGTTACCTCAACAGTATCACATCACAAACACTATTGTCTAGACATTGGTGAAAATTGTTCACCAACTGTTGATAACTGTATTATACGCAGTTCGTCAGTGGTGGGTGCTGCTGTATGTGTTGGGGGAGTGAACGCAAATCCCATCATAAGAAATTGCGATATTAGTGACTGCGAAAATGTGGGCCTCTATGTGACCGATTATGCCCAAGGTACTTACGAACACAATGAAATTAGTCGCAATGCATTGGCTGGTATATGGGTAAAAAACTTTGCTAGTCCCATAATGCGTGAAAATCATATTCATCATGGACGTGATGTTGGCATATTTACTTTTGAAAATGGAATGGTAAATGAGAATAACTAACTTTAAAGGAAAGACAAAGGAATATTGTTAGTAAATAATTTTCTTTATTTTGTTTTGCTTTAGGGTTACTTTGAAAAGAACGATATACATAATAATCGCATTGCCGGTTTTGAAGTGAAGGCTGGCGCTAATCCTACAGTTGTGAAATGTGAAATACATCATGGCCAAACAGGTGGCATTTACGTGCATGAGAATGGTTTGGGACAATTCATCGAAAACCGCATACATTCAAATAACTTTGCTGGTAATTACAAAATCATTTCTTTAAATTTATTATGGAAGTTAATTGTTGCTTTTTATATTTCGTAGGCGTTTGGATAACATCAAACAGTAATCCGACTATACGTAAAAATGAAATCTATAACGGTCATCAAGGTGGTGTTTATATATTCGGTGAAGGACGTGGTCTTATTGAACACAATAACATTTATGGTAACGCTTTAGCAGGCATACAAATACGCACAAATAGTGATCCTATAGTTCGGCACAATAAAATCCATCATGGTCAGCATGGCGGCATATATGTACATGAAAAAGGTCAGGGTTTAATAGAGGAGAACGAAGTGTACTCGAATACTTTAGCTGGAGTATGGATAACAACTGGTAGTACGCCAGTATTAAGGCGAAATCGTATACATTCCGGCAAACAAGTAAGATATCGAATAAAATATGCATAAAAACATATTGAAATTTTGAATTTAAAATTTCATTTTAGGTGGGAGTTTATTTCTATGACAATGGTCATGGAAAATTAGAGGATAATGATATTTTTAACCACTTGTATTCAGGCGTTCAAATACGTACCGGCAGTAATCCAGTTATACGCGGCAATAAAATATGGGGTGGCCAAAATGGCGGCGTACTCGTATATAATGGAGGATTGGGTTTATTGGAACAAAACGAGATATTCGACAATGCCATGGCCGGCGTTTGGATAAAGACTGATTCAAATCCCACTTTGAAGCGCAATAAAATCTATGATGGACGTGATGGTGGCATTTGCATATTTAACGGCGGAAAGGGCGTTTTGGAAGAAAACGATATATTTCGCAATACTCAAGCTGGTGTTTTAATATCAACACAATCTCATCCTGTATTAAGACGCAACCGTATTTACGATGGTCAAGCAGCCGGTGTTGAGATAACAAACAATGCCACCGCCACATTGGAATTTAATCAAATATTTAAAAATAAATTTGGTGGCCTATGCTTGGCCAGCGGTGTTCAACCAATAACGCGAGGCAATCAAATATTCAACAACGAAGACGAGGTAGAGAAAGCCGTATCTGGCGGTCAATGCCTATATAAAATAAGTAGCTATACATCGTTTCCCATGCACGATTTCTATCGTTGCCAGACCTGTAACACAACCGATCGTAATGCGATCTGTGTTAATTGTATTAAAAATTGTCATGCAGGCCATGATGTAGAATTTATAAGACATGACCGGTAAGTGGAATAGTTGTTTATTTAATAATTTAGATTAAGCGTTTTTTTTTTTCTTTCGAGTTTCTTATTTAAATGGAACATATATGTATAATGCTACAAACAATTGAATGTAATTTTAAAAAAGTTTAGTAATGTATACACATGAGGGTCTGCAATTTATAACCGACAAGAGTAGTACAGTAAAGACAATGCTCTAATATAAATGTCCAGATAAACGGTAGTATTGATTTGGCCTTATAACGGATGTCGAGTTTTAACAATTTTGTAATAGATTAAAGAAAAGTGTTTGCATATCTTTAATCTATTAAAAAAATCATCGAAATTCAGCAAGCGATCTCTAACAGTAATGAGACTGAATTAGTAGTTGAAATTCCTCACTGTTGTATAGTTGCAAATCAGTCTTGCCTTGTTGATTCAGCTTTCCATTCTAATTTTGACTTAACCTTTTATGAGCTGAGTCCTCTGTACTTCCTGTTCATGTATATTGAGAACATTTTTTGGTGAAATAAACTTTTACTTGGAAGCAACTCACGAGTTTTCACATGTGCTCTAACTTCTGGGCCAACTGCCGTCGTTTCTATTCCACTATATGTCCTTGAATCATTTGTATGCGCCAGAGTAGTCACTCTCTTAAAAGTGTATGTACGAGCCAAATTATTTTTTTTTTATTCTTATTCCTCATTCTCGTTGCTAAACATTTTCTAAAATCAGAGAGCCTACTTGTAATGTCTATGAGTCAGTTAAGACAGTAGACAGGTAATGTCTACGGTCAGTCATTCGATTTGTTAGGTCACTATTCTCGTGTTGGACTGGTCTCTCATTAACCTAGCCGTAGTATCCATGGTTCTTATTCCCAATACCATATTTAGCGGACTTAAATTCAAACAGAGCTTGCAGCGCCGTTACTGGACAGATTCTTATTGCCGCTGTGATACCAATATGAGCCCGTCTCTTATCCAATCCCAACTGAGCTGTTTCTAATGTATTTACAGAACGATTTTCTATATTTATAGTGCGTTTGATTATTTATTGCATATTGCGTCTGTTTTTTGTTGTTTGTTAAATTATTTGTATTAAGGTTTTAACTACAATGTAGCGAATAAAAAACATCGATGTTTTAACCATGTTGATCGATTAAAAAATAAACACCGAATACTTTTGTTGTATCGATATACGATACATCGAATGTTTTTAAAACAACTTATTACGTTACGGTAATTAAAAACAGAAAACAATGAGCTTAACCTTGACAGACAGAATGCCGTGCGTTTGCCTTCTAACCATTTTATTTATATTTTTAACTTACAGTAAACCTTTATCGTATGCCAAGATTTAAGTGTTTCGTAGCTTTGGAGCATTTTAACCATTTTTTTTCTTGAATAAAATTTGATGAAAATTTTTTGTTCCATTCTTTCGACAGCATAAGTGCACCGGGCTCAGCAAACACTTATTATCTTATTACGTGTACTACCTGTAAGAAACAAACAATTAATGGAATAGTTTCGGGACGACTATAGATATCACACGATATCTAAAAAGGCTTTCACACACACTCACCCACCTACCCACACTCACATTACTTTTTTAACACAATTCGTATGTTATATGCCTTATTAAAAACTACATAATATTTTTGTTCTCTTTTTCGTTTTTCTTTTTCCTCCTTTTTGTGTTTTTTGTTTTCAGCTTTTTCTGTGATTGTGGTGCAGGCACCTTATCAAATCAGTGCCAACTACAAGGTGAACCAACTCAAGATACTGATACACTATATGATTCAGCAGCTCCTATGGAATCTCATACACTTATGGTAAATTAACTAGAACTTTAACTGTAAGTACTCTTAAAAATACGAAAAAGAAAAGAAAGAAATAAAAAGAAAATGATTTTATTTGCTATGCTAAAACAAACAAAAAAAAATAAACTGAAAATTTAAAAAAAAAATAAACCTAAACCATTTCAAAATAATAAATGCAATTAATTTTAATTGAATAATAAACGAAGAAATAATATTTAAATAATATAAATACAGAATACATATAAAATAAATATTTCTATACATTCAATATTACAAATATATATAAATACGTTCTAGAAGTATATAAAAATATATTATAACTTCAATACAATATATGTAAAATTATATATACTGTCTCTCTTCTATCCTCTATATATGACATGCAATTACAAATTAAAAAGCAAAGAAAATATATACAAAAAAAAATTAATTTCTCTTATAAATTATCAATAATATTAATAGACGTAATATAATAACATTTTAAGTTAGAATTTGATCATCCTCCACACTCTCTCTCTATTTCAATACAATATATAGCAAGTATTTTTAATTTGTATTTTAAATTAAATTAATTTAAAAAGATTTCTGCGCAACATTAACTGAATTTTTAAGAATAAATTTAGTTTCTAACCCCTAAGTCAGTATTGTAATACAATGTGAATGCTTAGTAGCCATGAAAGATAATTAATTAATTAATTTAAAAAGTTTTTTGTTTTTCTTTTTTAATAACTTAGACTGTTTGTCTGTCGTTACTGTACGTACTATCATTTCATTCATAAGCATTACATTTTAAATTGGTTGTTTTCCTTTCAAAGATGTGTGTTTAAGTTTTTACGGGTTTTTATTTAAATTTTACCATTACCATTATTATTTGCTTTCGAATATTGACAAAAATAATTTGCTTTATTTTTTAAGCATTGACATCTTATTTTATAAACAATTTTTTTTTGTATTTTATGCTGAACCAGATATACGAAAAGAGTAGAAAAATTTTAACTCAAAACTTATAAAAGAAAAAAACATTTTGTAATGCCTTTAGCAATCCTTTAGCAATCAATTAGGATACAATAAGCGCAACAAGGCGGCTGTTGTATTCCTTCTTAGTATGTACTCAGTATTGATATTCAATTCAATAAAATTTCTATTGCAAATTTGACGATGATTCTTTTAGATTTTAAATTCTTATATCCTTTACATACGTCAGATCATTCACAAAATTGCCTCAATTAGTCTGAATTTGAAAACCACATCATAAAACATTATTTCCTTTGATTAGAGTTAAATCCACTTTTTATTTTTGCAATTGCACTATTTATTACACACTTAAGTGCATTCGATGAACTTTAATTATTTATTTATTTAGTCTTTTTAATTTTTTAATTTTTATCAACTTTCACTTGTTTGATATGATTTTATCAGTTTTTTTTTTTATTTTAATTTTATCGATATTTTTTGACTCGCACAAAATCCTTTCTTTATCATTCCATCTTCCGTTTAAAATAAATTGAATTTATTTCTAATAATAAGAATTGAAATGTTTTCTGTTGTGAATTTTAAAATGAAAAAAGTCCGTTCAATTTTTTTTAAATGTTTGAAATATTGAGTTTTAAAAAATAACATTTACATTACTTAGTTTCCGTATAATGCCACAAGATTTCCTTCCATTAAGTAAGTAACTTTAGGGTCAATAGTAATAAACTCTCTGTTTATTATTTGTGGTCGCTTAAAGATTCTTTTAGAATATTTTATAATAATCGGGTTTGTCCGGTAATCTATAAAAAATGTGATTGAGGTCGGCCTGTGTGAAAGTTGTGGGTTCGATTTCCTCTAGAGACTCTGGTCTGTTACACTTTATTTAAAAAAATGAACAAATTATTGCACAAGTACAACCTGTTTTCCTTCTCCTATAACTTAACTTTTCAGTATTTCAACACAATGCACATATCCTCTGAGTTCGTCTTTCATTGAAATAAAAGGAAAATAAATTGTTTTATACTTGATTTTATTAATTTTCAATGTACTCTTAATAAATATTTAATCAGGGTCAAAAAACTTGTACATTTTTATTTTTCTTTGTTTATTGTTTTCCTTTTTTTATCTACTACCGCTTTAGAAGAGAATTTAATTTTTAAAAAAAATTAATTTAATTTTAATTTTAGCACATCATTATAAATGAATTAGACCTTTAAGAAAAAACAACGAAAAAAAATTGTTTTAGACGTTCTATTGCTTTATTTCTAAATTAATTTCTCAAATGCACTTTTTCATGCAATCTTTCGTTTACCTTTCATAAACTTTTTAAAATTAATTATGTACATGAAATTTCTTTATTACGACGAATATTAAATTTAATTAAATAATATTATTTATAATTGTTTTATAGTACGTAAAACAACTTGATAAACAAACAAACAAAAAAATTTTTAATACCTCGTATATAAACATAGCGTTAAAAGTGTATCAAAATAAAAGCTTGTTATTTTTTTTATTTTTTTTTTTTTAAATAATTTATATTAAAATGTTTTTTTTATTGTTTCAAAAATTTATTAAGAATTTAATTCTTTATCGTTATTCTAATTTATAATTTTATGGTTTTTATTATAATTTCAAATCTAGAATTTTGAATATACTGACTTTTGACGCCGTGTGTATATCAAAATGTGCCAATTAATCTTTTAATAAAATTAAAATTTAGAATAGAAGTTTTTTTTTCTTTTTTTTTGGAATTGAAAAATAATAATTTGAAAGTATAATTACTTACTTGCTAATTAAAAATAAACACACTTCGTATAGAAAACAACCAATTATGTTTGTAAAAAATGTGTATATAAAAACAAAAAAGTAAAAATAAAAAAAGCAAAAAAAATTTAAAAATTTTGGATAACACGCTCTATTATAACCTTCTATGTGCAATTAAGATTTTCTTTTTAATGTTTTTTTTGTATAGTTCTTTAATACTTAAAGGTTATTACAATTAAAAAATAAATAAGAACGAATATACATACATACATAGTTATATAGTACATATGTATTGATTGTCTAAAATTTAAATAACTTTACATTTGTAAGAGGTAATTATAAACTACACACCAAAATCCCAGTGAAATGTATTTTTAATTTAAGTTTTCTATACAAAATTATATATTTAATAATGTAACAATAATAATAACAATTAAAAAAAAAAAAAGAAAAGAAACAAAAATATATAAGCAATAAATAATATTAAAAATACACCTTAAAATATAAATTACTTATTAATGTGTTTATTTTTTCTTTTAATATTTATAAATTATAAATTAATTTGTAAGTTAAATTAAAACAAAAAAAAAAAACGAAAAAAAAATATAACAGATTGGAAATCTTTTAATTTTAATTAAATATTTAATAAGTTTTTTGTTTGCCTTTTTGTTTGTAGTGTTTTATACCCACAAAGATTTTTTATTATTACAAAAAAAAAAAATTTAATAATAATTTTTTTATACGTATTTCTAAAATTAATAATAATGATAAGTGTTGTCACAGTCATTAAAATTTAGTTTTTAGTAGTTTCATTAGTATATAAAATTAAAAAATTCAAAAAAAAAACGAAAAAAACAACAGTTTTAATAAAACTATAAGGATATGATGAATATTTTATAAGTTTAATAACATGAAACTCAAAAATTTGTATAAAAAATTTTCTTCAATGAAATAAATGAAATAATAATTAAAAAATAAAAACATGTGGAACAATATTCCCCCACCCCCCGTCAATCCTCCCCTACATGTATAATTTTGGTTAACAAAACATTTTTTTGCATTGATTTTATTATATAGCAGCTAACAGAATAATAGTAATTAAACATGAATTTAAAATCAAATGATCTTAATAATGATATTCAAATAAAATTACAACAAAACAAAAAAACCCCCCAATAAATAAAAACAAAAGATAAACCCTAAAAAGTTGCATAAGTTGAAAAAGAAACATTGTAAACAAACTATTGAAATTATATTTGAAAAATAATAATTATAATAATAGTAACAACAACAACAACAACAAACAAGCAAACGAGAAAAATTGTGTCATTTTAGTTATTTAAGAGCTCACATTTAACAACAACAAAAAGAAACTACTAATACTAATTAATTAATTATTAAAATAAATAATAATTATAATATTAAAAATAAAGAAGAAAAAATAAAATAAAATCTATAAAATAAGATCATGTAATTACGATTCTTTTATTTTGGAAATAAGGTGAGTAAGGACCTTTTAACCAATGAAATTGTTAACGGTAAAGGTACGAATTAAGAGTTGAATGTTAGTAAAAGAATAATATTAATTGACCATGTTCCCACTGCTATAAAGGGCTGACGTTTTATCATACGACACCATTGCCTTCTATTGCAATTCTAGTAGTTCCAAACAAACGAATTAAAATGACTGTGACAACACAGAGATGTAAAAACACAAAATCGAAATTGGTAATTGATTATTTTGATTCGACCTTATTGCGGTTGTCGAATTATTAACAAATTTAGGCGATTTTTTAATAAACTAAAAAAGTACTGTCCGGACATACTTAAGAATGTAGCACGGTGTCAACAAAGTCAATTCTCCGCCCTGCAACTGATATGTATCTACATGTTTGTTTTAGAATGTATTAATGTGCTTTTTTATCTTCCCTTTGGTTTAGTATACCTTTCCAAACATCCGTG
>QOCX01000171.1:78326-96087 GCA_005959815.1 Sarcophaga bullata
ACAGTGGTATTACAATCAGTAGACCATTTAAAAATGGTTATAAATTGATTATTTTTAAATCGTAAGTCATAATTTTACATTAAGTAAAATTTGTATTTTCTTAAATATCCACAGTGTTGTAAAGTGTATTTATAATCGTAGACAAGTACTTGTTATTTACCGATAACGGCAACTCTTATGGTATTTTCTACTGCAGCCAACATCAGTTAGTGAAAAACAAAATACAAAGAGTGTGTGAGAAAGAAGTGAAAAAAGAGAAAAATTAGCAAGTAAATCTTTTTTTATTGGGCGTCAAGAAAGAAAATAATCGCAATTGTGTAAAATATTCTTATTAAACATTTAATTTATAAATTAATACGTTAGACATCAAATAAAGGAAAATAAAGAGAAAAAATGCTCGCCTTAATTAACAGAATATTGGATTGGTTCAAGAGTATCTTTTGGAAAGAAGAAATGGAATTGACGCTGGTTGGCCTACAGTATTCGGGAAAGACGACATTTGTTAACGTTATTGCAGTGAGTAAAATTAATAGACCTTTTTTTCTTTCACATCACCGTCATACACAATACTCTGTGGTACACATATGATATACAAGATGTACGAACCGACGAACATACGTATTAAAATTAATCAGACTTTGCTTTCTACTATACACTCATCATCAAACAAACAACTGAAAAAAAAGTAAAGGAAAATAGTGAAAATTTGAGCAACCATTTAGAGTTAAAACAAGCTATAAACACACAAACAATTGATACCATCAAGTCACTTCCACTTCCTCCCTCCACTGTACCTTAATTCATACTATTAAGAAGTGTAAGCGACAGACAAAACCGACTGTCCAAACGACCAACAAACAGCATACGTTGCTTATTGTATGGTATACCGTCTCGTAATGGTTGGGGTCTTGGGGGTGGTTTTCTATTCTGCTTTCTTTGTGGAATACTTACCCTACCCAACAACATGTGATGATGATAAATATTGCACAGGCAAGAGAAACAAAGCAAGAAAGAATACAATTTACAATTAATTTTACAAAAGGATTCTTGTTTTATTTTTTTCCTTTTGAAAAATTTCGGCATAAAGAAACGACCACCTTGTTATGAGACGTTTTAATTAAGATTTAGAGGGTTTTGTTAAGTTTAAAAGAAGATGACTTTAAACTCTTGACTAATGACATACTCACTATACTTGAATGCATGTAGGTGGTGGGTAGAAGGAAGGGAAGAAAGAAAAATACCTCTAAATTTCAAATAAATCTGTCTTCATTCCATATTACTTTCAAAATCAAATTGTTTTTTCTTTTGTAAATATTACATTAAATATTAATAATTTATTAGAATACAAACAACAATAACATGCAAACATTATTCATTTCTTTTGTAATAGTGAGTTCTTTGTTCAGGTCCATTCAATTTCATTTAATAATAATAAAATATTTTCATATGTATTTTAAAGTCAGTTTAATTAGACCGTAGAGGAGATAAGAAAGAATATTCTTAAGCCAGCTTTTATTTCTTTGTATAGTTTTTAATCATATATCCTACATTATGTACATATGTATGCTTGTCATTAGTTTCTTTGTGTTGATGTGCTAATCTTAAAATACACCATTTCCTAAAAACATCATAATTTTTAATTTTAAATTTTATTTTATATATTAAAACCAAGGTGGTTCACCACTTAAGGCTAAATTGCTCACTGAATCATAATATTTGTATTTAAAGAGACTTTAATAAAGTCAGAAAAAAATATTTCTTAGGTTTTTATATTACAAGCAAATTTATAAAATCTCTAAGATCCATATTAAGTTAAATAAGAGTTTACAAAGAGAAAATGTGTCTCATCTAGAATCATTGTAAAAAACATATCGTTTAGGATTATAATTTTCTGGAAAATTGCCAATTAATTTTTACAATATCGATCATTTTTGTCAGTTTTTTTTTCTAAATATCAATAATTGCGATTGAGTTCTTTGACTTATAATACCATATACAAAAAATTTCGCAATGACTTGCACAATCGTGACGGTTATGTGCAAACTCTGGCGAACACAATAAAGTAATAACTGTATGGAGGTTATAATATTATTCCTAAGTTATGATCGCGTAAAATTAAACATCAATAGAGATAATTATCAGGACATAGAATTATTAACTAGATCAGCCAGTTGAATGTATCCAGGAAACTTTTTTTTAGCCCTGTACAAAGGCCTAAAAGGTTTTTTTCAACCCCTCTACCTTCTCTACAGCATTACATACATAACATACATAATTGGCCATTACAACCCTTCAGTAAGGATTACGGCCTAGCTTCTCACACCACTTATGTTGTGTGTGCTAATTTTATACATGAGTGGCGGGACCTACAGTTTAAAGTCGACTCCGAACGACAGATTTTTTTTTTGAGAAACTTTTCATGGCAATTTTATTCTTACGCTCAGAGTTTTTGCCAGAAATCTGCTGAGAGCATTACAGCTTCTACAAAAGTGGTAAAAAAGACAAATTAATTTTCTTTCCATTAGTGCCACTTAATTATTTATAAGAATTCAAAACAAAATCGAATAAGATAGTTATGTTCGGTTAGATCAACCACTCAAAGGTGTTTCTACTCCTAAAATTTTGCTTAGTCTTATTAGACAATGCAGTGTATAAACAGACAGTGTGAAACTCTTCTAAATTCTTATATCTTCTACTGGAGTTTTGTGAAAATCTTAGCCACTTCAATACAGATTATATAGCTGGCTGACTATCGCTAAGAATTCAAAATATTAAGCCGTTTAGATTTCAATCAAATCCATGCCGCTTCGGAGTCAGACAATGAATTTCAATTTCAAACAGAATCAGAAGATTTCCTGTGATTATTGCTAAGCACTGAAGCCAAAAATTGAACTTTTCTATGCTCTGAGCATTGGAGTAACGCTAAGATCGAATTAGTCATCCTATGGCTTCAAAACGCTGGAGTGAATCCGTAAATCCTACAGAATAACAGAATAAATTTGTGTTTAACATTCAAAACTTTGAAAAATACACCCAATATGACAAAATAAGATTCTTATTGCAAAAGAAATATTCAGTTGTTAAAAATCAATCATAAATGTTTAGAATAATCATTCATACATACATAATTGGTCATTACTACCTTTCAACCAGGATTCTCACACCACTTATTTTGTGTGTGTTAGTTTTATACATAAGTGGCCGGACCCACAGTTTAAAGTCGACACCGAACGACAGATTTTTGAGAAACTTTTCATGGCCATTTTATTCTTACGCTCAGAGTTTTTGCTTGAAATCTTTATTTTATGAATCATTAATTATCACAAATGTTTTAAAATTAATCCTCAAACTTTATTAATAAAACTTTATTTGTGTATTTGAAATATTTTTTTAGTCTGGTCAATTTACCGAAGACATGATACCAACAGTTGGTTTCAATATGCGTCGCATAACAAAAGGTAACGTTACAATTAAAGTCTGGGATATTGGTGGTCAACCTCGATTTAGATCAATGTGGGAACGATATTGTCGTGGCGTAAATGCAATTGTGTAAGTTTTTAAGTTTTGAACAGAAATATTCACAAATAAAAAGAACTGCAAAACCATTTTGCTTTTAAACTTATTTTTTCTCTTACAGTTATATGGTGGATGCAGCCGATAAAGATAAAATGGAAGCATCACGCAATGAATTACATTCGTTATTAGATAAACCACAATTGGCTGGTATACCTGTTTTAGTATTGGGTAATAAACGTGATCTTCCAGGTGCTTTAGATGAAACCGGCCTCATCGAAAGAATGTAAGTAGTTTTTGTGACATATTTTTCTTCTATTAAATACTACTTTCGGACTAGTTGATTTTATTATCATTTGATGACTGATTTTAATTTCCTGCGCGTCAACAGCAGTTAATTATTCCCACTTTTTTTATCAAATATTTTGGTAGTATGGCCAAAATCTATTTATAGCCTATTAGTCAGCAATGAGTCACCGTTGATTGATTAGTTAAGACCATAAATTTTTAAATACCAACAAATATATCTCTTTGCGTTTAACTTATCGTTTGTTGATAAACTAGAAAACATTTGATTGTTTATAGTTTTCGTAGTTAATTAAGGTTTGAAATGTAAACTTATTTCCTTAGAATCATTAATTTCTTCGAAATGGCATCCTAATTTGTAATTTTGTAGTCCTCTTCTCCGAAATTTTAAAGAAACAAATTAAAAGTTTAAGTTAGTTTAAGAGGGGTAGTGCTGTACACCACTTGAATTGTGTAATACTTAAGAAATTCATTTTGCTTTTATATCCTCTCTTTGTCATTACGTCTCATTTGAATTCCATAAGGATTTTTTTATGACGTACTTTAAATTAATTCTCTTATATTCTGCAACTCATTTGTGCTATAAGTTATTATTAGTAGCAAGATAAAGATTTTTTAAATTCTCCCTTAACCCTTTGCGCTTTATTTTATTTACTATTCTCATTGCTTTCTATACTTTGATTGCCTGTATTCAACAAGGAGTCGCTTCAAACTGGAGTGTACCAAGGAGTTTTAACGTAATAACATGTTACTTAAGTTCTGTCCAGCTATTAATTTATGATTGTCAATATCCTTAGAACTGTATTCTGAAGTAAAAATTGTTTCCTTTCTATGCAGTTTGCGTAATCCTAACCAGAGCGCCATAATTTCGTTGTAATATGGTATACAGATATACACTAGTTGTGGAAACACTTTAAACAAATGAAGTAGCGTGGTATACTGTTTAAAATGTTCGACTACAAATGTGAGTAATTACCAGGAATATTAGGAAGATCAGAAAACTCCACGCCTTAAGAATAAACACAATTAGCAAAAGTACCTTACCATTACATCCCAAATATGTGCACCAAACACAGGCAATACCACTTCGAAAAATTGTTTGTGTGCTTTTCATTAGTACTACCATCCGCTTAACGGATTGATTTTGTTGAGATTCACACAAGAAGTTCGGTTCATTAGTAGTCATCATTCATTACAAATTTTGTTGCAATTCGCGATTAGAAGCTAGGTCTTAATGATCAATTATGCTATGTTATGGCTAGGATTAAGGTTACTGAGGTGTTTTTATCCTAATGCTGGTGGTACTCTAGTTTGATACAGTGACCGAGTTCTGGTCATTCCTGACGGAATTGGTCACTTTCGCTTACACTAACTACATCCTGGTCTGACTTACCGAGGAAGTTCGACAATACCGGATAGGAGAAATGGAAAATTAGTATAAGGCATTAGGATATTTTTTAATTACTATTTACAACGGCCTTGCATTCAAAAAACAAAATAGCGTACCAATAGTGGGAAAGATTAGATAAGGTGTACACTGAAAGTCTTCTCAAAATCCAAAGGAACACCTTCAGTGTTGTAAAGACGAGCCGAAGATAACATGCAGTGAACTCCTTGATCTGTCAGAAACTCAGTGACTTTATCATGAGTTTTAGATGGTTACAGGACTACGAGAAAGGATTCATTGTTAGACTTTATTTTTTGGCAAATTCTAATGTAATTTCCAAAGCTAATCTCTTTTCGATTTTTTTTTTAATGATTAGAGGATGTGGGAGAGGAAGTTTAATTGCTGGATTATATTTATTAAATTGAGAGCATTAGAGAATTGTAATTTGAAGCTGTTAATTGTATTTTTTTTTTGTTTCTTTTTATTTTTCAGGAATTTATCTAGTATACAGGACCGAGAAATATGCTGTTATAGTATCTCATGTAAAGAAAAAGACAACATCGACATAACCCTACAATGGCTGATTGCACATTCGAAAAGTCAAAGTCGTTAGAATCCCCCGCCCCTTTTCGAAAGTACTCCATAAGGAAACAATTGAGTCGTCATTGTATTTTGTGTGTGTGCGTGTGTGTGTGTCTTCTAATATGAACACAACGTAAGTGATAAAGAGTGTGTATTAAACAAAATAGAAACAAAACAAAACTAAAAAGAAACAAATAACAATAAAGGAAAGTACAGTAATTAACATAATCAATGAGACTCAATGGATTTTTTTTCTTGTATGTACTAAGCTTTGTGATGGATTGATGTGATGCTTCTAATGATTAAAAGATGTTTATGATGATAATGATAAAACGAACGAACAGTGGAATTAATGTAGGATAGTCACTATTTAATTTATTCTCTTTACTTTCTTTATAAATTTACTATCGATCGATGCCTTTAAGTCGAATAATGTGTATGTATAAGGTTAGTAGCCTCTAACTTTTATTAAGAAAAAAAAAAAAAAAACAACAAAAATGAAATTGATAAACTTAAAGCTTTAGAACACTTTAAAGAAACGAACAATTAGACAAGCAAACACATTAATTACTAAATATTGTATTAAAAAAGCTATAAATTCTATTTAATTTTTATTTCAATTAAATTTAAAGTTTTATTTCTTTAAAGATTTTATTACTATTGTGTAGAGAAGAAAGAATTTTCTAAATAAAAGAAAATACAAACTCGCAAAAGAACTTATTCAAAATTAAAAAGAAAAAATAATGCCAAGCTTGATATAATTATTATAAATAATAAGAAAGATGATAAATAATAATGGGGATAAGAAAGAATATAAATTTGTTTATTTGGTTTTCTTTTTATTCATGTTCTTAAAGCTGGCCTTAAAAGTTTATAAAATTTCTTATTTAGCAAGGGCTGTTTGTGCTGAAGCGAGTGCAATGACAGATACTCATGTATGTATATGAACATAATGTGTATATTTATGAGAAGTTATTTTAGCTTACTGTAGTTAATCTTGTGGGTCTAAGTTATTTTTTTTTTTTGCTTAGCATTTATAAAAATTTTATAAAAATTTTCTTTCCACCAACCTTGCCTAATTGCCTACTCTACAATTCCTCTTTTTTTACGTTACAATCATTTCTCTTTGCATCTATTGGCCGCCACCTTTCCATCCATCACTTTCAATTCTTTGTAGTTTTAAGTTCAGTTATCCTTTTATGAAATTGTTTATTTTTTTTTTTTAATTTGTTATCATATTTTTTTTTGTTTTTTTAATTTTATTTAAAACATTTTAAGCACGCTTTAAAGTTTATCTGTACATTTTTTTTTGGAAAATTTTTTTAAGCAAATCTTTTAATTCTTTGCTTTTGCTTTTAAGTCTTTTCTATAATTTGTTCGATGTTGGTTTAATTACAACAATTAAATATAAAATTAATTATTAAATTAATTAATTGTTTAATTAGATATTTATTATTATTACTATTATTATGATGTATGTCTAGTGTTATATGTAAATTTGAAATTATCACAATAACAATAATTCACAAAACTAAAACCAAAACCTAAATTCAAACCCAAACCATAAAACAAAACTAAGGAAAAAAAGAAATAGTAAAAGAAATCCTTTATTAACTAAACGAATTCGTATTGTTTTCTCTTTTAGTGTTTTATAATACAAAAAAAAAGAAACGAACCTAAAAATAAATTAAAATTTAAATTTAAATTGTAATAGAATTATATTTACCTTTAAAAAAAAAAGAAGTTCAATTTGCTGAAAGGGAATGAAATGAAATCTAAATATTTAATTAATAATTATAAAATGCATCTCAAACTGTAATCAATTCTATAAAATAGTTTTTAAACAAATTTAAATCGTAATTAAATTCAGAAAAAAAAGAAAGAAAGAAAAGAAAAAACAAAATAAAACCAAAAATGCTTTTTAATATGATTTTATTTTATTTATTATTATTACAACATAATTATTATATTATTATTACTATTACACCAATAATATATTTAAATATTAATAAATACCATAATAACAATCCATTTACAAAACATTTAAATACAATAAGAATAACAAAAACGATAAAAAAAAGAACAACATTAACAACAAATAACATTAAATCTAAAAAAGAAAAACAAATGAAAAGAAAAGAAAATATTAACAAACAAATAAAACAAAATAACAAATACAATAATAAATTAATTTAGTATTTATAAACACAAAAACGTATATTGTTTATTAAATACTTAACGTACACTTCTACAACACAGTCATACATACCAATCCGGTACGATACATTTGCATACAACCAAAGAAAACATACATACATTCATACAGAAATAAATAATTCTTATTTAATTCAGGTACTACAAACAATTAATTTTATTATATAACCATCGTAATGGCATTATTATTGTTATTATGCTTATTATTGATTTCCTTTAATTAATCTATCACATGTATTGGGATCGCTATATTATGGTGTGATATTTAAAATACATGCGCACATTTTGGAAATTCATAAGGCTTATCAAGTACACTACACTCTTGTAGATAGTTTTAAATGGTGCGGATTCTGATCTACTCACTAATTCTTAAATATCTGGAGTTCATGTGTACACATTTACAATTGGTCGAACTAATATCCTCTACATCGTTTCAATTTTCGTGTTTGTTGTCAAAGCGAGAACAAAAATATAGAAACCAGTTGATTAATTCCGCCTAGATTCTATTGCATTAATTTGAATATGGAATCTTTTCAAAACATTCATTCGTATATCCTTCTATCCTTTGCAAGTGTACCAGCTTTTTATTACTCACTCGTATAGGGTCCAGACATGGAAAACAAAATTTGCGCTTAACCTGACTAGAGTTCATCTTAAGAAGCTTATATTCTATAAATTCACAAAGGTAGTGTCTGGATGTCGCCGTAGACTAGTAGGTAGTGTGTTGCCCTATTAGAAGTAAGGCCACGGTTCAAACTCCCGGTCAGACATAGAAACAAAAGTATGAAAGAAATATTTCTGCTTCTCAGTAGATTTCTGCCAAAAACTCATAAAATTGCCATGAAGTCTGTCGTTCAGATTCTACTCTAAACTGTAGGTGTCGCCACTTATGTATAAAATAACACACACAACATAAGTGGTATGGGAAACGGTTCATAATCCTGACTAAAGGGTTGTAATGATCATTTTTGTATGTAAAGTGTCTAGATGTAATTTTGAACCCTAGACTTTGCTGAAGGGAGAATGTAATTAACTCTATCTGGCCGTAGAGGAGTCTACTTTCAGTTACGATGCTCTGTGTTATTATACGTAAGTAGACAAGATGTGCCTTGTACCTAAACTCGTGCATTGCTGCTTTGTTCACTAAGATCTTATTATGCTTTATATTACTGACTGCCCTCGAATTCAATCCCCCCCCCCCCCCCCCCCCCCCCCCCCCCCCCTTATTAGGTTGGGAGCTGGTTGAGCCTGAAGGTTATGGACATATTCGGGTCGCTACAATGACCAATTGTAAGTTATTTCGAAAGGCGAATTCAACCTTTGATTAAAACTGCCGATTTATGTACTGACAATTCGGAGATCTTCAATATTGAGAGGCTCATATACCGACTTTTGCAGGATGTACTAGGCTTAGATATGTAAAAGCCGTGCAATGCTTGTTGGATGGGTAGGATTTTTATTCGTTGTCCTTTTAGGGAAGTTTGGATGTTCAAAATTGGACGTGGCAGGTTATTGCAGGTTAATTGCGATGGTAATGAATTGGTTCATTAGATCACGCATTCCGAAATGTTACTGTACATAGGTGTATCACTGTGGCCTCTGTTAAGCTGAATTATGCACTGGCAGATGTGTATGGAGGAAACTTTTCAGACGCATCAATTGGGTACATTTTTGATATGAGATACCGCAATTTGACCCGTGGAAGTTTTCGTTAGACGTTAATTGGTAAGTGAGACCCGATCATAGAGGATTGGTAAGATCGGCCTGTTTTGTTTGTGTTTTGATCTATTTTATTTAAGGGAATTATGTATTAGATTGAGGAAAACTACGTTAACTGTTCTGGCATCTTGGCATAGCCATCTGATGTTTATATCGCCCAGCCTTGGCTCTCAACATCTTCAACATTCATAACATAATCGGTCATTACAACCCTTCGTCAGGATTACGGCCTGACTTCTTACACCAGCCTATGTTGTGTGTTTTTTATGCCGTGGCGTGACCAATAGTTTAAATTGATCGTGACAGTTTTTTAGAATTTTTCTGCAATTTTTTTTGACTCTCACAGTTTTTGCCGAATCTGCGCCGAAGGAAAACTATTTTTTTCATATTTCGTTTGTCTATCTGACCGGGGATATCGAACCCTGGCCTTTTCGGTTAATAGCCAAACACACTACCTACTAGGGATGTCGGCGAAAACACCTTCAACATTGTGCAAAATAGAGCAGGATTTGTCAGTGAAACATTCTTGGAGACTTCACAAAGTGGTGCCGCCTATTGTTCCTAGAGTAGGGAGTTGCATCACGTTCTGTGTGGACAACCTACAAATATTATAGTCTGGGGTAGCCTACCTTTCTGATAAATCTTCTAATGTACAGTTCTGTTCCTCCCAAAAGACTGACAGAATTGACAAAAGAATTTTATTTTCCTCAACACCTACTCTTCTATTAAGTTTGACAGTGCAATCAAAGAAAGAGGAATACTAAAGTGTCACCTCTTAGTAGTATATACGAGGTACAATAAATTGTGGTAGAAAGAAACACTATCTTACCTTAACAGCATTGTTAGAGGGTGTGGAATCATCCCAAAATTAATTTTCTTTTTGCATAATCAATTCATTTCATATAGCACTGATGAAATATTCAACAGGAAGGTGGGTTTTAATGATTTGAATCTATAGAATGTATTTGTTTTTTTATTTAAATAATCAAAATCCTCTTTAACATTGCCGGTTTGAAGCGTATGTATAGGTTTCGATAATATAATCTGTAATATTTTGTAAGAAAACGAAACCCTTTTTTTCCAAATAGGAAGTTCAAATAAAGCTTAAAAATCTATGATGGGATGCCATCTTATGGACATACATACGGACATACATTATTTATATGGTCAGTTTGTTGTTGTTGTTGTTGTTGTGATAACAATCAATGAATTATTGTTTAAATTCTATTTATCATTCATGACATTAGAAATGATAGACAAACTCAATACCCGACCTCCCAGTTAAAAATGCACAAACAGGCACGCATTGTATCCGCCTCTGCTGGTGGAACAAGTGTCAAACGATTTACAAGACTGCCATAGAAATGATTACGACCAAAACACAAACAAGCCAAAGACAAACTGAATCGAATCGTATCGTATCGAGACGACTGAATGCAATGGCAATTCATTAACATTTTCAATTACAATTATTTTACATTCCGTAGGTTTCAAGTGATTCCAACATTCTTTTGTGTGTTGTCTGTGGCTATTTGATTTATGGTATTGAAATGAATTTTCCTACACACACAATTTATTCAGGCGATTACATGGAGTGTAATGTAATGCTTTTGAGACAATATTTTTACCATTAAAGAAGCAGTAGAAGAAGCAGAAGCAGAAGCAGAGAAGAAAAAAACTCAGAAGTAACACTGGTAGTTGACTTGCTATTGATTTAAGGCAGCAATTTTGAAAATATTTTCGAAAACACCATCAGAATTTTAAAAATTTTATTCAAATATTAACACTTACACACACACACATCACCACTCACGCATTTAAATTCAGCTAGAAAAAAGCCTTAACTGAACCTGTTGAATGAAAATGAAATAAATTTTCCTTGAAGGACATGAGAATTACAAAAAAAAAAAAATTCAAACAGAAATTGAGAGAGGGAAAGAAAGAGAGAGAGAGAGGGATATAGGGATAAAAGCAATCAAATGTTATAAATTTTATAATGTTTGGGAATCCTACCTACCACCCATATTGTCCAGTGGCCACTATAAATTTTATTGTAACTTGTCATTTGACATGAAATCGTAGGAAAATTCATCATCATCAGCACCATCGCCACCATCAATTCCATAATCTGAACAACACTCTGAACACAATCAGCAACAATATTTTACGACAATTGAAAAACTGGCAATAACATGATGTCAAAATAGCCAGCCAGAGATGAGCAATAATGAATTGATGACGCACTGCCTAATTAATAATAATGAAATTGGTTGAAAAGTTTATTTTTTTGGGAATTATTTTGACATGACATAGCACTCAGGCGATTTTGTTGATATTTTGGAAAAGAAAACAGTATTTTGGTGTATCAGTCAGACCAGGTTGCCGATAGTTCCTCCACAGACGAGATATTTAAGAAGTTAATTCGAAATCGAACTAAACTTTCATCCCAATTGCAAGTGATATCTACAATGATATATTAGAGTGGTTATACGGTGGTATGGTGGTGGTACATGATTCTTGATTTCTCATTGACTTTGTTAGTGCTTTACTGTTTTAAGAAGTTGCCGTAATCTAGTAGGTAGTGTGTTGGCTTATTAGACATGAGGCCTCGGTTCAAACACCAAGTCAGACATCTCCATCAAAACGCAAACATGAAAAAATATTTCTTCGTCGACTTCCTCTCACCAGATTTCGGGCAAAAGTTCTGAGAGTAAATAAATGCCATGAAAAGTTTCTCATGTAGAAAATTAACACGCACAGTATAAGTGGTGTGAGAAGCTAGGTCGAAATCCTAACACAATACTCACTACCCTCTACCGCTACTCTTTGCCTAAAATTTGTCTCAGGGCCCATAAAAATATATTTTGGAAAGATGATATGAAAAGTCTTTTTTTGGAATGCAGACACGCCCAATTTACTTCAAGCTTTACGTTGGGTTTACATCCTTAATGGGTTCAAATAAAACAGTTAATCTTGTATGAAAAAGTTGGCCATTACTATGGACGTCAAGGGATTGTAGCCTGATATCGATTTACAAATGGAGAGGAGGGTTATCTGGTAATAGCTAAGATTATTCTACACTTGTTATCTTTTTTGGGATAGTAGGGCTTCCATAAAGCGTCTCGTAATGTTTAGTCTGTTTTTAGTGTTTTCTTCTGAGCCGGTATGCGCTGTTACTATATTACCTGGATAACAGAAGCTATCTACGTACTCGACTAGTAAGTCTTGTGTCCTGATGCTATCCATGTAAACCAGAGCCTCTGTTTGATGTTTAGAGGCTTCAAGCAATTATTTTTTCTTTGATATTTAACAGCACGATGTTGAATAGTGGCTGTTATAGAAGTCGCCGTAGTCTAGTAGCTTATTAGGCGTAAGATTCAAACCCCAGGTCAGACATTAAAACAAAAATATGAAAAAATATTTCTTCGGCGAGTAAATAAAATTGGCATGAAAAGTTTCTCAAAAATCTGTCGTTCGGATACGGCTTAAATCTGTACTCAAGTATAAAATTAACACACACAAGCTAGGTCGTAATCCTAACTGTAGGGTCGTAATGACCAAATATGTATGTATAGAGGGCATCCTTATTTTACTCATTCACGTACACAGCTCTGATATTCAAATTATTTTCTGAGGGCACCAGCTAAGATGGTATTCATAATTTTATTATGGTTTCCTTCAAACATGTCCTTGTAAACACATCCTTTGATGATTTTTTGGTTTTACGAGTTAATTTCGTTAACTTATGTACAACTTACTTCTGTTTTGTACTTGATGTACCTTTTGCGGTTCCAGGAAAAACAAAAAGGCGGCTTATAATTATAAAACGATTGAATTCCTCAAAAACTCTGTTTAACACACACACAGCCAGTGTTATTGAGGAGGAGTTAGGAAATCATATCATTGAGACACCATTAGACTGTTAATTAGTTGCTATTTCTATTTGAACAAGTCATTTATGAAGACTCATATTCGAATCGACTAACAACGGTGAGTACGATGAGTAGTTGTACACAAAGTAGTTGTGTTCGTTCGTTCGTTTTGTTCGTTCATACATGGAGTGTGTATTGATTTTTCCAAGAACACAGGTTGTTTTCAAAACTCTCTTTCATGTTGTTCTTGTCGCATTACATTACATTTGTACGCAATGATTCATCGATTCAAACATATCGGCGGTAAGCGGTGGTGCTTGTGCTTAAGCATGTATGTACGTGTACAAGTTCGTTTATAAACGTGGAACATTCACTACAATTCACTTGTATGTGTACCCTTAAAAAGCGTGAGTGAATGAGTAGAGTGATCCGCTGCTGTATTGTATTGTGTTGTATTGTAGAGAACTCATAAATATTTCTTTATGGATTTTTAAAGAAATCAAAAAACAAAAACAAAAAGGTTCGTGGTCATTCTCATCATGTTGCAATTAAAGAAGTGGTTTTTCGGTATAAACGAGTGTGTTTCCTTTTTAGTGTTTTCCTTTAGGTTTTTCGTTTTTTTTTTTGTTTTTTTTTTTAGGAAATATTAGAAATATTAACAATTTATTTAAAATTTATTGTTTCGTATGAGAGTCACATTAATTTTCATGTACGTCTTATGAATTTCAAACTGCTTGTGTTTCTTTTTAATTAATTTTTATTCATCTGAACTGTGTCTCTTCCTCAAAAAGGATTGTTTAAGAAATTGTCCTCGAAGGAAGGTCAGTTTTTGTAACTTGTTAGAGTTTGGGTGGTTGTCTAAACAAATTGATTAATTAATCATAATTGCTCAGGTTTAGGTTTCAGGACAGTATCACTGTGTAGTATTAAGAAATCGCTTCAGTTACCTGGAACTTGTGTTGTGCACATTTGGTTGTGACATTTATTTGACTTCAAGGCTCTGTATTGCAGTGATCGTTAAGAATGCAATAAAACAAGCAAGTACATCACGTTACTCAACGAAATTCAAGCCTGTTGTTTGAATAGGCAAATAGGTTTGAATGGTTTATGCTATTAATCACCTTTATCAATGCAGTTTACGCGCCCTAATACGGTTATATGCGAATATCTACAGTATGTGGCAGATAATACAGGTTCATAGAGGCCTTGCTTTAAGAGTCTTGAAGTATTCGAGAAACAATTGCTGTAGTATCTGAGAAGATGCCGATAGATGTCTCGCGAAAGATGTTAGTCAGCTTTAGCTTTTACCTTTAGCTGTCGAAGAAAAGAAAATCAGAGTAGCACTTACACTCTATTAGAGAGTGGTAGCATAGGTAGAAGGCGCATAACAACTATAGATGAACATACGCTCTTTTATATTGTGTCAGAATATGGTTTTTTAGACGGTACAGCGAACTGTATTATTAAAACACACAATCTCTGTGCGATCACGGGTGTTTCTGGCAATAACTGCAGGGATTTAATCTAGTTCTAGGTTTCCAAGCTCCCGGGAAAACTCAAAGCAGCAGAATACATAACTTTCAAGTGCGACAGATATGCACAAGAATGTTGTGCGTTATGGAATGCAGTCTATTGAAACCCAGATCACGGCGCCGGTGATTATACTTTCGTTGTTGTCAGAGAATTTATTTATCTTAGCTCCGCTGTAACTCGCAAATATGATGCCAGCCTGGAGATAAAGCGTAGGATCACTCTTGCCAACAGGTGGCAAGAGACTTATGGTCTCAATAGGCAATTGACTAGCAGAGACCTCTTTTTTACGACGAAATTTATATTCTAGAAATCGGTCATCGTTCCTGCGTCCCTTTAAGGAGTAGAAACATTGACACTATAAGGTACCAATGCAACTGAGTTGAGAGTATTCGAGTCAAAAAATGCGAATTGGCGATGTTTATGTCCACAACTACATGAATGTTGTGCAATGCATTAACATTCAGCTGATGGAAGATTATGTTCCGGTGAAACTGTTATTTGATGCGGTGATTAGTCGAAGTCGGCGTAGAAGGCGAACTTCTCTGCATCGGAAGGACCTGGGGAAGCCCTGTCATCGATTAAAGTGATCAACAGGCGCAGGCTAGAAACAGAGGCGCCTAGAAGGATGTGTTAAACTAGGCTGAAAACCGATAAACGGATTGTTACTGGCTAATTAAGTAAGTAAGTAAGCTGGTAAGTTGGAGCTGGTTTTAGACAGCCGGCCAACGGTAGAGAATCTAATGAACAAGAATTAACAATCGAATGGCAAGTGAAATGTTGGTCAATTGTTTGCCAAACGAGTTTTGTACAGGCTTAGCACAATCGAAAGAGGAAATAGAGCTTCGCCACAACTGAAGCTACTACAAGAGGCTGCTCAAGTGGACGTTTCAAGAAGACAAAGGCTCTTCTGATGCTAAAGAGTGTGCTTAGTTACTTGCATAGCTTTTTTTTTGGGATTTCTATTTACTCATGTTATGATAATTTTTTTTATTTTTAATTTAATGTTTAAATAAAAAAAAACATGCAAAACCAAAGTCCAGTCATAATCCATATATCACAATGACAGATTTTTATATCAACATGAGAAAACTCTCTTGTAGATTTCGATCTGTTAATGTAAAATTCTTTTAAAGTTTTTCTTTTTTTGTATTAACACTCATCACTTGCCCAAAAACCATAAATTAGGCAAGTTTGTCCATTTGTTTGTTAAAATTTTTATTTTATTGTTTCAAGTTGGTTGTCTCAAACCAAATTTATGTTACAAGTACTTGGCTTGCTTGCTTGTATTATTTGTAGTACAACAACTGTTGACTTCGTGTAAAATATGCTTAAAGTTGTCTTGTATTTGCGGCAATTAAAGTGTGCTTTGCGCGTGCACATCAAACTATAAAAGTTTTGTTTAACTTTGTTTAACTTTTCTTTCTTAATTTTATTTTTAATTTATTTAATTCCATTTTTTTTCTTTCTCTCTCTCTCTCTCTTCATTACATTTATTTATTGTATTTTTGTTTTTGTTTTTGCTTTGGCGGTAAACATTAAAAAAGCTACAGAAAAATTTCGGTTGTGATACGCGTATGCGTATGTTTGTACAATATGGTGGGTTTTGTTTTTTTTAAAAGAAACATCATATTCCTGGTTGTGTACATGATGCCTGTATATGATACGAGGGTTGGGCATTGTAGTTAAATCCATTACAAGTTGAACATTAGACCTTTAACATAATTTGTTTAGACGAACTGTTAGAAACACATTGTTAGGACACATTACTTGACAGTGTATAATGGTCGATTTATAAAGAATAATGCAGAATGTACACTTTCCCGGCAGCACAATCCTATTAAAAGCGTCAGAACAGCCTATTAAAAACCTCAGAACAGCCTTTAAGTTTTTAAATGAAATCTCTCAGTCACAAAGGAGAGTTTTACCGTCTTCATATACCCTGAAAAAACCTAGCTGAGATCTGTCACACATCCCCATCACCGACGAGAGCCAGTCACCAAACTCACTATGGGCTTACCGGTCCAGTTCTAGCGTTAAGCTAAAGGGAGGAACATCCTACCAGTAACTTTTAAAGTTTATGCTTGAACTTGCCGTGTTATATGTTATTTTCAATATGGCAACTTCTAATATAAACAAAATGAGTTAAAAAAAACTTCTTTAACTGAGCCATGTTATCGACATTCATCCCGGCATTGCCATATTTTCGAAAAAGTTAACTTTATTTTATCATTAGGTTGTAATAACGAAAAAAGTTAAATGTGACTTTAAAGTTCACTTTAGCTGAAGTTACCTTTAACTAAACCCATCTGTAATGGCAAGTGGTAAAAATGAGCTTCAGAGTTTTAGCCAGAAGATGTAGTAAGCAAAACAAATATTTTTACTTCAAGATGTTAGAGCTGCCGATGAACTCTTAAGCCTTATTTGGGAAAATTGCGAGATCTGCTACAGAGTGGGATTTATAGGGAACTCGAAGACAAAGAGGTAAACTTTGTTTTTCGATATGAATTGCTGTTGTAGAAGAACATTAACCTTTCACAGACATAATGTTTGGCAATTTGTTACGGCCCTATACATACATACATAATTGGCCATTACAACCTTTCAGTCAGGATTACGGCCTAGCTTCTCACACCAC
>QOCX01000171.1:97786-142172 GCA_005959815.1 Sarcophaga bullata
CGGGATCTCAGCTGGCGGATTCTCACGGTATATGAAGACGGTAACAAGATTACTATACTTTGGTACCAGAGAATTCAATCTGAAAACACTTAAACACCTTCGTAGGCATTAGTTACTTAAATAGCACAGGGTACAAGGATAGAAGTCATGATATTGGCAAACACATATCCTACGGAATGGACATCTTGAAGTATAAACAGGACACTGACCGAAATATGCCAGGATAAGCCCTCATGTGTTATATTGTAGTACAAATTAAAAGTATGGAGTTTAACCCTATGTGGATAGGAGCCTAGCCGAACCTAGCCTAGTTTTTAGAGTACATCAAAACAGCCTGTTAAATGGCAGAAAGCAGCCGTTAATTCCAAGGGTAAAGAATATGCACACACAATAAAAAAATACATACATACTCCTGTTTATACTTCAAAATGTCCATCCGTAGGACATGTGTTTGCTAATATCATGACCTTTATCTGGTGCCTGTACTATTTAAGTAATTAATGCTGCATATACCATACCATACATGTTGATACTTGTAAGCATTGTTACTACTCGTGTAAAATACAGTGAGTAGAGACAGTAAGTCCACCACTTAATAACTGAATAACTGTGGATAAAAACAAACAATTCTTTCTTTCTTTTTTTTTATTGTTATTGTTGCTGTTTTATTAGCTTGTAAGTTGCATGTATTTTGTATGTTAAATACTCTTGTCCATATACATACATACATACTATATATATGACCGCCGATACGTCTGTATTGTATATTTGCCTGTGCTTATGATCATCATCATCACCATCGTCATCATCGTCGTCATCATCTATTGTATCTGGGCAAGATTCATTGGTATAGATTACGGACACACACTTTTTATGGCGTTAATTAGACGCATAAACTTATCGCCTTTTTATGTTAAAACATTAATCAAATCTTTAGCTTTTTTTGTTATTGTTGTTGTTTGAATGTTTTTAAATGTTTTAAACAAATATTTAGGTTTTCTTTTTTAAGTTTTTTTTTTGTTTTTTTTTTTTGTTGTTTTTGCTTCCAACTTTTTATTTAATTTCGAATTTATTTTTTAACGAATTTAGAATTTGTCTGGTTTTTTTTTTTTTGGTCCTTAAATTAAATTCAATTCAGAATTCTTGGTAATCGGCTCATTAACATGTTAAATAGTTGGTGAAAAGCCATTATTTTCTTGTCTTTCATTTAAATTTAAGACCGCAGAGCTAACTAAGTTTTGTCTTACCAAATTAATTAATTAATTAAACAACAAGAAAAATATAAAAACAAACACAAAAACAAAAACAAAGAAAAATAAATACAAGAATCTTTTTAAGTGGAATCCAAGACAGCAGTAACTGTAAAAAAACTTTAAAGACTCAATCAATCAAATTGTCCGATTAAAAATAAATTTGTTAACCACTGTTAAACACTGTTTAACGGGCTTAACCGTGGCTAAAATATTCATTCTAACTCGAGCAGTTAAAAAAGAAATTCCATCGGTGTTTAGCGTAAATAACATGCATAAACAACAGTACTTTTCCTGAAACAGTGCTCTTTTATTAGTAGACATTAGAAGCACCGCAAACCATATCTTGGAGTTCTGCTTTTGGATTGTAAGATTTATAATGTGATGCTAATTCCCTATAAAACTTGACGCTAATAATCTGAGGTTATGTCGATAATTTGAACGCAAAGAACGTTCCATATTTAAGTCATAAGATTTCTAAAGCCTGTCATGGTACAAAAAAAAATTTGTATGATGTTATACGTGAGATTGACATTCGTATGGAGAGCAGCAAATAAATAATTTCGATCAATTTTACTCATTTGCAAAGCAAGGTTAAGATGACGAACTTACTTGTATTTACGTTCAACCTAACCTCATAACGGTTTTAACGGGACACTGGTAGCTGGGAGCAAATGCCTAAAGATTTAAAATATCACAATGAATTATGCAGAAGCTGTAATGAAGAGGAAGAGGAGATCAAGAAACATCATTTCTGTCATTGTCCGGTATTTAGGAACCTGAGACGAAACAAGGATGCTTGAAGTAAGCTTTGCTTTTGGAGGTGGCTATAATTTAATTTTTCTAATGTTAGAAGAATAAATCAGTGAATGAAGCCTACATCAGATTATAAATGGTCAGATTTTCGTCAACATACATTCATACATACATAATTGGCCATTACAAACCTTCAGTCAGGATTACGAACTAGTTTCTCACACCACTTATGTTGTGTGCATTAATTTTATACATACGTGGCGGGACCTGCACATTAAAGTCAACTCCAAACAATTGATTTTTGAGAAACTTCTCATGGCAATTTTATTCTTACGCTTAGAGTTTATGCCAGAAATCTGCTGAGAGGAAGTCGCCGAACAAATATTTTTTCATATTTCAGTTTTGACCTGGGGTTTAAACCCTGGCCTTACGTCTAATAAGCCAACACACTACTTACTAACTAGCGGCGGAATGAACCCTACATCAGACTAAAAATTATTAGATTTTCGTCTACATATTCTGCCCGAATTTGTGTCTCTCTGTAAATTCCAGTGCCGATCTAACTGCAAAATATTCATTGTTCGAGTCATAATAATGAAATCTTGATTATCGCTGTATCCTAACCCTGGCCTTACGAATGTGTCCCTAATTTTTAAGATGCAGGATTCTAAAGCTCTAAACGCAGTAAAAATATCTACCAAGATATCAAACTCTACTCCGAGCAAGATTTTCTGTAGATGATACAAGAGAGCCTTCTTTCTTTATTTCGTGTCTTATGTATCCTGGCCTGGCGAACAAATCAGTTGCTGATCATTTTAATCGGCTTCAATATTTTCAGTTCCTTAGAGTAGTTACCATTGTCGATCTACTCATCCCTCTAAAAATTGTCCCCGAAGGCAGATACAGCATTTTCTTTGATAACAGAGCTGGGAATTCAGACAAGGCATATACAAAATGAAAAGATCATAATCGGTGAAAAGAAATCCGTGAGCGAATTGAAGGCTGTTCTTCTGTCTAATTTGATTGTGGTACTGTCCTATCTATGTGTCATTATAACTTCAGCTGAGAGGTTTCTAATACCAAATATTCATTCATTATTCAATATTCATTATTCATAACGATTATTAGCTGCATGTTGTCAAGTCTTGCAGTTTTAGAAGTTTAGAAAAGAGAATTTCTATTCGCTTTGTTTTGTGTGAATCAGTAAAAGTTCTTTTAAAATACTGCATTGGTCCACTGTGCCCTGTGCACTGTATGTGTATATACATGTGTGTGTGTGTACATCCTTGTTCATCCATGTTAATTTTGTTTCAATTTTCATTATTTCATGTTGCCATTCATTTTCGCTGGTCTTGTTGTGATGGTGTATGTTCGTTCGTTCGTACGTTCGTTAATAGAGTTTTCAGGTGTGAACATCGTATTTCTTGCCTTTAATTGATGACATTGTTGAGGAATTCCAAGCAGTTCTGTGTTTTTTTTTATGTCGTTGTTCTTGTTGTTGTTGTTGTTTTCCAAAGTTCCAACTTAAAGTTAAAGAACTTAAGATGTTCACTTCGATTAACGATAAAGGGTTTTGTTTTGTTCTGCATTTTTTTCTTCTTTCTTTCTCTCAAACAATGTTGTTGTTGGTGTTTTTTGTGAGTTGTTGGCTTTTCGATTGAAGATAAACGATTTGTTTGTTTTTTTTTTTTGTTCTTCTTCTTCATGTTCCAGTGAAATTTTTGTCATTTTTGAAGGTTTTTTTCTTTCTTTAAACTGCGTTTGGCATTAATGAAGAAATTTAGTGGGGATTTCTAATGGCTAAGGCCGTACAGTACATTGTTAACCAGGGATTAAGCTTGAAATTTATGGGAATTTTAACAGGAAGAGATGAAAGTTTTTAAATAATTTTAATAGAATATTAAAGGACAAGAGTAATATACTTTCCTTTTATTGAAAAGTATAATCATCACATGTATTTTATTATAAACCGTTTCTGTATGTGTTTTTTACTTTAACCACAGTATTATTGTAAGTGAATATATCGGCATCTATCATTATCGATAACCATATGAGATTTTGGTGCTAATATTTTGGGCGATAATTTCCCTTTGAGAGAGTGTATCTTGTTTTCTTCACAAAACCTAAAACAAATAGATGAAGAACGATCAAATCTTGTGACTATTGTTAAACGAATAAATTCTAAAAGCGTTCTCCAGAAGCTGCTTGTATGTTCTAATAGTTAATTTTTCTCTTTATCGGCTGTATGATAGGGACACTTACAGACTACAGCTAATTGATGTTTAATTTGACATCAAAATATTCGCATTCTAGTCGCCGTAGCCTAGTATGTGGTGTGTTAGCTTATTAGACGTAAAGACTCGGTTCAATCCCCCGGTTAGTCATTTAAAACTAAACGGAGGATAAAAAAAAATTTTTCTTCGGCGACTTTCTCTCATTAGATTTCTGGCAAAAACTCTGAGAGAAAAATAAAATTGCCAATGAAAAGTTTTTCAAAAATCTGTTGTTCGACTTTAAACAGAAGGTCCCGTCCCTCATGTATACAATTAACAAACGTAACACATGTAGTGTGAGAAAGTACATCATAATCCTAACTAAAGTATTGTAATGTCCAATTATGTATGTATGTATGTATGTATGTAAATTCACTACTCTAGAGAGAAATCTGGAGTGAGATTAAATCACGCTACATGGCCTTACAAAGATAAGATTTTATATTAAAAATTGTCTTCGATAATGTTGCGATTATACGATTCAGTATCGTAAAAGGTCGCATTAAAAATGGACATTAGCTGATAGAAAGTACACAAGACTTTATAATATTTCTTAACAAAAAGTGAAACACAAGCCAGGCGGCTTAAGCCTGTACAGCGTTTATTCTCCTGATACTGTAATAGTGTATCAATGCTAATGGCATTGTTAATGACAGCTACACAACACTCTCGGGAAAGCGAATGCCAAAAATGTCAACAAAATTATGTAAGTCGTCTATTCCAGACCCTATATAAGCACGGCTACTATTGTTCAAGATATAAATGTCTAATAAAAGGTCTTTTGGAACTTCTTGAACAAGATGGATTATAAAGAAAAGTTTGCTATAAGGGTTCTACTCCCATGGTAAACGCAAAACCCGTATGGTGCATCACAACCTATCAATTTCTGCAACGGAAAGTGACTGGCAATGAAAAGTGAGTCACTTAGAATAGCATCAAGCAGAAATGCAAGAACTCAGTTGTTCAATCTGAAAGAAGTTGATCGAAAGAAGAGGCATTCTATCTAGAGAACTCCATGTCACTTATGACTAAAGCTGCTTGAATTTTGGGTATAAAGATCTAGATTTTTAGCTTTTAAAATATAAAAACAGGGTAGTATACTGTTTACCTAAATCATTACTATGCATTCAAATGCCTTCAGTTTGCTAAAAAAAAGAATGAATTGTTGGTACTGCGTTAAAACCATAAGTCAATAGATAGGCCAATGACTTATGTCTGTAGAGGCGGCGTGAAGTTGCAGTAGTGTAGTAGCCATTGTGCTGGCATATTAGTCACGAGGTTCAGACATCTAAAAACGAAACGAAATATGAAAAAAAATATTTCTTTGCGGCGGCTTCTGTTGTTCGGAGTCGACATTCAATTGTAGGTCCTGCCACTCATGTATAGAATTAACACACACAACATAGGTGGTATGATAAAGTAGATCAGAATCCTCACTAAATGTTTTAATGACCCATTAAGTAAGTAAGTAAAGAGTCGGCGTAAGTAAAGAGTAGCTACAAACCCAAGCAGTCCAGTTTCGTATACAGCAGACGATAAGTGAGTTCCCATTAATATTGTTACGAATTTAAAGAAAATAAGAATTTTATTGGCCCCCCTAAATCTATTAACCATTTGAAGAGGATGAAATTAACAAAAAAAAAAAGCAAAGAATAGATCTCACTGAGCTAGATTGCTAACTCAACACAGGAAGCCTATACATACTCAAAAGAAAGTGTTGCGTCTAAACGACTATAGATGGTAACACTGCTATCCTTGGATCCACTAAAGTAGAGCAGCTATCTTCTTGATTAGTGAAACTGAATAAGAAGAGGGATATACTTTGTGGCTGACCTATGCTCCTTAAAGGAGCAAGAAATAATTACGAAGTTGAATAACAATTTAGTGCGATTGTGTAACACCAAAGCTTTTTTAATACAGCTGAGCATAAAGCTTAATGGTAGAGATGTAATTTCACGATTTCCTAAATATTTTTCGAAAGGAATTGAAGCAGGAGTATTATGCAAATCACTGTGAGCGTATAATTCATACTTCCTGCATCCTGGAAATTTTAAAAGCTGCTATAATTCATAGAGATTTTGATTTGAGATTAAAGAATTTTAATTTTTTTTATTAAAAAATGTTTTAATTTCTAATTAAAGTGCCTGTTATAATCAAATCGGGCCGTACTTTAAAATATATGGGGTTTGAATAGTGATTTCTAGGAACTGTTTAAGGACGCATGAATCCTAAGCCAGGTCTCTAACCTTTGCTTTGGCTTCAGTATGAAATAAATTTTGTATTTGAAATAAATGTGCGTTAGAGGACGACTTGGCTAATGATACAGACTTAAAGTACAGAAAAAAAAAATTGAAAAAACAAAAAGAAAAACGAAAAGAGTTGGGAAACTGATATTGAAATTGTCATTTGCTGGTGGTCTAAACAATTGATTTTTATATTGAGAATTGAACTCGTTTGCATACGTTAAATTTTGCAATTCATTTGTATTGTTTGTTGGCATTGTATATTACTATTGTTATTGTTGTTGTTGTTGTTGTTGTTTTTATTGTTTCGCATAATATTGTACGTCGTCGTCGTCGTCGTCTATATTGTATTCTTTTACCGATTTTATATGCAAGCAAGACGATGGAAAAAGAAAACAACAAGGATATGTGGCGTGTACATACTTACGTATACGTTTACGTATATCGGTATGGGATACAATTATTTATTTGCAGTTGCCGTTTTTCGTTTAGCTGTTATTGTTGTTGGTGTTGGTGTTGTTGTACTACTTCAGGGATACAATTATCAAAAACAGCCTCCTGAGAATAGCGCGCATATCAAGAGTGTTTGGACCATTGTTTTCCAAAAAACCTTCTTCTTTACCTTTATTAAATACAATCCACAAAAAAACACAAACAAACAGAAACAGAAACAAAAACAAAAACAAATGTCAGCGAAGGAAGAAAAAAGAAAAAAGCTGAGACCAGGAAAAAAAATTTCGTATTTTTTTTGTTTCGCTTTTTTGTTTGGTTTTCGGGTAGAAACTTTATAAGACACTGGAAACAGAAACGGAAAATATTCAAAACGTTCCATAATAAATTTCCAAATTCAAAATAACAATTCAAAATACAATTCATAGCGATCGTAAAACAAGGCAAGGTGCAGGACATACACATGTAAAACATGTTTCATCATCATCATCATCAGCATCATTATCATCATCATCATCATCATTGTGAGTACATCTGTGGTAGCACTGAGAGAAATTTGAAGGTTAGGTTAACGATGTCAACATTATTAGAAATGAAATGCAGCGCTTCAACTGTGTAGACAGCTTCTACAGAAGTCAACAAACAATATCAACTCAGCCCTTATCAAATCTCAACAAGAGTTCCATCGACTCTCTGGTATTCTCAATTTCTGCGGTACATCATTGATGTTATCTTGAATCCGATTCATCTCTAAACTACCAACAGAAACTTTGCAGAATGATTAGAGAGAACAAATGTTAATTCCTTTACAATTTTGGAAAGGTAACTGGTTGATCCCACCGAAAATATGAAAATATTAGAGTTTGACTTCCTATAATTAATGTAAACGAAATTTGAAATTTTTTCTGAGTGTATCGCAACTGAAAATGTATGGCAGATTAGTGGTGGCGTCGGAAAGTGCTATTGTGTAAAAATTAAGAAAAAATTTAGTAAAAGAAGACCTAAAGGGACCCTATCAAACGGTAGAACTAAATAGAAAATAATTGGACCCATGATTATACTAAGATATGGAATTATTTTGACTTGCCTTGGTTTCAGATTAATATAATAATGATATCTGATAGATAATGATACTGCAGTGCTATATTAAATCGGAATATTTACTAGAGCTATGGCACTAGACCGCAGTCTCTATCTCGGCACGGTTTCCACAGGAGCATAACAAGAGTTCTTTCTTTAAACCTCTTACTATCTCGAGGGTACGATATCATCTAGATGGTCAAATTAGACCATTTTCTTCGTCCATATAAGAATTTGACGTGGGGCTGCTTAGGTACCAGCTTTTAAGCCCGTTGTGATATTAGAAATTCATATTCATTCCAAAGATCAAGCATAACCTAGAGGGAACCAACCTGCCTACAGACTCAATCTTGCTTTTGCAGTATCCGTTACATTGTGAAGCTCAGTGAAGTCGGTCAGAAAATAAGAGATCGAAAAACTCTGCCTCTTTATGGGATCAAATCGTAATCAGGAAAACAAAAGAAAACAAAATTCCGAATAAACTGTTCACAGTTTCTGTACGTTATGGTCACAGCTTTATGTAAAGTTATTGATGAGTGGAACCAGAAATTTTGTTGACTATTTACACAATTCCCATGGCCAAAATAGATTCACAAAAGTTTATAGATCGCAGGTTTGATGGGATATAGGGGAGGAGTACGTCAATTCAATGCCTTGAGCCTACTAATATAGACGACGGATTGAGCGCCCTGTGCCAAAAACTTTATCACTTACGGCCAACATTGAATAATCAACTAGGCAGTGGGTGATAGCCTCATTCATTTCCATATCATTGTATTGACCTTATAGCTCAGGAAGCGAAAGATCTATGTCCCAATCAAATCGAATAATCTCTTATGATCACAGTGTGGCCAGATTTGCCGCGTTATAATGCAGATATTTTCCCTATTCTATCTAGCCTAATTTTAAGTCAGAGAAAAGGGACCACAAGCTTGGTTAATTGGTAGTTTTCTTTAGCTAAGGTATGAACTTTTTGCTTTGCCCAGTCATCGCATTTAGAATTGTTTGGCAACGTCCAAGGATTTAGAGCTGCTTGGCTATTCGTAAGGCTAGGAGTACTTTTACAATAGCAGTTGCGTCTTGTTGATCAGAAAAATGTGGGAGTTTGAGAGAATACTTAAGGATATATTTAGAATTTTAAAGTGTATTTGATCAGGGCCGATTACATTCTAATACCAGAAAAAGATATCGATTACGTACATAGGAAAATGTCTGCCCTAATAAGTCTATCAAATCTTTTTTTGAACTCGTGATTTAACATTTCAAAATTCGTTTTCATTAGACCTCTAAAGGGCAAGTTTTAATTTTAAGGCCCACTTTAGGTTTCGATTTGATTACCAAACACTTCTTTAAACCAATATTGCAGGTTAGCAAGCAAGCAAGTGGTGGTGGTGGTGGTGGTGCATTATTTTTTTTGATACACTTTTTTCCTGAAGCTTTTTGTTTTTGTTTTTTTTTTTTGTTCACCAGAGAAATTTTATTGTGGCTGCAAGTGTCTTCCTTCTTTTTTTTTTG
Organism: Sarcophaga bullata; assembly: GCA_005959815.1. Lineage (NCBI taxonomy): Eukaryota > Metazoa > Arthropoda > Insecta > Diptera > Sarcophagidae > Sarcophaga > Sarcophaga bullata. Next base: position 107,354 of record QOCX01000171.1, read on the forward strand.
GGTCATTATTGTTATTGATTGCCTTTTTTGTGGATTAAAAGAATAATGCTCCTGGGAATGCTTTACTCTATCTGCATATATCAATCGTGTTGCTCTTATTGTAGCTGTTCACTGCGTTTACTGCTGCTAACATTGCCGCCACCGCTACCGCCACCACAACGTTGCCTTCATCTTCCTGGCCAAGACAATTTGGTCACAAACTTTTTGAAATGATGTGAAGTGAAGTGAAGTGCAGATCCCTGCAACTGTAATACAGATCTACAGCAGTGCAAGTATGTGTGCGTGTATGTGTATGTGTTGTTTGAAAACTTTTTACGGGAAATTATCCAATTTTCTGTTGCGTATTCAATTTAAGTTTGAATTCGCTGTCAATTTATATAAATTCACTACGATCAAATAATTCACAAAGTGCCAACAAACATCATGTATAGCAGCGGCCACAATAACTTCCATGTCCACATTCAACCATTTTATGCAGATTCTCAAGCTCTAAGGACAGCCATAAGGCTGGCTAGCTGGTTGGCTGGCCATTTGGTTTTAAGCTGCATGCATACATGCATGACTCTTTATTGTACATGGTTTGAGAAGAATTGAGTTTCTTCAAGCTGTCAAAGTGATCGATTTGTTTTCTTCTGTTTATTGTGTTTTTTTGTTGCTTTTTTTGGTAAGTTAGCGTGTGTGGGACTATTGTTGTGCAGTAGTTGGGTGGTAGTTAATGGCCAAGGCAATGCTTGAGAGTGATCTGTATTGTATTGATGACTATGGAACAGGTAATTAAAATTAATTTGATTCATAAGCTCCTCGCCTGTTTATAAGACAATTATCAGACAATAATTTAAGTCTCACAAAGGGGCCTATGTTACATGCATAAGAAAATGCCTGGCTAATCGTTTAAATAAATTAGTCATCTTGCCAGGTTTATTGCCAATAAAAGGGCTTAACTTTACTTAAATAAAATTCCTGCTGCATTTAGCGCTTCACTAGTTTGGTTTTTTGCTGTTTTGTGTGTCATAAAATTGCCACAACTATTGATTGTTACCCCCCATCATATCCATGTTGATTATATTGCTTCCGGAGATTCAAATCTCGATATCAATCCCTAAAACGAAAGCAATGAAGTTTCTGTTACGCTCATCGCCATCGTCATCGTCATCGTAGTTGTTGTGCTGTTGTTAAATGCTGTTAAACACACTCGGCGGCAGCAGCAGCAGCAATAATTATTAAGTGCATCAAGATCATCTGTTTGATTAGCCCTCAACATTATTACGACCATCTTGTAACGATACAGCCAAAAAAAAAAACGACAAACAAAAACCAAAAAAGGAAAAAAAAACATATTGCAACATATACTAAAAATCTATGTATAGTTGCCACATTGTGTTGCACGATATTTTATTATTTTTTCATTCTTTTTATTTTTGTTTTTGGTTCCTGTTATGGTGCTGCTATGGTGTAATAACGACTAATAAGGCATATTCGCTACTACAGCTACATCGCATCATACCAACACACGTACATACGGGGAATATTTAATCGAAGGAGGCCTATTTAAACATTTTTATTCTTTATTTTTATGATAATAATTCGTTAAAGAAAAAAAATAAAAAGGAAAAAAGCGTGTAAGAACCAACAACAACTGACTACATTGTTCTCATTTGACTTAAGGGATATTGTTTTGCCACAGTGGGCTATAACGTAATATTTGCAGGCAAAATTATGCAAGTAACCCTAAGAGATTTTATACAGATTTAATGTATCTTGAGCTAAGATCACAGTAAAGATTTCTGTGTAGGCTTACCATTGTTTGTTGCTGCCTTCTAATACGAAAATTTCTTGCCCCATATGATGATGGCCTATCCGTAAAGGTATTAGCATTTGTCTTTCATGAGTTGTTGAGTCAACTTAATTATTTCGTATTTGCTGGGACTTGAAAGTGAACGATAACATTGTATTCTGAAAGGGAAAAGTATATTTCGGTTTCTGAATTTTTCAAAACTTTCTCAGCTGAAAAGGTTAGGTTAGGTTCGGCTTAAGTACAAATCACGGCTTAAGTATAAATAAACAATCACGAAGTAGAGAGAGAGTGAGAGTGCAGAAAAGAAAGCAGAGGGATCAACTAAGCAAGGGTGATAGTTTAATCAAACAGTGAACCATTCTAAATCCAATAAAGGTCGGAACATGGGTTTGAACCCTCAATAAAACCATCTATCGTGAGATTAAATCCTTTTACACAAAAAGACGGCCATTTAGGCTCAGGAGAGCTTTAATTTCGGCTTCTAACAAAGCATTTAAATCCTCAAACGACGATGGAGGACCCGGATGATCAAAGAGAGCAACTTCTCTTTGATTGTCTCAAATTGCTTTTAATTTCGTCATACTTGGCACAAATCCCCGTGAGGCCTGCCATCCTTTTCAATACTTTATTTTTCCAGTTCAACTTACTGCAACCAAAGATATTTGGAATCAGAAATTTACCACAACCAATCAACCAATCAGGTTCGTATTTACGACAAAAAATTTCGAAGATGGTAAGCAAGGGATCTTGTTGCAAATTTTCTGTTTCAGTAAAAAAGATCCTGCCTACCAAGAGATTTTAAAGACTTCAAGTAGTGCTGGAACTTTGCATTGTTGATTTGAAAACACGATTTATTGTGAGTCAACCATTATGGTGCTTGCTGAGCTATTCTGCCCAATAATGATGTCTAAATTAGGGCTTTTGCCTTTACGGATAATGTGGTTTCTGTGTATATGTGCATAGTACCCAGAAAGGATTCTTTTCAGCTGTTCGCTCTTTTAACATTTAAACAAAAAGAATTTTTGTTAACATAAATTGCCTTTCGGCCCACTGTTCGATAGTTAAAAAGATAAACCCTTCACACTCATCTTGATCATCGTACGTAGTGTAGTGTAGTGTAGTGTAGTCGTCATCATTTGCCAATGAAAAGCAAACGAAGTTTAACAAACGGCTGGATTGGGAGTAAAGTTTTTGGGTTTTAGCGTTACTTAGTCAAGTTAGTCTGAGTTGAGCTGAGTTGAGTTGAGTTGTTGCAGTGAGAGTCAGTTCAATAACCAGGCAATTTGTTAATGAGTAAATATTTCATTATTAATGCCTGCCAATGAGTACAGCGAGTACAGCGAGTTAAAGACTGACTCTTGACTGACTGTATTGGCAATGTGGTATGAAATTAATGTTGATGTACGAGTATTGTTTTGTGGCATAAACAACAGCAAAAAGAGCAATATAAACCAGCTAAAGAATATAAAAATAATAATAATAATAGATTAATATCTTTACAATGGGCTGTTCAACTCGAACGTAAAAAAAAGAGCAAAAAAAATGAGAAAATGAGCAAAAAGTATGCAGTGAATGCAATTATTTTGGAAAACATTTAACGGCTGATCGCTCATAACTTTTAATCAATCTGCCTTAAAACTTTAAATTTTTTGTTTTCTTCTTCTTCAGCCCTTTTTTTCCGTTTAGCTGTTCGTATGTTTGAAGATCAATGGGCTTTCTTTTCATTCTTTTCATTCATTTTCTAAAATGATTGACCATATTATTTGGTTTTACTCGTAACTCATCAATATTAAGCCTTCAATTCGGTTACAACTTAACAAATACGCTTTAAAAGCAAACAGTTTTCGACATTTTTAAACCAAAAAATGGGGATAAGATTTGAAAGCTTTTTTTCTGTTCATAATTATGTTGATATTTTAAGATGTGTTATCGACGCCCCATTCTCTGCAAATTATCAAATTAAATTTTAACTTAAATATTGTTGTTGTAGTTGTTGTTGTTTTTTTTTTTTTTTGGTTTAATTTCTTTTGCCTGATAGTAATGCCAACTATTTGTGTTTTATGGCCGGGTATTTTGCTTTTTTGCTTTTAAAAACATCTCCACCTCTTCTCATACTCACATCTGTATCACCTGATTGGTTAATAGGCGGAGCATCTTGCAACCCAGCATCAGCATCAGCAATACAGTATCACAACCAGCAACAAACTGTTGCTGGCATGTGGTATAAATTATGATTTTAAAACTTGCAACTCTCGATGTCGTTGAAGATTTTATTGGCTTAAACGAAACTCCGAAAGAGGTAAAGAAAACTGGGAAGAAAAAAAAAATTATCCACTCCACTACACTCCAGCTAAAATAACAAAAACTACTTTGAGCTGTACAATAACAACAACAACAGCAACAACAAAACGGCTATTAAAAATACAAACAACAACAACAGCAACGTTAACATATAAGAAACAATTTTTTAAGAAATTAAATGAAACTATTAAGTGGGAAGTGTCTCTATCTCTCTTTCTCTTTCTCTCTCTTTCTCTATCTCTCTGTGTGTGTGAAATGGTAGGGTTTTAGTTGTGATAAATAATCGAATGATTTTTAATGAATATTCAAGCATGGAAATCTATAACCCGGTTTTTTAAGTTCTATAATTTGACCTTCAAAGTGATGTTAAAGTTGGGTTTAGTTAAAGGTAACTTTAAGTAAAGTGAACTTTAAAGTCACCTTTAACTTTTTTAGTTCTTACAACCTAAGCTAAAATAAAGTTAACTTTATCAAAAATATGGCAGTGCTGGAGAAATGTCAATAAAACTTCAATTAAACAAGTCTTTTTAAACACAGTGGCAACGAAGGGCCTCTTTTTGATATTGTATTTGCTCGTTTTGTTTTTATATGAAGTTGCCATATTGAAAATAATATATCATATGGCAAGTTCAACCATAAAATTAACTTTAAAAGTTAAAGATAGGATGATCTTTCCTTTAGCTTAACGCTGACTTCTGCCTTATTGTCCATTTATAATATTGAAAAACAATTTATCTGCCCATTAAAATCCGCCCTTTAGTTAATGGCAAGTTGTAATAATAGCCCTAAATGTGGTGGTGGTCACAGTGGTTGACTGTAAGCCCAGTACCCTAAGAAATATGCGATACAGATCATTAACATCATATAGGCATTGCGGCATTGTGGTATGGCAAGCAATTGCAGATCAGATGAATTAGGCAGATATAGCATGACCATAGAACTCTCTTGTGAGTTCAACTTGCTTTTGTAAACGGGTAAGAGAAAGCATCTCAACTTCTTCTGCGCTAGTGATCTTAATCAGCCGTCAGAAGCGCAGAATGGTTCCATGACTAGATTTCAAGCGCGACAGTGGTAACGCAATCTTTATTGTCAATAAGACTGCAGAACGGTCACTCTGCTGTTGAAGTTTAATATCTTCACTCATCCCTTAATGAGATAGCTGAGCAATTTAATATTCACATCATAATACCCGGAGCATACTGTAGAAAGAGCAGGTATAGGAGTTGCCAGGCAACACTGGCTTGAGAGCTCAGGATATGATAACAATCCTGAAAATCGGGTTTATTATTAAAACAGCTCAGTGCGTTTCGTTGCAGCCGAACAACAATTGGAAAGCGGATTTACTCTTCATGCGGTATGTTTTTGAAGGCTTTTTAAGGCAGCTACTATCAGAAAATCCTCTACGATATCGTATAAGTACATTATTGACGATAATGAGGTTGTGATCAGGCCTCTTACGTATGGTTTTGTACTTATGTTGGGGCAACAAATGATGATTTGGTGGACTGGACTTAGGATACGATTGCTAAATATATGATGGAATCGAGCCTGGTTGTTGCAGAATTACCGGTGACAGAGGAAAAGCAGATCGAACAGTTGCTAAAAAAAAATTTGTAAGCGTTCTCGCTAAGGCAGGTCAACGTCAGGGAAGGCCAGCCTTAGTAGGCAAGCAAAGTCAATAAAATAGAAGCCTACGGGTACTCCACCGACAAAGAGAAATGGATTTAAGAAACTGGTTAATCAGATGGGAAAAATGGCGTTAATTGAGCCATCGCCTAGACCTCGGAACTTGCTTGAAGTCAGAGAATTGTAAAAAAAACGTAAAAGTTGCAATCCCCGAATACAGGATTACAGGTCTATTGCCATCCGATTTTAAAATAATGACAGTCTCAGTGCATTACCACATAGGCCAGCAGTTTTTTGTATTTTTCAAGGAAAATATCGTGATATTTTTTTTTGTCGTGATATTTAACATTTATTTTCGCACATCCGCTCTTCTGAAGTGCTTATTTAAAAATTGGATCCATGGTTGACATCATTTATTCTCGATTGACATTGATTCACCTTCATGGTGCAAAATGTGTTCATCAGAGAAATATTTACAAACGAAGTTTTAATTTAAAAATCGTTTGCACTTCTAATTTCTGATCGCCTTGGAAAAAATTTTGTGTCTCCAAATTAAATAAGAACTCAATGTCGGGCCTATATTTATTATATTTACCTAGCCACGCCCACAAAAAACTTACGAGCACATTCCTTATGTTCATTTTAATCGCCAGATAACAAAAACTGATAACTCAGCTATTCGGGGCATATGCTACTCAGTTCCGGGAACCCTGATCATCAAACTTATGTTACTTAATGCAATACAATTCGTGTAATTTTATCTTATTTTACTTGTTGTTTTTGTAACAAATAAATCTTGTTTAATTCCAACAATTTTTTGGTTACATTCACAGTCATGTCATGACAGTCGTTGTAGTGATCCACCCCAAAAATGGTGATTACGATAGTGTGTGAACAGAGAGAGAGAGAGAGAGGATAGGCGAATAGTAAAAAATGCAGTGCAAACAAGTTTTAATTCGTATAATTGTGAAAATAAGTGGAAAACCAGCAACAACAACAATAGCAACAACCATTGGCAATAAAAATAAATTTTTTTTATGCAACACAACCATAAAATTTGCGCAGCATCAAAATGTCGTTGCTGGTTGCAACATGACACAAATGCTTCATCAACTATCAATGCAAATTTATTTCGGTTTGTTTTAATAACAAAATGAACAAACAACAACAACAACAACAATGACAATAACAAAAGAAAAGAATTTGTTTTCTTTAGCAAGTTATTATTGCTTTTGTAAATTGGCTGACTTGCTAAGTGGCTAAGTGGCGGCCGTTTGGTTGGCTAGTTTGACAAGCGTTGTATTAATAAAACTAAACTGAGCCCGGCTACTTTTATTGTTGATTGATCTCTACTTACTGTTGCTGCTGCTGCTAGTGCTGCTGCTGCTGTTGTTGATTGGCTTCTAAAGAATTGTTGTAGAAAAATTGCCAGTCCAGTCAACAACAGCAATTGTTGTCGTTAAAGCAGCCAACTTAGATCAGTGTAACCGACAAGTTTTGAGCGAACACATCTGTCGTCATCATGGTTGTCATCGTTGTTGTCTGTCTGTCTGTCTGTCGTCGTCATTGTCGTTGTCATCGTCAATGTGACATGTTTATTACTTTCCATACATTTTATTTCAATTGAATTCGATTCGTTTCATTGCAATTCGATGCGATACGATACGATTTGATTCGTTGTTGCATGCAAATTTGTAAATTATTGTGACGGGAAAAATAAAATCTCTGCTGCCAAATGCAACAAAACCAAAGCTAAAGTTTTAAGTAGCTTAAGCGTATTAAAAACAAAACCCCGATTCAATTAAACGTGACATTTTGTCTTGGAAATCAATAAATAAATTCGAAAATGTTTTCTTTGATTTGTTTTGCGTTTAGAAAATCAAAAAAAAAAAAAAAACAAATTCAGTTGCATACATAACAATTTGATAATCGATGATGAAAATAATGTACAATTTTTGTCATTGTTGTAAATCGTTTAAATTGCTTCAAAAAATAATTGTCAAAATACAAATGAATTTCTGTTTCTATTGCACAATTGTTTGACCACACAATTGTTAACAACAATTAAAATGAGTTTCTTGTCTTGGCCATCATAGATAAATTTATTTTGTTGGAAAAATTGGAGATATTGTAAGTTTTCTTGTAGTCGCCGTAGTCTAGTAGGTAGTGTGTTGGCTTATTAGACGTAAGGCCAGGGTTCGAATCCCCGGTCAGACATCAAACACGAAATATGAAAAAATATTTCTTCGGCAGCTTCCTCTCAACAGATTTCTGGCAAAAACTCTGAGAGAAAATAAAATTGCCATGAAAAGTTTCTCAAAAATCTATCGTTCGAAGTCGACTTTAAACTGTCGGTCCCGCCACTCATGTATAAAATTAACACACACAACATAAGTAGTGTGAGAAGCTAGGCCGTAATCCTGACTGAAGGGTTGTAATGGCCAATTATGTATGTATGTGTGTGTAAGTTTTCTTGAGGACCACTGAGTCGTTCAATGATATTATCTGGCATCACTTTCTTAATCCTCTACGTTTTTAATTTTCAACATATTCTGTTTCCTTCTTTTGCAATCTCCTCTATTTAAAGTTTAAAGCTCTCTTATGATTTTGTTGTTCTCTTCAAAAAAATTGCCTACAATTGAGGCGTGTCTTAAATTAACCGCTTTAACTCTAAAAAACTTCAAAATTTTGGGAAGAATTGCCTTTATTTCTCAATAAAAATCACTTTTAATTCCCTACTTACTTCCTCAATTGGTCATTACAACACTTTAGTCAGGATTATGTACTAGTTTCTCACACCAATCATGTTGTGTGTATTAATTCTTCATACATGACTGGCGGGACCCACAATTTCATGTCGACTCCGAACAACAGATTTGAGAAATTTTTCATGGCAATTATATGCCATTCTCAGAGTTTTTGCCTAAAACTTAGGTTAGGTGAGGTTGCAGTGATAGCTTATACCAAAAGCTCACTTGAGCACGCATAGTGACCGGTTGTTACGCCATAGCTGTGCCTGAAGCTTTTCACATTTCGTTTTGATCGAGTTGTCTGAGCGGGGGGTTGAATCACATGATCTCATCTAACATGCCAACACGCTACCTACTTCAATTAAATTGCCTTATTTAGCTTGTTTCCAGTTAGAACTGCGTAACTCCTTGGACTTTACCTCTACATTCTTGGAATATGTATACTACTGTGCCTTTTTTCAAGTATGTAAGTCTTCAAAGATGCTAAATCTAACTCATCTTGATTTATTTCTAACTTTCTTGGAGATCGCTGAGTGCAGGTTGTTTTCGAGTTAGTACTCCAAGGTTCTGTTCTAACTCTGACTTTATTTTTATTTTTTTTTTATTGACCTACTGTAGTTCACTTTCAATTTGCAGATGAGATGAGAGTATTGATCATTTATGTACCTTTGATCAAGTCCTTCGCAGATTAATGCACTCGCATATGATCCATAGGCATTCTGTGGGCATACAAATTCAATGCGATGTTCGTTGAAAAGAAGCTTTGAAATAGAAGGTGAAAGGAATAATTCATTCCATCTGATCAACTTACTATTTACATTACTTATGTATATCTCTACGAAATTGTACGCATCATCGCAATGTGGCTTATGTTCCGCTATTCTATCTCTACTTTAAGGAAATATGCTTGAGTAAAATAAAGGAAATTGTTCTCGTTCTCGTGTGTACTCGACTCTCGCATAGAGTACATTTGTTGGTGGTGAATTGATAAGTAATTATGGAATTTATTACAGAGAGTATTCATGTTTTAGCCACGCTATCTGTCTTTGAATGTCGCCGTAGTTTAGTAGATAGTGTATTGGCTTATTAGACGAAAGGCCATGGTTCAAACCCTGACTTAGACATCTCGACCAAAACCGAAATATGAAACAATATTTCTTTGACGATTTCTTCTCAGCAGATTTCTAGCAAAAACTCAGAGAGTAAATAAAATTGTCATGAAAGGTTCTCAAAAATCTGTCGTTCAGAGTCTCTAATCCCGCATGTATCCGTATGTGGTATTTTCTTTTTGGATTCAACCGATTCAACTTCAGTATTAATGATCAACAAAAATTAAATTTTTTTCCCCTAACAACACTCTAACAAATCTCCTTCATACCGTTATTGAAACGGAAGGAAAAAACATGCCTTCAAGTCTAAAGTAATTTTACACCAGATTACACATGCCAACAATCTTGCTGTGGTTCAATGAGTTCCTCAAGTTAATTTGTCACCAGTGTCCACCCTGTGATAAATACAAGAGAATCAAATGGAAATAAAAAAGCACTCTTAACTCTTTAGCTAAGAAAGTGTGATAAAATAATACACAATACATACAGTGGTGCATGAAAAAATAGCAATTATCTTTTATAGTTCCATACAATGGGATAAACTGAATAATAATATAAAATTGATTTAATTTCTATTTACTTTTTATAATTCCAATATTAATAAAATTGAAATAAACAATTCGAAACATTTTCCCAACATAACTGTAAACTAGTAGAAGGTCATAGGTTATAATCTATTATGCACAATATGAGATTTCAAACTACAGAGGTTAAATTGTCTCACTATTCTTCTAATTTAACTTTATTTTACAATACTTATAATCACTTCTTTGTTACTATAATTTTTGCCATCACTGTGTATATCTTCGAAAATGGTCATCTTAAGTTAAGACAGGGATTTGCAATAAATTTGTGTGGCGCATTAAATTGTGAAATCAATTATAAAAGAAAAGGAATTCAAAGACATAAAATAGTTTGTAACACAAACGTGCAGACGGGGAAAATGGGAACACAAATGTGTTCTCAAATAAAAGAAAAAATTCAAACGATATGAGAGTTTTTCTTACTTTGCCTTCAAGTTTTGTCCAACTTGCTGGCAACTGCACATGACAAAAGAAGGGAGAGTTAATACCTTCTGGAAGCTGCAATAAACCAGAGAAAGGGTATAAAAAGAAGGATAGTGTTAGAAAATAGATGCTCCTATGGACATAGTAAATATCTTAAGAATAGAACCTTCTCCTTGTGCTTCAGTATGACGCTGAATCGTGGAGCCTATTGAAAGTGTAGGTAGCTGTTAAAAGGCAAAAGTCATTTTAAAACTCTGTGAGTCCATTAAGGTGGCCATATGTAATATTAAATGAATGTAGAAGTGAACACTCCAACTTGAAAAACATTGTATGACTATTATTGAAGAAATCTCATCCAGGGAAAACTGATACTCCTCAGAAAGTGATTGGAGTTATGATCCTTAATGATTGAAATCAATTAAAGGAAGACCAAAACCGATAGCAGATTGTAGTGGGGTCAACTTAAAAAGTTTAGAGAATGAAAAGGAGGCTTAAAACACTTCCAGGATAACAATACCGTGTGTTCTTCAGAATTCAATGTCTTAATAGGTTTACCACTTTCGCAATTTACTTTTGTGAAGCGAATAACTCAACATATTTGACCTCTGCGTGGAGCGGTGATAGCAAGAAAAGTTATGAACATATTAAGGTGGTTCAATAAGTCGGCGGAAGGGAACTCATAGTTTCCATTTAGTTTCTGTTTGATAGTCAGTGTTAAACCTGTTTCAGAGTGATTTGACAAAAAAAAAATTAAGAAATTTGACTACGAATTTGCTGTAGTCTGGTAAGTAGTGTGTTGGCTTATTAGACACTAGGCCTGCGTTCAAGACCCCAGATCAGACATCTCTATCAAAACAAAATATTAAAAATCAAAAATATTTCTTCGGTGACTTCATCTCAGCAGATTTCTAGAAAAAACTCTGAGAGTAAAAATAAAAATGCCATGAAAAGTTGCTCTAAAATTTTGTCGTTCGGAATCGTCTTTAAACTGTAGGTCCCGCCACTCATGTATCAAATTAATACACACAACATAAGCGGTGTGAGAAACTTGAATGAATGACCAATTAGGTTATGTGACATCGAATTAGTCCATATGACTATTTCTCCACTGTGGTCAAAGTGGAGAAAAGAAATTCATTTGATGACCTCAATGGGAATTATTATTTTTTTTGAAAGTGATAAAAAATTTGCGCAAAACTGAAAGGCAAGTTCTTATGTTGAAGAATAAAATTGAATTCTTGTTCAAAAACTTGCCTTAAATTCAAGTCACGAACTTCTTGGCCCACTGTCGTAGAAATTTGCACTAATTGCAGCACCTATTTGATTCGCGGCATTCGAGATTTAAATTTTTCTATTTTCTAACAATTTTAATATCCAACCATTTCCTCCCATTTTCCCCAACTGGTCATAAAGTTTTTTTTATGTTTCCTATTGAGTAAAACAGAGATGGCCATTCAATAAATATTTGTTACCATAATCCATACTCTACTTATTTATTTATTTATTTGTGCCTTCCACATTTTATCAATCTTCAATGTGACTGCATTAAGATTCTCTATTTTTGTTTTCTACGTCCACTTTCTATGTTTTGTTTTGTATTTATTTCTTGTGTTTCAATCCTTTCTTGTTTTTGAAACTCTTGCAGCTTAAATTTGATCTAGGAATACAAACAAATTTTGACCAAAAGATGAAAAAAGAAAAGAAAAACCCATGAAATAATTGAAGAGTCGTTCCTGTGTATCGTTTTAAGAGACAATAAACTTGATATTCCTCCATTCACTGTTTTGTTGTCGAGTGTTTAGAGAAGATAACTTTTTTTCTTTTTCTTCTGCTCATTTTTATAAAGCTTTTCATTTACGATTGACCCTTTGCCAGTGTAACCGTATATGAGAAATGCAGAAAAGGGTTGAGAATTAACGAGAAAAATGGTAAGAAATATTTTGTATTTGATTTGATTTTCATTCCTTGGCAGGGGATAAATAATTTTATGGTAAATTGAATTGAAATTTATCGTCTGAGATTATAGTGCCCTAGTGCAATAATAGTTAAAGGATTAAAGGATTGATGGTCAATAATTTTCAAATCAAATTCAGTTTCTTTTTTTTTCTTTTTAAATGCTTTCTTTTATTTATTTGTTAAGGATTATTGTTATTAAGAGTGTAACAAATTTATAAGTAGAGTTGCCCATTTATTTGGTCTTAATATTGCAGTTATTATGCCATGTTAGCTTTGTTAGCTCATGGCAATTTTGTTGAGAGTTCAGTGATTGATTACAATGGAATTTTTAAAATATTATTTGGACTTCACCTTGGACTTTTGTGTTAGCATTACATACATACACACATACATAATTGGTCATTACAACCCTTCATTCAGAATTACGTCCTCGCTTCTCACACCACTTATATTGTATGTGTTAGCTTAATACACGAGCGAACGATAGATTTTTGATTTTTGAGTTTTTGCCAGAAATCTGTTGAGGGAAAGTCGTTAAAGAAATATTTGTTAAAGATGTCTGATCTGGGGTTTGAATAATGATTTAACGTGTAATAAGCTAACACGCTACCTATTAGACTATGACGACTGTAAGCATTACAAAGTCATTTCAGTGTGTAGCTCTGTAGGTAGCTTTGTGTAGGTTAGGTTAGGATATAGGACGTGTACTTGTCATAAGAGACAAGTACAGTACCCATTGTATAGAAACATCCTTAAGATGAGAGGAAGAGAAGAGGAATTAGGGAAGGGAAAATTGGAAGTGGAGGTATTACACAGACCAACAAACAAACACACAAGGCAGAGCGCGATTACACAAATGAAGTCCTAGCACTTCTCAGCAAACCTAATTAGCTCTGGATTGGTTGCAACTATTTTTTCACATGCTTCTAGCAGTATCTCAGCAATATCGCGATAAATGTTGGTTTTAAAATATGGGATTATCCATATAAACAAAAGATATTTAACGACATCAAATCACAGGGCTTTGGTGGACAATATATTTCGCTAATACGCTTGTGATACCGTCCAATTCATAGTCCTGAATTGAAAGTCAAACGAAATTGTCGTTGCTCTAAGTTGACGGTAATGGTTCTTCCACAGTCATTTTTTTAAAAACAATATGGTCCAACGGCACCTCCAAAGCACAATGAGTAACAAATAATCACTCTTTCTGAGATTTCCATAATATTTCTGGGTTCTCCAAGTCTCATAAACTACAATTTTGCTTGATGACGTACTATCTCTTGAGCAAAAACTGGATTTTATTGCTGAAGGATATTTTGTAGGAAAAATTAGCTTTGAAATCTTGGGTTCCAGCAACCACATCTACGGCGTTGTGAGCGTTTAGTCGTCTTAAGTTTTTGCATGATTCGGATTTTATGCGGATGTAATTGGAAATGAAAATATAAAATACGTCTTAATAAGCCGTTTGATAGGCGTAAAAGCTGAAAACGTACTGTTAACAACACATTCGGGTTATTCGCCAGACTTTCACAAACAGAAGCAATTTTTTCGGCAATGCCTGCATTGTAGTACAGGCCTGACCACATCTACCCCATCTCCAGAATCTTTAAATTTCTTTACAATCTTGATATTGCCTTGATCGATTACGACGACCATAAGCACCCTGTAAAGATTTAAAAGTGGCCACATTTGATTCAACGGTTTCATAGAGCGCTTTAGCTATTTCTAGGCATTCTTCAATTCTTAAACGATTTATATTCGTAAATGGCAAACCTTTCACTAAATAAATGGCACTTCCGAAGAGAGACAGCCTTGCCAGACAATCTGTTTTTAGGCCGCAAAATGTATAAGATTCAGTAGCAAATTCTTTTTCATATGAAATATAAAGCATGATACTTAAGACACCGATTGTAATATTCAAAGGCCAGGGTAATTTCAAATCTAGAAAGGCTTTACTTATCTTGTCCTGTCGCCAGTATATTTTGAAAGTATTGAGCAAGTATATCCACATCTCTTAAAGATGGGCTATGTTGGCGACAGTTAACACAGCATTTAGGTGGTGTGTTCAAATCTTGTATCAGATACATTAAAGTCAAGAAGTCAAGTAAAACTTGTGTTTTTATTAACTGTGGATTGTATAATGGCATCTCGGACATGAAACCAAAATAACGTTTAAAAATTTCAAATTATTTTCAACAAATTCCAAGAGTTTTAGTTTAAATGCGATCACTTATTGCTTATCCTTTATACAAAGTCACATAATCTCTATACCTGATGAAATAGATTTCAAATAATAAAATTAAATACCCAATCATTCCTTGGATTCCTGTGTTCTGCTTATAAAGAAAAGGCACTTAAATCGTGTTGATTTATAATTTTAGTATTTCAGACAGATGAGCACACATGAAATGCCATCACAAATTCATTTTCAATTGTCAATTGCCAATTGCTCAATTGCTCAATTGCACTCACTCAACACACATTTCGATTGTTTATTAAACACTCAATTGCAGACGCAGATCAATTATTGATCTGACTGGCATTGATTTAGAAAAAAACAAGCAAGAAAAAGAAGAAAAAAAATGAATTTCAAAAATTTTGTCATGCGTAAGTAATCGTAGGCAAGCATCTTAAATGCAATCGCATTAAGCCGCATTAACAGAGACCCACAAATAAACAATCCGCATCGATTGAAAACGTATTTTACAATCCGTGCATCTCAGGCGAAACCACAGCCATATACGCAGACAGACAGACATAAAAACGGAAAAATATGCGAATTATACGCTTGAGTGGAGTGGCATGAAAGTGGCGTGGAGTTTTTCGTTTTTGTAATTGATCCGCTTTTAAGCTGATTTGTGGTTTTTGCAATTGCCAACAGAGTATTGTTGTTGGTTTTTTCAATTAATTGTTAAAAAAACTGAAATAAAATAAAATAAATAGTATTTAGAAATAGGGATTTATTTCAGGATACATTTAAAGATTCGCTGTTTTATTTGTTAAGGATTTTGAACATTAAAATTGAGGTAAAGGTTTTGAAAATTGATACAGAAAATCAAACGAACGGAATTCAATTGTTTAAAGGATTTATAGAAGTGATATGAAGAGATTAATTACTAAAATAATTAATTTATTTTATTTGAATAATATCTACAAAAGAAAATCGAAATCAATCTAAGTTTCTTATCAAATCATTTGAATTTTCTGAGTCTGTAGGGCAAATGACGTCACTGTAACTATGTTTTTTATTGGCTTATATTAGAAAAATCGGCCACACTTTCCCAAATCGTTTTCAGAAATGCTTTACTGTTTGTAAACACCGTAGGAAAGTGTAAAGAAGATTTGAATAATAATCTTATTCTCCGCCTTATCATTACTGTCCTTATAAAAGTCGTTATGCTGATACATTGTGGCTTGCCCTTGAAAATTTAAAATTTTTATTTTTAGAAACACATACTCCGGGAACGGGAATTACTTTAAGCCTTGTTGAAAAACTCTAGAGAAAATAAAATCTGCCATTGAAAATTTCTCAAAATCTATGCGTTCGGAAGTCCGACTTTAAACTGTCGTCCAAAGCACTCATCGTATAAATTAACCACACAACATACAGTAGTCGTGAGAAGCCCAGGCCGTAATCCTGACTGAAGGGGTTCGTAATGGCCAATTATGTATGATGTGTGTGTAAGTTCTTCTTGAGGAACACTGAGTCGCTTCAAGCTGATATTATCCTGGCATCACTTTCTTAATCCTCTACGTTTTTAATTTCAACCATTATTCTGTTTCCTTCTTTTGCAATCTCCCTCCTATTTAAAGTTTAAAGCTCTCCTTAATGATTTTGTTGTTCTCTTTCCAAAAAAAATTGCCTACATTGAGGCGTGTCTTAAATTAACGCGCTTTAAGCTCCCTAAAAAACTTCAAAATTTGGGAAGATTGCCTTTATTTCTAATAAAAATCACTTGTTAAATTCCCTACTTAGCTTCCTCAACTTGGTCATGTACAACATTTAGTACAAGGAATTATGTACTAAAGTTTCTCACACGCAATCATGCTTGTGTGTATTAATTCTTCATACTGCACTCGGCGGGACCACAATTTCATGTCGCTCCACGAACAACAGATTTTTGAGAAATTTTTCATGGCAAATCATATGCATTTCCAGAGTTTTTGCCCTAAAACTTAGGTTCAGGTGAGGTTGCAGTGATAGCTTTATACCAAAAGCTCACTATGAGCACGCCATAGTGACCGGTTTGTTACGCCATACGCTGTGCCTGAAGCTTTTCACATATTTCGTTTTGATCGAGTCTGTCTGAGGCGGGGGGTTGAATGCAACATGATCTCATCTAACATGCCACACGCTACCCTACTTCAATTAGAATTGCCTATTTACGCTTGTTTCCGAGTTAGAAACTGCGTAAACTCCTTGGATTTACCTCTACCATTGCTTGGAATATGTACTACTACTGTGCCTTTTGTCAAGTATCGTAAGTCTTCAAAGATGGCTAAACCTCTAACTGCATCTTGATTTATTCTAACTTTCTTTGGAGATCGCTGAGTGCAGTTGTTTTCGAGTTAGTACTCCAAGGTTCTGTTCTAACCTCTGACCTTTATTTTTATTTTTTTTTTATTGACCCTAACTGTGAGTTCAGCTTTCATTTGCAGATGAGATGAAGAGTATTGCGATGCATTTACTGTACCTTATGATCAAGTCCTTCGCAGAAATTAATGCACTCGGCATAATGATCCCAAGGCATTCTGTGTGGCATACAAATTCAATGGAATGTGTCGTTGAAAAAAGCCTTTGAAATAGAAAGGTGAAAGGAATAATTCATCCATCTGATCAACCATTACTATTTTACATTACTTATGTATATCTCTACGAAATTGTACGCCATCAATCCGGCAATGTGGCTTATGTTCCGCTATTCTATCCTCTACTTTAAGAAATATGCTTGAGTAAAATAAAGAGAAATTGTTCTCGTTCTCGTGTGTACTCGACTCTCGCAATAGAGTACATTTGTTGGTCGGGTGAATTGATAAGTACAATTAATGGAATCTTAATTAGGCCAGAAGTATTCAGTTTAGCCACGCTTTATCTGTCTTTGCACATGTCGCCGTAGTTCTAGCTCAGCATACCGTGTCATTCGGCTTCACTTATACCGCAAAGGCCATGGTTCACACCCTGACTTAGACATCTCGACCCCAAACCCGAAATAGAAAGCAATATTTCTTTGACGATTTCTTCTCAGCCATTTCTAGCAAAAACTCCAGAGAGTAGAATACAAATTGTCATGAAAGGTTCTCAAAAAATCTGTCGTTCAGAGTCCTCCTAATCCCGCATGTATACCCGTATGTGGTATTCTTCTTTTTGGATTCAACCCGATTCAACTTCAGTATTAATGACACAAAAATTAAATTTTTTTCCCCTAACCAACGAACTCCCTAACAACTCCTCCTCACTAACGTTCATGAACGGAAGGAAAAACGATGCCTTTCAGTCTAACAGTAATTTTACACCAGATTACACATGCCAACAATCATTGCTGTGCGCTTCAATGAGTTCCTCACAGTTAATTTGTCACCAGTGTCACCCTGTGATAAATACAAGAGAATCAAATGGAAATAAAAAGCACCTCTTAACTCTTTAGCTAAGAAAGTGTGATCAACAATAATACACAATACTACAGTGGTGCATGAAAAATAGCAATTATCTTTTAATAGTTCCATACAACTCGGGATAGGAACTGAATAGATATAGTTAAAATTGATTTAATTCCTATTTATTTTTATAATTCCAATATTAATAAATTGAAATAAACAATTTCGAAACATTCTCCCAACCATAAACTGTAAACTGTAGAAAGGTCATAGGGTTATAAATCTATTTATCGCACAAATGGATTTCAACTAACAGAGGTTGAAATTGTCCTCACTTTCTTTCTAATTTTAAGCTTTTATTTTCACAATATTATAATCACTTCTTGTTATATCAATTTTTGCCATCACTGTGTATATCTCGACAAATGGTCTCTTAACGTTAAGACAGGGATTCTGCAATAAATTGTTGTGTGGCCATTAAATTGTGAAAATCAAATATAAGAAAAGGAATTCAAAGCATAGATAGTTTGTAAGCACAAACTGCAGACGGGGAAATGGGAAAACACAAATGTGTTCTCAAATAAAAGAAAAAATTCAACGATATGAGAGTTTGTTCTTATTTGCCTTCAAGTTTTGTCAACAACTTGCTGGCAACTGGCAGCATGACAAAAGAAGGGGAGTTTAATAACCTTCCCTGGAAGCCTGCATAAACCAGAGAAAGGGTATTAAAAAGAAGGAATAGTGTTCAAAAAGAAAAGAAAATCAGATGCTCCTACGGACATCAGTAAAATATTTAAGAATCAGAACCTTCTCCTTGTGCTTCAGTATGACGCTGAAATCGTGGAGCCATATTGAAAGTGTAGTAGCTGTTAAAAAGGCACAAAGTCTTTTAAAACTCTGTGAGTCCATTAAGGTGGCCATACTGTAATATTAAATGAATGTAGAATGAACCTCCAACTGAAAAACATTGTAATGATATTAATTGAAGAAAATCCTCCATCGCAGGAAAACTGATACTCTCAGAAAGTGATTGGAGTTTATGATCCTTGAAATGATGGTGAAAATGCAAGTGTATAAAGGAAGACCGAAAACCGATCAGATTGTATGTGGGGGTCAACTTGTTAATAAAGCTTTTTTTTTTTCAACGAGAATGAATAAGGAGGCTTAAAACACTTCCAGGATAACCATACCGTTTCTTTCAGAATTCAAGCTGTCTTAAATAGGTTTACACCTTTTCGCAATTTACCCTTTTGTGACGACGAATAACTCAACCATATTTGACCCTGCGTGGAGCGGTGATAGGCAAGAAAAGTTATGAAGCATATTAAGGTGGGTTCAATAAGTCGGCGAAGGGAACTCAATAGTTTCCATTTAGTTTTGTTTGATAGTCAGTGTTAAACCTGTTTCAGAGGATTTGACAAAAAAAAACTTAAGAAATTTGACTAGCGACGAATTTGCTGTAGTCTGGTAAGTAGTGTGTTGGCTTAATTAACGACTAGGCCTGCGTTCAAGACCCAGATCGACCATCTCTATCAAACAAAATATTAAAAATCAAAATATTTCTTCGTGGACTTCATCTCAGCCAGATTTCTAGAACAAAACTCCTGAGAGTAAAAAATAAAAATGCCAATGAAACACAAACAGTCTGCATCTAAAATTTTGTCGTGTCGAATCCGTCTTTAAACTGAGGATCCTCCGCCACCTCATGTACCATTAACTCACACCACCATAAGCGGTGTGAGAAAACTTGACTCGACTGACGCAATTATGGATTTATGTGCCATCGAATAGTCATATGAGCTATTCCTCTCCACTGTGGTCAAAGTGGAGAAAAGAAATCATTTGTGACCTCAATGGGAATTATTATTTTTTCTTCTGCGCAACGTCGCTCACACAAAAATTTGCGCAAACTGAAAGCAAGTTCTTATGTTGAAGAATACCACTCTCGAATTCTTCGTTCAACCCAAACTTGGCCTTAAATTCAAGTCCGAACTTCTTGGCCCACTGTCGTGAAGAAATTGCAACTAATTGCAGCAGACCTAATTTGATTCGCGCTCTCGCACGCTTTCTAAATTTTTCTATTTCTACATTTTTTCTTTTTTATTTTTTTTTTTTTTTTTTTTTTTTTTTTTTTAATTTTCTCACAACACTCTTCCTCCCATTTTCCCCCACTGTCATCAAGTTTTTTTTATGTTTCCTACTTCGCCGTAAACACGCACGATGGCCATCTCAATAAATATTTGTTAGCCAATCAATCCATCTCTAGCTTATTTATTTATGTTATTTGTGCCTTCCACATTTTAATCAATCTTCCAATTGATCGCATTACGCTTCTCTAGTTTTTGTTTCTACGTCCACTTTCTATGTTTGTTTTGTATTATTTCTTGCTGCTCTCTCATCCTTTCTTGTTTTGAAACCTCTTGCAGCTTAAATTCTGATCTAGAAATACAAAGCAAATTTTGACCCCAAAGATGAAAAAGAAAAAAGAAAAACCCCATGAAACATAATTGAACCGAGTCGGTATCCTGGTGTATCGTTTTAAGAGACATACACACTGATACTTCCTCCATTCCAGCTGTTTTGTTGTCCCGAGTGCTTTAGAGAAAGATAACTTTTTTTTCTTTTTTCTTGCTGCTCAATTTTTATAAAGCTTTTCATATTACTACGCATTGACCTTTGCCAGTGTAAAACCGCTCACTCCACTGAGAAATGCAGAAAAGGGTTGAGAATTAACGAGAAAAATGGTAAGAAATATTTGTATTTGATTTGATTTCATTCCTTGGCAGGGGATAAAATACACTCTCTCTCTCCGGTAAACCATTTGAAATTGAATTTATCGTCCTGAGATTATAGTGCCCTGAATCACTCAGTTAAAGGACTTAAAGCGCTATGGTCACACCTAATTTTCAATCAAATTCAGCTCTTCTCTCTCTCTCTTTTCTTTCTAAATGCTTTCTTTTTATTTATTTGTTAAGGAGTTATTGCTTTTAAGAAGTGGTAACAAATTTATAACGCTCACAGCTTCGCCATGTTATCTCTGCGCTCTCACACTCACTCTGCAAGTTATTATGCATGTTAGCTTTTTAGGCTCATGCAAATTTTTTGTTGAGAGTTCAGTGATCCTGATTACAAATGGACATTTTTTAAAATTATTAGTTGGACTTCACCTTTGGACTTTTGTGTTAGCATTAACATAGCCATACACACATACATATTGGTCATTACAACTTCATTCAGAATTACGTCCTCGCTTCTCACACCAACTTATATTGTATGTTTCCGCTCTCCTCACGCCGCACACGATAGATTTTTGATTTTTGAGTTTTTGTTGCAGAAATCTGTTGAGCGGAAAGTCGTTAAAGAAATATTTGTTAAGATGTCTCTGACTGGGGTTTTGAATAATCGATTTAACGTGTATACAGCTAAACGCTATATTAAGACTATGACGACTGGTAAGCAATTACAAAGTCATGTTCAGTGTGTAGGCTCTGTAGGTGCTTTGTGTAGGTTAGGTTACGGATATAGGACGTGTACTATGTCATAAGAACAAGTACAAGTACCATTGTGATAGACACATCCTTTAAGATGAGAGGAAGAGAAGAGGAATTAGGGAAGGGAAAATTGGAGTGGAGGTATGTTACAGCAGACCAACCAAACAAACCGCACACAAGGCAGAGCGCGATTACACAGAATGAAGGTCTAGCAGCTCTCTCAGCAAAAAACCTAATTAGCTCTGGAATTGGTTGGCAACTATTTCTTCACATGGCTTTTCTAGCAGGTATCCTCAGCAATATCGCGATAAATGTTGTTTTAAAATATGGAGATTATCGCTATAAACCAAAAGTGAGTAACGTCTCTCTCAAGCTAACAGTCGAATAGGTTTGAACCATTAACGCCTTAGCTAAGTTTTGAATTTTTCCCTAATGTCCAGCAAAATGGGCTTGGATTACATATTTCCGGTCCCAACGAGGTATCCGTTCTGAGCAAGTGTTTAAATAAGAAAAACACATAGAATAACACATTATTTCCAGGGGTCAATCTTGACGGTCAAGCTTGGACGTTGATATGGCCGAAAGGAGTTTTATTTCTGCCTGGCTTTTTAGTATATTTTCAGACTGCTCTGGCCAATCATTTGATCACCATGAGGATGTAATGACTCCAGCCTAGAAAGGTCCTGCAGTTCTCTGGAAGTCTATAAAAAGTTCTCCGATACACGAGTCTTCTATATGTGTGCACGTTTGAAATAGATAACAGTTCGTATAATGTTTGGTTTTAATCTTATTAGCAACGGTGTGGATAACAGCGAAGTAGTCTAGCAAAATACAGTTGAATGAAGGCTCGTAATGAAAATATAATTAACTAGACACTGTTGAGGAGAGTTACTTAACGTTTTCATGCAA
Source organism: Sarcophaga bullata (assembly GCA_005959815.1). Lineage (NCBI taxonomy): Eukaryota > Metazoa > Arthropoda > Insecta > Diptera > Sarcophagidae > Sarcophaga > Sarcophaga bullata. Next base: position 129,896 of record QOCX01000171.1, read on the forward strand.
AAATTTGAAAAGATGTCTACAAAATTGTAGAGCATGTTCCTTATGCTCCATCTCGAATTGTGACAAATGGCCATCGGGCTAAGCAAGTAATTGGAGCTGTTATTTTGGCCAGCACTGTAAATAGATATTCTCATTTCGTCTTTTCCATATTCCAGGCCATACAAAATTGTATGCTTTTCCCATTTGTAAACTGTATACGTACATATACATACATATACGTACATATGTATTTCAATTTGGCATAGAAACCTATTTTGGGAAAAATCGTATTTAAAATGTTCAAATAAAAATAAAAATAATTGCCTTCAAACAAAAATATCGCCCACATATCCGTAACAAATATCGTTTTACAAACAAATTCAATTCGTATAAATTATTATAAAATTAGAGGAATGACAACAACAACAACAACAATAACAAAACAGCTATTAAACAGTGAACAAACAGTGAAAATAAAACAAAAATTTGAGACAATTTTGTTCTCTTGGTCGAAAAAAAAATTTAAAAAAATGAAAAAAAATTTTCAAAATTATACTATAAGACATGCGAGTATTGCATTTGCGATATTTGTGAGTAACTGACTGAGTCCACGATAATTATACATGAGCGTTTTGTGTCTCTGATGAGTATATGAAGAGGAATTGTTTTCATTTTAATTGTTCGTATATTTCATATTTATGTTGTGTATTTAATATACGTATGTATGTATGTATGTATGTATATCACATATTAATGTATGCTATATTTAGATTCTTATATATTTTATAGTATAATAATCAACAACAACAACTACCCATCAACAAAGTACAAAAAAAAAACAAAATTGTTAACAAAAAAGTAAAAATAAGGCGCTTATCTAAATCTTTACACATGGTTAAGTTCGGCCTTTTAATTGCTGTAATATACTGTATACATATATACATACATACATATATACATACATATATAATAGTACAACAACAACAACAACAACAATAACTAAATATTATAACGACAAAGCCAAGGTACTATTTGAGCACAGTTCAACTATTTTGCGACGGTGTACCTCATCAACATTGTACCGCTGTAATGGCAATTGCAACTGCAACAAACATCAACAAATGAAAACAATGTCATGTGCGACTATGTGGTACCCTTTATAAGCATTGAATTGGAGCTAAGAATATAGGTTGTAAGGGAAGATGCAAAGGCAGTAAATGTTGTTTACATTTGAAGCTGTTAGAGACTGATCGTAATATGAATTCTGTTAGTAAGGCCTTCCGAGATCCTTTGGCCGATCAAACAAGAGCGTGCTCTACAAACGTGTCCAACGAAGTTTAGTACTCTCAAACTGGAAATGTCTAGAATCAGTCCTTCATTGATTTGGTTGCATTTAGTTGAAGGATTGATAAAACAGTGAAACAATGGCTACATTAGCCGCTAGAAGCCAGAAATCTGCTGAGAGGACAAGTCGCCGAACAATTTTTTTCATAATTTCCTTTCGATGTCTGGCCTGGGGGTTTGAACCGTTGCCTCATGTCTCATAAGCCAACACACTACCTACTAGACTACGGCGCTTCACATCAAAATGGTGGCGAATAGAATTTCACGTCTTAAGTTTCGTTTTCGATATGGAACCTCCAAGTACGCACTGGTATTCCCTTCTTCGATTGTGCCACAGATGTCATTCGATAGTATTTCTTGTCATTCTCATTTAATCTGCACTGGTTAGTACATGCCGCAACTACTTTGTTCGAATCTTGTGGCAAGTGTGTGCCAGTCTAACATGGGTTCCAGATAGCTGGAGTATCTCGAATAATTCTGGTGTGACTGAAGAACTTTCTGGAGCATTTACATGTTTACCGAATACAAACTCTGACACGAATATAATGAACAAACTTCTTACATTTGTTAGAATGTCTACTAAAGACATCCAGGTAGACAGCTGAGTACTGAAGAAGAATCTTGTCAGAGTCAGTTGAATCTTCTGGGCCTATGGGTCAAATGACGTCATAGTAACTTTGTTTCTATTAGGCTTAGCTTAGCAAGGTCGGTTAAGTTTTCCCAAATCGTATACAGGAATGCTTATCTGTTTGTAGACACCGTAGGAAAGTGACGAAAGATTTGAATGATAATCACATCCTCCGCCCTATCATTGCAGTCCTTATAAAAGTCGTCATGTTGATACATTAAGGCTTGTTGTAGTCAATTTAAAATTTTTGGGTTTTTGAAACTCATATTTGTGTTCCCGGAATATGTAATCCGTTGAGTAAGTGTTTCTGCTCACCATTTTAAGCTTATTTTATCAAAAATATCGATTAGACTTTAGAGTGCAAGGTTAAGTTGGAGTAGAGGATGTAAAAAGGCCACCACGTTCTATAAAGGCAACATTGTACAATATTAAGAATACTCCCATAGCCTAAGTCACACAGACTTTATTGTATAACGGGCGACGTTCCGTTGGGAGTGTCACATCAGGAGCTTTGAGTATTCTACCGAACAGTGATAAATTAAGTGACATGTGGTCTCTTTCTCCTCATCCGAATCGGAACTTCAGTAGAAATAACGCTAGGGTGCGTCTAGCCGACGGGCATACCACCCTATTAGGCAATGTTCAGTGTTCATAGAGACGACATAATAAATATCAAGATAGGAGAGAAAATATGATTGAGTATCGTCCCTCTCAACCTAACAGACGAACAGGTCAAAAAGTTTACAGGACTTTACGAACATTTTAGCAACAGATTTCTAACCGATTGATTATTTTAATCAGATTGTGACACCTAGATCTCTACAAATCTAATATACCCTGCCCCATGGTGTAGTTTATAAATAATCACACAGTGCAACAATAAATTTACAAAATATGTATGCAATTGTAGCTACCGCTACCTTCAACGCCGTTGTATTTTTCTTTAGTTAGACGAATGGACAGACAGACAGACAGCCACTCAAAGTAATATAATATATGGTACATTAAATATTTAGTTACGTACTCTATTAGTATGTATGCCTAGTAAAGTACTTTTTTTTTCCCCGAAATTCATATTTTTGGTCAATTATTGTCTATGTTGGCTCTGGGTTTCTGTTTTTTTTTTTGGAAAGATTTTCGGATTCATTGTTGCAACACTAACTCAAGATGCCTACGGGGTTATCAGAAACCATATAAACAAAAACAAAAAGAAAAGTCCTTTTTTTTTTATTAACAAACGTACCGTATAACTCCCCCTCGTAAGCAAAATTTGGTTTTTTTTTCTACACAAAAATTACCGCCTTTTTTTATTGTAAAGTCTGATGGACAAAATAAGAGTGAATATTTTGTTGTACACGTTGTTTCGTTTACTGGCTGGGCTTGTTGACTGACTGACTGATGTTGCAACATCGGCTTGTGTTGTGCTGTGCAGAGCCGTGTGTTGTGTAGTAGTGTTGTGTTGCATTGCATTGTATTTGTCATCAATTACGTATTTGTGGCCAGAGAGTGCAACTAAAACGTGTAATTATGTTGATTCGTGTCACATTGTGTAAAGAAATGCACCACGACCTGATGACGACAACAACAACAACTACTACTACTACAACAAAAACAAAAAAAAAGAATATTAAAATTACAAAATGGGTTTTTTGCATCCGGAATGCATTCGGATTATGATTAATGATGATTTGTTAAGAAATAAAATTTTTTTTTTTAGTATTACTTTGTTGTTGTTGTTGTTGTTGTATCAAAAGGTGTTTTCTTTTCTTTAAAGCCAAAGACTGCAGGCTATGAAAATGAAAATTTAGTTTTCCATTTACCATAGCATACCGTATCAAATGAAAAATTTGTTTCATTCGTTCAGCATTTGCCAGCAGGTTTGTCTTTGGCATTCATTTGTCAAATGTTTTGAGAAAGTGGGTCAATATATTGAAATTCATTAGAAAAATTAATTGAAATTGAAAATTTAATTTGAAAATAGCAAAATACACTTAAAATAATCAAGAGTGCCATATGTTATGATATTATCTTCTTGCATTAAAAAATCTGTCATAGCCCTGTGGTTTTTTGGCACTCCTCTGGATACGATTTAAAACTTTTCGTTTCAACCTAACCATGCATTCATGATTCGTTGCTATCAGTGACTGTTCTGAAAACATCAGAATTATTTCATTGTTACTCCAGAGAATGTTATCCAGATCACGAGACAAAGTTGAATATGAAATCTTTTCGGCATATTTATTGACCAATGGATGTGAAGAGAGTTTAACCGTGGCATCTCAGAACCTGTTCGAACGGTTCTTATGGGGACATTAAAGGCACCAAAAATAGCTGGACGCACTTGTAGAGTTCAATTTAGTAACCTTAGATCAGTTACAACTAGACGCTGGCCTCTGGGTAAATGCATCGAAATTGAAAATACTACACAACGATTCTGCTGAAACTATAACGACCAGGAATAAGGGAAAATCCTTAGAATATCTTATCAATGTTCCCTGGATTTTGGTAATTCTAAGACGAAGTATTTTCGCATTCCGTAATTTATTGTCGTGGACGTAACTGGTCAAAGATGAATCGGATAGAATTCATACATACATACATACGTTAAGCAGTTTTAAAGTCGATTCCGAACGGACAGATTTTTTTGCCAGTATTCGGAAGTTGCCCCAAGAAATATTTTTTCATATTTCGGTCGATCTGACCTGGGCTTTTAACAGTGACTTCATGTCATAAAACTGTTGGGATGGTTGGAAAATGTCAGACAGGAATTTTTAGTAGAATCGTTTATTGATGACCAGGTAATAATAGCAAACTTAACCTACTCTTTAACCATAAATACATCTTCTTAGCGGTTAATTGATTTCATATCATCATTAGAAACAAAGTTTTGTTCTTCTATGTCATAATACATATATGAATAAGGCATTCACAATAATTTAAGCCAGGATTACGATACTAGTTTCTCACACCTCTTATGTTGTGTATTTAATTTTATATAATGGAGGCGGACCTACGTTTAGTCTATTCGAACGAGATTTTGAGAAACTTTTTCATAACAATTTTTGTTTCACTCTTAGAGTTTTGCCCGAAATCTGCTGAGAAAAGGTCGTCGAAGAAATATGTGTGGAGACGTCTGAACTGGGGTTGAACTGAGCCTCACGGTCTGAGTAACCCAATACACTACCTAATAACTACGGCGATTTGACTTACAATTCGTATGTATAACACGCACATACGAATAAATAATGCCCAGCTTATGCCAGGGCATATGAAAAATACTTTCCAGCGAAAATATCCTTCTCCTCTACTAACTTTATAAGCATTAACTGGCATACGTGTGTTTCGTATTAGGGTTTAATAAAGCCCTTACAATGAATTCATATTTTTCATAATGAAGCTGCTGCTTTAAAGTCCCAAAATTTGTAAAGCGTTTTAAACCATTATTGTCCAAATCAAAGTAATCGATTTGGTAGAAAAATTTCTTTCGATAACTTTTACTTCCTAAATGTGAAAACCATTTACTTTGTAAACTATTGCAGTTATTTTTGCCTCAATTCTATAGAGTGAGAGAGAGAGAGAGGTAGAGAGAGAGAGGTAGAGAGAGAGAGAGAGAAAGAGAGAGAGTTGAACTTGTCAAAAATATTTGAAAAATTTCTCAACTAAATAAACAGACTGGCTGGCAGTGGAAAAATGTGAACAATTGACATGCAATAAATGCGTTAACACGACGCTTATAAAAACAATGGAACTCCTTCAACTTTAAAATTACTCTGGTGTTGCTGTTGCTGTTGTTGTTGTTGTTGCTGCTGTCATTGGACAGGCTGAAAATATTTGGAATTTCACACGAAGTCCCCACAGGTATCAACGAACGAACGAGCATATACAACAGAGTGAAGGGACAAAACAAAAATGAGAAGAAAAAGAAGAAGAAAAAAAACCTCTAGTCAGGATCAAACTTAACCTGTTAACCTGAACAGAAAGGCAAACAAAATTCCAAAAAAAAAAAAAAACGAAAACGAAAACAGGAAAAAAAAGTTATGAATCATACGAGGGTAGTTAACAAAAGTTCGAACAGAAAAATGTCAATGTGAGTTTGTATTACAAAATGTGGCTGTTGTTGCTGCTGCTGTTGATACTGTTGATATGCATTCATGTTGGTTGTCTTTTTAGAATGTCTGCAACATTTGTTGCCACAGTGGGGTGGCTCTGCTACAACGTTAACAACCTATACAATCATTGCAGCATCAATCGATTGATCAGTCTTCGGTTGTCTATGTGTGTGTGTGTGGACTTCGATTACTTTCTTCAATAAAACATGAGTGAGCATTTGTAAGGCCATCTCTTCCTTTTTGGTATTTACTGTTGGGTTGTTGGGCTATTGGTTGCTGATGTTTGTTTGCTGGTTATTTATTAAAGACACCAACAACAACCACAACAACATCAGAATATATAGAAACGTAAGGCAGAAGAAAACAGTAGAGTTTCTTTAGAGTTTTTTTTTTGTTTTTTTTTTGTTTAAAATTTTATTTTTTGATTTAATAGTACTAACCGGGTAACATTTCTTTATTTTAAGCCAGTGTAGACTGCTTGGGGTCTGTTCGATTGTCTACTGCTGTCTGACTCTTTGTCTGTCGCTAACGAATTGTGTTTGTTGCTTTGTCGTCTCTTCTACTTCTACTTGATGGTTTTTGTTCTGTATTTTTTCTTCTTTTTGTCCTTTCTTTAAAATTGTTGTTGTTATTGCTATTGTTGTGTTGCATTATTGTAGTTGCAACGATAGTTATATTATTAATGTTGTTGTTGCTGTTGTTGTCCGTAACCGTGCCCAATTTCTGCTAAAATAAGAAATCGTTATGATTGCAACTACCATCACCATCACCACCACCACCAACAACAACAAAAACAACAACAACAGTATCAGCGTATAAAAAAAAAGGAATCCCAAGTTAAGTTAAAAAAGAAAAACAAAAAAAAAAAAGAAATGAAAAACGTAATAGAAGATGAAGAAGATGGCCAGGATATATAATACAAGTGAAGCTACGACACGATTTTGTTGGAATTCTTTTTCACATTCTGTGTGTGTGTGTGTATGTTTGTGCTTGAGTGTTTGTTGTTATTTGTTGTCTAATCTAATTCATTGTATATGATATTGCTTCTATTCACAAATAACAACAACAAAAATGATTATTTTTTTTAGTTGAAAAGGCAAAAGAGTTGCCAAGAATTTAGAAGCAGAAGCTAACTTGTATTCATTTATGCCTCTTGACCGCTGGCATCAGAATTTTGCATTTAAACACTAACTCTGTTAGAACCTAGCTACATTTTAAAGGAATTTAATAATCGATCTACATTTAGTGACAATAACTCCGTTGGGTTATCGAGAGAAGGCAAAACAAATTAAAGAAGTCTGTATCTAGGCAGATATGGACATTGGCAAATACTGTGGACGATATTCTATTAATCCTAAATCGATTGATAATGACTGTGAAAGTCATTCGCAGGTCAGAGAAGATTCTCTGTTTACCTATTCATTATTTACGGATTCGTGAGAAGATGATATTGATGTCCCTAAAATTGTAATTTCAGTAGTTGATTGGTACGCTTGTCAGTCTATTTAGATCAGGCGAGTCAGCCTCTTAGACCGCCTAAAGGAGGAGGAGATTTAAGTAACAGCCGCCGTAGTCTAGTAGGTAGTGTGTTGGTTTTTATAGACGTAAGGCTACGGTTCAAACGCCTGGGCAGATATCAGAACGAAATATGAAAAAATATTTCTTCGGCGACTTACTGTCGTTAGATGACTGGCGGGACCTACAGTTTAAAGTCGACTCCGAAAGACAGAATTTTTGTCTGTCAGAGTTTTTGCCAGGAATCTTTCGCCGAACAAATAATTTTTCTTATTACGTTTTGTTCGAGATGTCTGACTTGGGCATGAACCTAAGCCTCACGTCTAATAAGCCATCAAACTATCCACTAGATCACGGCCAGAGAAATCGTATTAGACTGATACAAAACTGCTGCAATAGTCGATTAAGGGAATCGGGCAATACAAAAATGAGTTTAGACCCAATGGTTGCAACCTGAGGAGATCTGAGGAGGCAAAAAACTGTTTCCAAACAGAATACATACGTACATTATTGGTCATTATAACCTTTCAGTCCGGATTACGACCTATCTTCTTACATCACCCATGTTGTGCGTGTTTATTTTATACATTAGAGGCAGGATTTAAGGTCAATTAGAAATGCCAGTTTTCATGACAATTTTGTTTTACTCTCAGGGTTTCTGTCAGAAATCTGCCGAGGGGAAGTTGCCGAAGGAATAATTGTTAGAGATGCCTGACCTGATGCTTGCAGTGCCTCGAGTCTAAAAAGACAACACACTAGCTACCACACTATGGCAACTACAAACAGAATACTTTATACTGTGAGATTCATAGGAGTTTTCTTTCGAATCGTAATACATAAAAACTCCCTAGATTGTCTCTCTGGCTATGCTAGCATGGCTGAAGTTGGATATCCCCTTTACTAAGGAACAGTTCCACAAGGTGGTCATTATTTCGACTTGAAACACTTTGCAGAAGTTAGGAAAGATATTCAAAATATCTCGCCGTTATTTTGAAGCTTAGAAATGTTCGTGTAACATTTATTTTCAACTGCTTCGATTATTTTTTATAGAAAAAATGTGAATATTTTTATATGAATACCCTATTAAAAGATATTTTCCTTGCTTAAATTAATTGGATTTTCAAAAAATAAAATTTTCTAAGTAAAAATCCAAAAAAAAATCCTAACAATTGTTAACCCTGATCTTCAATGGATTCAAATGCCTACAATAATAACAACAACACCGGCTGGTAGAACAGCAATAGCAACAGCAGCAGCAATAGCAGTAGTAGTAATAAGAAAACAACAACAACAACAACAACAATCATAACATCAATATAATCACATCTGGCATTATTCTTAACGTGAACTGCATCTTTATCGTTTTTCACTAGTTTGTCTCTCATGTCTGTCTGTTGGTGTGCTGGGTTCTGTGTTTCTTTTTTTTTTGATTTTTTTTCTTGATTTTCTTTGCAACTTTAAGTCTTCTTCACTCTTGTTGCATGTTTATCATGCTGCAAATTCGCAGAATTCCAAATTCAAACGAATGCAATGCAGTTTATGTTTGTTGTATTTGCAATTGTTGTTGTTGTTGTTGTTGTTGCTGCTGTTAATATTGCTGGTATGGTGTGGTGTGGTGTGGTGTGGTATAGTGTGCTAAGCTATCATATCTGCTGTGTGTGTGCGATAATGTTGCACAAGTACTGGATAATATGAGCGGTTTTGGTTATAGCTGCTGCTGCTGTTGTTGTTGTTGGTGGATATTAAATTAAAAACTTTCGTAGCGTATTTCTTTGCCATTTTTTTTTTCTAAAGTAATTCTGCATATTGCCATAAGTCATGACTATGGTTTGTTTTTCTTTTTTTTTTCTAAAATTTTTTTTTTAAAAAAATTAAAAAAAAATTATTGTTGTTGGCTGCCGTATAAACAAAATTATAATAAACAAAACAACAACAACGACAATAACAACAACGATAATATTAAACTGAAAAGCAATTGCAATAACAGCAGCAGCCGCAATAAGAAAACAACAACAGAAACAACAACAAACTAATAATAATAAACCTGCAACAGAAAAGAAGAAGAAGAAAGAAAATGAAAATGAAAAAAAAAGAATTTTTTTTTTTTCTGAAAAAAATCTATTGAAAGGGTTTTCATTGTTGGCAGTTGTAAACAATTTATAAGATCAACATGCTTGATTATGTTTTACAATCGTTGTTGTATATTCAACTCAACTCGTATCTCTAAATTCACTATATTTGTTGCAACAACAACAGCAACAACAGCAACAACAACATTCAACAAGTAAAAAAAACAACAACGCAAATAAGCAGAAGTTGGTAGTTGCAGTTTTGCAGTTGAACAGAGTTGTTGTAGTTGTTGTCAGTTTTGTTTTGTAGATAATTTGTTGAAATGAAATTACAATATTTCGTCTTTCATATTATTCGTATTATTTCTTATTCTTATTATAATAATTCGTATTATTCTTCCACTACTTCTTCTACTTCTACTTCAACTTATTATTGCTGCTGCTGTGGCATCTTTTGTTTGTAGGTTGTGCTACATTTATGTAGCTTCAATGGCAAGCATGTTTTTTTTTTGCCATTTTTATATTTCCTTTCTGAATTTGGAATTTTATTTTTTTTGGTAGTACAACCGTAAAAGTTCTTTGTAAACGATTAAATTGGAATTCAATAACAATTTTCCATGTACTACAGAGATACTGTAATTATATGGAAATCTTAACCATTTTGTTAAGATATTGTAGTCTTTAGGGAGCATTTTTCTGATGTCCTACATCAACGTTTTTCACAGGCTTAAACTTCTGAAACGTTTTCAATTTAAAAGCCTGTCAGAACTTTTGCTCATGAACGTAATTAATTTGGTAATCTACTCTCCATCTACTCTCTCTAATCTACTCTCTAAACATAGTAAAAGTAATAAAGCCTTTTGGGCACATTAAATCACGGCTATAACAAGCTAGTCCTTTAAACTAAGAAACTACGCATTAAGTCACCAACACATCAACACCATACTGTTGTACAGAAACCGAAACTCACGTCCCTAACATGCTTATACTCACCTCAAGAACTGAGTTCTTCTGACTGTAATTCTTTATTATCTTATGTAAGGGAGTCACCCTAGTCTAGTAGGTAGTATGTTGACTTATTAGATGTGAGAACACGGTTCAAATCTTAGATCAGACATCTCGAACTAAACGACTTTCTCCCAGCAGAATTCTGACAAAAACTCTGTGAAGTAAATAAAATTGCCGTGAAAATTTTCTCAAAAATCTGTTGTTTGCAGTCGATTTTAAGCTGTAGGTCCTGCCATTCATGTATAAAATTAATATACACAGCATAAGAGGTGTGAGAAGCTAGATCGTAATCCTGGTTAAAGGGTTTTAATGACCAATTATGTTATGTATGTCTGCGATCTCCAACTATTAACGCTTTTATTCTCTCCTACATCTCGACGGCAATCAGATCTCAGCTGGTAGGCATACATACTCGTATGTCGCGATGAACAGGAGTAACTGACAGAACTACTAGAGTAGACACTCTCCTATCGAACGCCAATAAACACAGAAATGTAGGTATACCTTCTACATCCGGTTATCTATCAGGCAAATTTATTTATTGGCCGCTGACAATACCTTGGCTGACTAAAATGCTCGACTCACTTGGTTTAAATTGAATAGGCAGCATCGCTGTATTTATTCTCACGAAATGGGTAGGCATGCGAAGTCACTTCAATTACCAGTAAATAACTCCTGTAGAGATTATAGAGAATAGAGGAGAAAAACAGCATAACCCCTCTATTTGCCAGTGTTCGTCTCTAAACTTCTATCTTTGATTTCTCTCAATTGGTTCACCGTTTCCCGATAATCTAACGGGGTTATCGTTACGTAATAAAATATCGAATTAAATCCAGTACACTTCTAGGCTGGTTCTACTCTATTGTTTAAAAAATATGTCCACTTTTTACAAGAAAGGTCCATATTTAGAACATTCTAACACAGTGCTTATCTGTTGAGTTTTTTGAGTTGTGTGTTGGCTTTTTCGACGAGAGGGCACGGTTCAAATTCCAGGTCAGACATATCCAATAAAACGAAATATAAAAAAATATTTCTTCGGCAACTTCTGGCACATTTATCTCAGCAGATTTCTGGAAACAAACTTGTCGTTCAGAGCCGACTTTAAATTGTAGGCCCCGCTACTCATGTATAAAATTAACGCGCACGACATAAGTCACGCGAGAAGCTAGGTCGTAATCCTGACGGAAGGATTGTAATGAGCAATTACGTATGTTTGTGTGTATGTATGTATGTATGTATGTATGTATGTATGTATGTATGGATGTAAGTATGTATGTATGTATGTATGTATGTATGTATGTATGTATGTTTTCTTAGAAATCTTTAAAATATGTTTCAAGAAAACTTAAACTTCGAAAGGATTAAACGGCTTTGAAAGCATTATAGTGGACTAAGCCATACGCTTATTAAGTGGAAATGACCTCTAGCTGATCTTTTCTAATACCAATTGATTGTGTTATATGCCAAGCTAACCTATTTTTAGATTTTGCAATAAAAATTTGTAATTATTTTGCAAAGAAAAGAACTAAAATTCTCTCACCTGTTCGATATAAATTTTGAAAAAAAAATTTCCGACAATCTAAACACACACGTATTACGTTCTATTCCTAATGCATTCATTTAAA
>QOCX01000171.1:150055-175738 GCA_005959815.1 Sarcophaga bullata
CTCAGACTATACCTAAGGCTTTCCGGGATAAACACTTTTGTTTAAAGGAGTTTAGAGGAGAGCCAAATAAACACTCTGTTTATAGAGAAGGTTGGAGGACCTTAGCTTGAAAGCTTTGGTGTCTTCACCAAAAAATCCGGACCCTATACCTTCAGATAAGCATTTATTTCGATCTCTCAGAACTGTCTTAAAGGTGGAAATATTGTAGTTTTTTTGCTGGGTCCACCCAGAACTACTGCACTAATTGAATTAAAGCTTTACACCAGAAATTCCTAAATGTTATCGATAAAAACTTTTCAAATATAAAGAAATCGTGTTTAATTTGTGGTCAATTTTGAACTTTTTCCAACACTTAATAATAATTGGAATATCCCTGATGTAGATTAATGCACAGATAATTTGTAAGAAAGCACACCACTAAGGCCATCAGAGCATTATATTTGTAAACACTAAATGACCATTCCATTCCTTACAAATACGATTGCTTGTAGAGAATAGTAAACGTTAAAAGATATTCAAAATCAATACGAAATAATTTTGAATTTTTCATATTTTCTTTTGAAAAAGAAATACAAACAAATAAATTATTTACACTCTATTTACATAATTACTTGACCATAAACAGATACAGAAGACCCCTCGTATAGCTAATTAATTAATTAAAAATTAATGCACAATTGATCTTGTTTGAAATGGTCTATCGAAGCGAAAAATCTTAAAACAGCAACAACAACAACACACATCATCAATTCGAATTACTTGCAAAGCATGTATGACAACTATGCATATATACACACACACACACACATCTAAACTTTCCTAGTGAAATGAGTTTTCAAAATCGATAACATTCGATACACACACAATATTGTACATTGTCACTGACTTTCATCATGAGCCATAGAGTCATAGAGGAGCAGAAAAACCATTTGAAATCGAATAGAATTGATTAGTGGCAGTAGTACACGCGTGATAAAATATTTACTATTGCTCGGGCTGTGTTAAATGAAGGAAACGGTGTATATTTCATTTACATGCAGGTGTATGTATGCTTGTGAGTATAAGTATTAATCTTAATGGTGTGTGAGTATTTGACCAAATGCTTGTAAAAGTTGTTGTAATTATTGTAATTGCCTAATTTTCTAATTGCAGTTAATTTATTACAAAACACCAGAGCATTCGATATGATTTCTATCAGAATCATGTTGAATATTCAAAATCTAAATGGAATTGAATTCAATTCAATAGAATAGAACAGAACAGAACAAAACAAAACAAAATAGAACAGAATAGAGTAGAATAGAGTAGAATAGAATCCACTCAGAAAGAGATTTCATTTGCCAGATTAGAAATTAAATACAACACGAAATAAATGGAGTTTAAATGGAAAAAAGAGAGATAATTTTCAAATAATAATTAGCATTGTACACCCATTAAGTGTAACCATACATATATTGTATGTCAAAGTTAATAATAATAAATTATTAAATTCTTAATTTGTTATTATTTATTATTTTATATGTATATTGTCTGTGTATTACAATCTTAATATAAAAGGTTAAATATTTTAATCCAAATTCTCCCATATGAATTATCTTTAGCGGAGTTTTTTTGGGGCCTCTAGGTGGTCTGTGTTCTTTTGTTAAATTTGAAACAAGCTTTGTTAAGCGAAAAATGTGCCGTGATAGGTTTTACTTTACGGAACTCTGATCCAATAGCGTTTTGCAGGCCCCTAGGGAATTAAAATGTATGACATTAAGGGTGTTCTTCAGAGCACGAAACACAATGATAATCTGAAGATGAAACCTACGTAAGGTCCCACACCACTTAAGTTGTGTGTGTTAATTTTATACATGTGCAAAGGGACTTACAGTCTAAAGTCGACTCCGATTGACAGATGTTTGGAAACTTTCATACAATTTCGTGACGAGTATGAGGCGTCGCCGAAATATTTTTTTCATATTTCGTTTTGTACGAAATGTCAGACCTGGGACTAATTAGCCAATACATTATTAGACTACCGCATTTATATTTGTTGGATGCTCGAAACTTTCTTCAGCTTCAGTACTTGAAGGCATATCACCATTGATTCTTTAGCAAATACATCTTTCTTAATGCAATCGCTTCAAAATTGTAAGTCGATATTCTTACTAGCAGTAAACTTCACTGTAACTATAGTTTGCCGCTACAATCCTAGAAACAGTACAGTAAACGAAAGCCTTAATATCTAACACTATGGTGCCTTATATGATATACTTTTATCGGTTGATTTCAGGTCATCAAGAACTTAACTCACAAGTTCTACGTGGTATGCTCTGACGCAGCTGCCTGGAGATTCCAGACGAGAGTTACTCTACAATACGTTAGGGATCTTTGTAACGTTGTGATCCATCAGTCTCTATTCTCCTCTGCAAATTTGCATCTGAATAGGTGCCTCATCTATGATTTTTTTTCGCAGATTATTGTTGCTGGTGATCGACTTTTCATCGCCCGTCTTCACCGCATGAAAATTTGTCGTAGTCTAGTAGTTTGTGTTTCTGGCTTATTAGACGAGAGCCCGTGGTTCAAACCCCAGCTCACACATGTCGAACTAAACAAAATTTGAAAAAATATTTCTTCGTGGACTTCGTGTCAGCAGTTTTCGGGCTAAAGTTTTTTAAATCTGACGTTCAGAATCGACTATAAACTGTAGATGCTTCCATTCATGGATAAAAATTAACACAAACAACATAGCTGGAACGAAAAGCTAAATTGTAATTATGACCAAAGGCTTGTAATGAACAATTACGTATGGTGGCTGGCCAGAGTATGCGCTGGATATCCCATAAATATTTACAGAGAAATACTTGTGACTTTTGTGTCAAGTTGGTATGTGTTAGCCATATTTCACTTGCGTATAGGCGTGTTGATTTTACGCAGAAATAGAAATTTTCTTG
This sequence comes from Sarcophaga bullata, assembly GCA_005959815.1. NCBI lineage: Eukaryota > Metazoa > Arthropoda > Insecta > Diptera > Sarcophagidae > Sarcophaga > Sarcophaga bullata. The sequence goes on from QOCX01000171.1 coordinate 152,992, forward strand.
ATAGCCTTAGATTTTTTCATTCGGTATTTAGGCGCCTGTTGTTGATGTTCTTTTTGAGTTTACAATTGCTAAACGATGGATAAAATTTTATTCTCTTACTGGCTTAAGTAAATAAGGATTTCTGATGAACGATTTCTAGTAGATTTTAGACTTCTTTATTAACTGAAGCAAATAATAATCGTTTAAGTAATGATTCCATTCATTTAAATGTCTGTCATTTACATACAATATATCTTACAATAATACCGTTAACTAATTAGTGTAAAATAATCAAAGATTATAATTTATCTGATGTTATACACACTTCACTTACATTTATTCAATACACACATACATTAAATATTACATAGACAGACAGATACACACACACACCCCCACAAACTCCCTTTTTCCATATTTCCTAACATAGAAATATTCCATTCAAAATACACACACAGACACACATGCATACATACGAACCTGTGTGTGGTTTTAACTGTTGATAGGATCATGTTGCATGACTACAACTGAATGAAAAAAAAAACATACGAAAAGAAAAAAAAATGTAAGCTTCTATGCCTGCCAGTATCTCGTTGTATATGTATGGCCCCCCCTATTCGTTCCTCCTTCAATTATTCAATCTGAATCCCTCCACCATCCAATCATTGGCTGGCCATAAATGCATATTTAATTTATGAAATCTTTTCCATTGAAATTTTCATATTTTTGTTCATAAATATTGTACGATGATTAGAGCAGCAATAAGAAAAATATCGTATATGTTTGTATATGTATGTGTGCATGTGTATATGTATATGTGAATGTATAGATTTTAATCACAATTCAAATTTGAATACATTTATAGAAAAATAGTCATAATGGTCAGCTGGATACAGATGGACAGACGACATACAGTCTTACGAACCTAAAGTTTTATTTGCCTAAGAGCTGTCGAGTCCTAAGACTGGTGGCATTGTCAGCAATAATTCCATTTAAGTTTAAGGTATGTAATCTTTATTTACGAAAAGTGGGCATGGTCAAAAGCCTTTCACAGAAAGTCTAGTTATTTCTTCAAAAATTTAGAGCCTATCTGTAACAGTAATTAAAAATTTCTTTCGACTACTTATGCACCCTACATTCGAGAGACTTTCTTTATAGACATCTTATGAGAGCATGAATCCTACTAAGGCTACTCCTACTAAATCAGAGCTAGTTCTTATGTCGATGCAAAAAAAAGTTTAGAGATTATTTGAAGGGCCTCTTAATAGCTTAAGGAAGATCGGTCATATCAGAACTTTGAGGGTCGATTTGGGGAAACAGACAATTCGAGTTTTAACGATTATTTGAAGGAGTTATATAGAAAACTGATGCTGACGCTTGTGCGGGAATTGACTTTAGGGTGTGAAGGGTGTAAAGCTAAAGCAAAAGACTTCCTAATGGCTGTAATGTATTCTAGGCTGTGCTATTTGTGACACCCATGGCAGCGAAGCTGGTTTAGGAACAAATTGTTTCGTGGGATATGGCAGCTATCTACGAGCGTAGTCAAAATGTCTTAAACACTGATTGGGCATCATATTAGCTTGAGGCTGATTGGGAGGCCTTTATTTGGCTTTCAGAAAGGTATAGTAAGGCACGTTTTGGATTTTGGTATATTATGGCCTATGGAGCGGGTATTTAGATGAAGTAGCCAGTTAGGCTTTCCTTAGAATACTTTTTTAGGCAGATCGTATTCTACAATGGAAAGAGGGCTCTTTATGGCATTATAGCAGAGATTGTATCTTCTCTCGGCTATTATGGCCCAGGTTTCAGCGTTTTAAAATGAACAAATTAAGGTCTGTGGCCTTTTAATGGTAGTCTTATAAGTTTTTTTTATTGTAATCAAAAGCATTGAAGACAAGGAGCCGCTTGCTAGCACATACTGTGCTTTTGCTAAGGTGTGCAAAGGTTAAGACTTAAGATTCTAGTTCAGGTTGTCTTTATTTGCCTTTGGGTATTTTGTTTCTGAATTGAGTGATGAGATGATTTCATCTCTTATATTAGGTTAGATGACGTGTACTTGCCAAATGAAACAAGTACAGTACACGGAGGTCCAGTTGACCCATTCTACATACATAACATACATAATTGGCCATTACAACCTTTCAGTCAGGATTACGGCCTAGGCTTCCACACCACTTATGGTGTGTGTGCAATTTTATACATGAGTGGCGGGACCTACAGTTTAAAGTCGACTCCGAACGACAGATTTTTGAGAACTTTTCATGGCAATTTTATTTACTCTCAGAGTTTTTGCCAGAAATCTGCTGAGAGGAAGTCGCCGAAGAAATATTTTTTTTTTCATATTTCGTTTGATGTCTGACCGGGGATACGTACCCTGGCCTTTCCTCTAATAAGCCAATACACTACCCACTAGACCGCGGCGGCTTCAAGCCCATTGTTCATCTCTTATATTTCTTCTCTGTTAACTTTTGCTTTCTATCACTTCTTCTTTTCGAATACAATTTCTTCCTGTATTTTGTTTATTTCCCCATCTGTGGTTTTTTCTCTCCCTCTTTTGGTTTCCTCTTTAATTTTTTTGTTTGTTTTTTTAAGTAACCTGCATGATTTGAAGGTTCTTACACGACCTTGTCTGTGTAGAGCATGTTTTTCAAATCTGCTTTCGTAACCTAATTTTAAACGGTGTAGAATTAGTACTTCTCTCTCCATGAATGAACGAAAAGAAAGAAGTTTAGTAGGAATATTTTGATTGAAAAGAAAGGATGGTTTTGTCAACTTCTAGAATATTTAATTTAACTGTTATGAAGTAATGTTTGTAGAATTCCAAAGGTTTTTCAGATGCAAGAATAAAATTCTTGTTCCAAGTCTAGTCAAGCTCGGACATTTCAACAATTATGATTGAAAAGAGAAGATAGCTTTGTCAACTTCTAGAACATTTATCTTAACTGTTATAAAGTAATGTTTGGAGAATTTCAAAAGTTTTTTGGTTGCTAGGATAAAAATTTATAAAATTTCTTCGAACCTGATCAAACTCGAACCTTTCATTACAACCTTAGGGCCTAATCTAGATTGAATGAATAAATTTTGGAAATGTTTTCTTAACGAATGCATTATTTTAAGTTACTGTTCAGTGTGTTATCCATTAAATATCTAGTTGAACCAATTATATTTTGTTATTTTCAATAAATAAATATATGCATGGATACATATGCGTACATACATATGTATGTGTTTGCATAGAATATAACATGGTTTTCATGTTTCTACATACTCGTACATACCATGCATGCATATAGTATACGTATGTATGCATATATGTAGATATGTATGTACTTTAGTTTTACATTTCTTTTGTTGTTGTTGTTTTTTTTTTTGTTGTTTTTCGTTTGTAAGTCAAGTTTTATTCACTCTTTTCTATTGTTTTTTAATGTTATTTTTATGGCTTTTCAATAATTTATTTGTGGTTGGCATGAGTGCGTGTTGGCGTGTTTTTCATTTCTCTCTTCATGCATCTCTTCTTTTTTCCCTGCTCTAATACTAGAAATTTGTTTTATTTTTTTCGTGTTTTTTTTTATTTTTTTTTTTTTGTAATTTTATGGTATTATTAGGGTTGGTTAGTTGGTTTCAAGAGAAACCATTAAAAAAAATTTTCCAATACAATATTGACAACCAATACGAAACACAAAAAAAAGGTAGAAAGAAAACTAACTGAGATCGAAATAAAACTCATAAATGGTGGCAGTTTGAAATTTGAATATTTAAAAAAAACCTAAACGACCAATAGTTTAGCAATAGAAATCATTTATTAGGCTTTTAGGTAAAAGAAAGAAGACAAGAAATAATAAAAAATGGCTTATAAAACGAAAACCAAATCCCATTAACGGCCACACACGGTTTTATTAGAGAAACAAAACTTATTTTTTTTTAAATATTTTTTCTAAATGATTTATTTTCTTCTTCTTCTTCTTTTCTTTTTCAGTGAGTTATTATTAGAAATTCATTAATCAGCTAAGGATAGTATTTTGATCGATCGCTTGATGATGGCATCAGGGACATTCAAAATTGTCTCTTTTTTGCAAAAACTTCACCAAACTAAAGTCTAGGCAAGCAAGTTAAGAACGTTTTTTTATTATTATTGCCGTAAAGAGGTACCTTACCTTAATACTATGGCCATTATGAACTTTTACACTCTTCTTCAATAATAGAATATTGTATCTGCTCCAAGCCGTAGTCTAGTAGATAGTGTGTTGGCTTATTAGACGAAAGGTCAGGGTTCGAATCTCCGGTCAGACATCAAAAACGAAATATGAAAAAAATATTTCTTCGGCGACTGCCTCTCAGCAGATTTCTGGTAAAAACTCTGAGCGTAAAAATAAAATTGCCATGGAAAGTCTCTCAAAAATCTGTCGTTCGGAGTCGACTTTAAACTGTAGGTCCCGCCACTCATGTATAAAAATTAACACACACAACATAAGTGGTGTGAGAAGCTAGGCCGTAATCCTGAGTGAAGGATTGTAATGGCCAATTATGTTTGTTATGTATCTGCTCCAAGCCTATTGCCGTAACTTTAAAATGCAGTTCTGTGTCATAAAAACTCTTCAATCAAGATTACGACCTAGTTTCTCCCGTCACCCATGTTGTGTGCGTTCATTTTATAAATGAGCAACTAGACTTACAGTTTAAAGCTGACTCCGAATGAAAGATTTTTGAGTAACTTTTCCTGGCAATTTAGTTCACCGTCAGAGTCTTTGCCAGAAGACTGCTGAGCGGCAGTCGCCGAAGGAATATTTTTTCATATTTTGTTTTGTTATTTTTCTGGGGTTTGAACCGTGGCCTGATGTCTAATAAGCCAATACACTGCCTACTAGACTACAGCGACTATTTTGAAGTATGCTGGTTATTACTATGGCTGTAAAGAGATATTTTATCACTGTACTGCGACCTTACGATCTCTTGTACTCCCGCTCAACTAGATAGGGTACCGTTATAATGCCTGTTTGCCTTGGTAAATTTTAGAATGCTGTTCTGTATTAGAACATGCATACATAATTAATCATTACAACCCTTTAGTCAGGATTATAACCTAGCTTCTCACGCCACTTGTGTTGAGTGAGTTAATTTTGTACATCAGTGCTGGGATCTACAGTTTTAAGTAGACTACGAACGACAGATTTTTTTTTTTTTGGAAAACTTTTCATGGTAATTTTATTTACTCTCAAAGCTTTTGCCAATATTCTGCTGCGAGGAAGTCTCCGAAGGGGTTTGAACGTTGGCCTGATGTCTAATAAGCCAACACACTACCTATTAGACTACGGCGACTTCGGTGTTCGGTGTCAACAAGCCAATTTCCCTGCCTAGCAATTGATATGCAATGCCGGGTGTTTCTTTCTGGAATGCATTAATACCTACGTGCTCCAAGAATGTATTCCAAAGATTCGTTCTCATTGTCGCAGAATCTACATGTTGGCCTTGAGACAACCTCCATTCTGAATAACTATGCCTAAAGTCCAGAGTAGGTAGGTACGTAGATAGAGGTAGCTGTCCATCTAAGAGAGTCTTGTAACCACACTTAAACCCCATAGGGCCCATTGTGTTACCACACTTCTCCGCTATCCATAGTGCCCTGTTTAAAGATCGCTTTTCCAACTACAGGTTACTTCTGCATAGTCTGATACACATATCGATAATATGATTTCATTATGTTTGCATAAAATATTAATAAATTGAAAATGAACAACAACAAATATTTTATAGTCACCAATAACAACAGTTACAACAATATCGAAGAATGGGGAAAAAGAAACGCACAATTTCTTGGACAATTTTCAAGATTTATCTGCAATTCATGCCATTTCAGCAACAACACAATAATCCAGAAGTAATTTCTTTATGTTGTTGTTGTTGTTGTTGTTGCTTTTTGGTGTCATAGTTATAGTTGTTGCTGTTGTTGTTATTTGCATTTGTAGTTCTTGGCCAATAATTTTGTTTTTTTCTCTGTGCATTTGGAATCTGAAACTTAATACGCCACAAAGTCTCATGATTGTCCAATAACAACGTTTTGCAATTGTACACGCAAATAATTTTCGTTTCGTTTTTTTTTGTTTTGACTTCTTTTGCAGCGTTAAAGGCCTGATTACTGAGGAAAATTATTCGTATTTTTTCTTTTTACTAAGGATGTATTTTGTTGTTGTTTGTTTAAAGGCATAAAACTCCATATATTCGATATACAATTAGGGACTTTGCTTTGGAGAGTCTCTTGTTTTTATTTTTATTTGGAAAACTATACACTGTGAGTAAAAAATCTTTTAAAATTTTGTTTAACAACCACTTAAGTTAGGATTACGATGTAGCTTCTCACACCACCTATGTTATATGAGTGTTAATTTCTATTCATGACTGGCGAGACCCATAGTCGACACCGAGCGTCAGATTTTTGAGCAATTTTCCATGGCAATTTTATTTTTAGTCTCACTCTTATTGATCATTTTAAAAAAATTAACACTATCCGCCGAGAATAATATCAAAAATGCATGACATACTCAACTGTTTAAGACGAATAGAAATCAGTTTACTTAACATCTTTAACACCCCCAATGTAAACTTCCCTGTACTTTATTCATATGAAACATGTAAAGCGGCCTCTTTACAATTCAATGCCATCCAGAAATCAATACCTTTTCTGACTACGGTTGGCTTCCAATGATAGATTGTGGCTGTAGTCCAATCAACAATAGATATTCATAGAAATTAGGCAACGAAAATGACAATGTATTGATAATGGATCAAGATGACATCACAATCATCACAGTCGGAATACATAGTCCAGTCGGACTGGCCCACACATACTTGAAAGCGGCAAATTGCTTTCGCTTCAAGTGAAGTGAAAACAATGGCTCAGGATAGTTGGGACCCTATGCTTCTCAAATCAAAAAAAACTCAAGACGTTTTGCTATCTCGCTTGAAACCTTTATATACTCTGGGAACATAGCCCTTTAAAGCCTTTTATTAAAAGTTCTGAAGCTATACTGACCAAGGAAGTAGTCTAAAAAACGTATAATATTTTACACAAAATCTCCAAGCTGAATTAAAACAGATCAAATCCTTTAGCGCCTAAGTAATTATGGGTGGAAAGTGCTCATAAAAAAGCTCAAACAATCTTCTGTAGAATCGATAACAAGGTACGGATAGGTGCATTATGAAAACACTTGAAGAGGCACACAGCAAAGTACTTTCAGCTCTCTAAAGGAAGCCCACAATGTGCTTGAACATCAATCGACCAATTTGCTTAGGCCAAAACCCTATTAACGTTCGTCTTCTACTGTTAGAAAAATCAGCACACTCCCAGAGTACATATATCCTGTTAGGTACCCACCTGAGGTTTATTGGATGATATTTCCAGTGCCAATGGTTTGTTGGGAAATCAATAAATTGTCCTTAAATTGCTTAAACCATGTGACGCAGTAGTCTACTACAAATTGAAGGTTTAAGCAATCATTTTGCTTGTTTTGGATCAGGGCATTACGGCCCAGTGCAATAAGCGACCTGGATTGAGATGCTAGCACAGTGCTAGCCTGTGATCTGCCTGTTCGCCAACGTCAATTTGTTTGTTACGCCATTCTCCGAATTATGGGCACTTGGACACGAAGTTCATTATTATTTGGGACATCTTAAGCAGCTGTCATGCATTATTTGAAGTAGGTATACTGCGGGAGTTATATGGGAGTTAGTCTGCAAAGCCTTGGGACTGTATTGCTATCTTCATTGTTTGTGAAAATTTTTAAATTAAATTTGAAATTTAGCAAAGAGTGTCAGTTAAATGCAACAGTTCAACAACTCGACTAACTTTGGAAGACCGAATGAATGCTTTTGAAAGCTTCTCACACCACTTATGTTGTGTGTGTTAATTTTATACATGAGTGGCGGGACCTACAGTTTAAAATCGATCCCGAACGGCCGATTTTTGAGAAACTTTTCATGGCAATTTTATTCTTACTCTCAGAGTTTTTGCCAGAAATCTGCTGAGAGGAGGTCAACGAAGAAATATTTTTTTTCTTATTTTCATTGGAGATGTCTGATCTGGTGTTTGGACTCTGAACTTACGTCTAATAAGCCAACCCACTACCCTACTAGACTACGGCGAACTGAAATTTTTATGAAAAATAATTTTCAAATGATTTCTCTCAGTATTCTTACGAAATAAGTTGACATTTTTTTCTCTACGAATATTTACTGTGATACTCTGGTAGTTGTTGTTGTTGTTCAGTTTTTTTTTTTCAATCTTTTGCATACAAGTTAACTACGTACGACTGTGGACTCCTTATGAAAATGTCTTCGTTTTTTTTTTTTGGGTGAATTGCAAACCAAAAACGAAAAAGAGAGAGGCAAAAAAGGCAAGAAATGGCAAGAAATGGCAAGAAATTGCAAAAGATAAGTTTACCAAACAAGTGGCAGTTAAAATATGTATATGATGTCACGCATGTTTAGGATAATTTTCTGTTGTTGCTGTTGTTAATGCTTTTTTTTTTCTTATTTTTTCTTTGGTTTCCCAGTTGCATTTTTCGACAGTAACAAATACAGAGACATTTAATAACCATAGATGGGCCAATAATGACGATGCTTATGACCATTTATTTTAAAAAGAATTTTTTTTCTTTCTTTATTTTTTGTTTGTTTGTTTGTCTTGTAAATATTACAAGATGATTTACATATGGAATGTTAGTTAGTTTGGCAAAAGAAGTAGCTTTTGGTCATCGTTCGTAGTAGTTACTAACAGTCGTAGGCCAAGGCAGTTAGTTTTATAGACAGAGACACAGAGAAATAAATTAAATTTGACTACTGACTTCAAAACGATTTTATTTTGAAAGTCAGTTTTTAAAAGAATTACAAAAAGAGGAAAATAAAAGAAAGAAAAACAAACCAAAAACTAAAGATGAAGAAATATTATGAGAAAATTATAAAATGATAAAGAGTTTCAAAAAAAAAATAGATTGTGGTTGTAATTTAATATCACATCTTTAGAGTAGGAGTTGCTTACACACACACACAGTAAATAGTTCCTTGGAAAGATAACTGCTGTTATATAGTTAAACTGGACTTTTAAATATTGTATGTACTTGAAAAGTTAAGAATTTAAAAATTATTTTCAAATTGAATAGAATTTCAATACTCAAAATAGAAAGCTTTCAAATGCTACTACAACTGAGGTTAAATTGTGAGAAATTCGAATCAAAAACATCAAGAGAATTTATATGTTAGATGATGTTATATACTCCTAATTTAATAATATTGGAAGCTGTGCTGCCAATGAATCGCTTTTCATAATTGCAAACGAATTTTTCAAGGTACATTAAGGTAATGGTTCTGTGAGGAATACAAACATCTCAGGTCGTAATACTTGAATACATGAATTCATTCAGCGGTCGGAATGGCTGATCAACAGTTCGGATCCAGTAATAATCTCTCTATTAAGCAATCTGGGATGTTTAGTTAGAAAATTACTATTGCAGATAGGCTTCAGACAACCAGCGTCACTAACTCACTCTGTTCTGAATATGATCAAGAAGGTAGTCTAGGCAAAAGGTAATACCAGGAAGTATTTGGCCATTCTAAGCCGGAAATAAAAAAATAATTTTAAGTAGGAATAATGCAGGTACATCGCAGGGTTACAGAGGTACATTATGTACATTAACACAATACATACATAAATGGCCATTACAACCCTTCAATCAGGATTACGGCCTAGCTTCTCACACCACTTGTGTTGTGTGTGTTAATTTTATACATGAGTGGCGGGACCTACAGTTTAAAGTCGACTCCGAACGACAGATTTTTTTGAGAAACTTTTCATGGCAATTTTATTTACTCTCAGAGTTTTTGCCAGAAATCTGCTGAGAGGAAGTCGCCGAAGAAATATTTTTTTTCATATTTCGTTTTTGAGTCTGACCGGGGATTCGAACCCTGGTCTTTCGTCTAATAAGCCAACACACTACCTACTAGACTACGGCGACTTCATTACTCATCCAAATTGTTAGGAACTACTTCTTAAGCAGACTCATGTATTCCGAACATACAAGGTAAGCACAAGAATACCCCCACCGTTCAGTTCGAAGATTACAATTGAAATTGTTTCCAGGAAACCGGAAAAAGCAAATATTGTGGGATTTACTAATGATACGATGTTAGTTAGACAAAGTCTAAGAAGACAGATTTAAGAAAATGAAGGAATTTGTTTTGCGTTCAATGTGTAAAAAGCCGATATGTCCACTAACATCATGAAGCTTTCCATGGCTTTTTCTTCTTAGGCAAAGAAAAAACGTAGAAAAAAACCTCTTAAGGTTTACATGAATTGTTCGCTGTGAAGCATACTTTCATTTTCATTCCATGGATATGGAAACAATGTGAACTGCATACAACTCATTGACTTTAATTTCTATTCAAACTTTCAAAGTAAATAAGTATTCTGTATGGATGCCGAAGAGAATGTAAAAATGGTTTTCGATGCTCGCTCGTCCAATAAAGAAAATTTCGGTATGCAGAGAAGCATTATGCTTCATATATTCTTGAGTTTGGTGTCTAATCGAGGGGTATCGTTATGTATCAGCAGTCTAACTAATGACAGTGAGAACAGTGTAGAAACAAAAGAAGCATTAGAAATTGCCGGTAGCAAGAAGCAATGTTTCTCAATGGACATTTTTGTAATTCATTCCTCATAGACTTCAACGAATATACGACTTGAACCAATAATAAGTAGAAGTTGCCGTAGTCTAGTAGTTAGTGTGTTGACTTATAAGACGTAAGGCCACGGTTCAAACCCCAGGTCAGACATCTTCAACAAAACGAAAAATGAAAAAATATTTCTTCTCTGCCAGTAAATGAAATTGCCAGCAAAAGTCTCTCAAAAAAACTGTCTCTCGGAATCGACTTTAAACTGGAGGTGCTGCCACTCATGAATAAAATTAACACACACAACATCAGTGCTATAACAAGCCAGGTTGTAAGCCTGACAAAAGGGTTGTAATGAGCAATTTAGTTAAGTATGTATACATGGCCGAATATAGGCTCTTTATCAGTGTCTACCTCGAATTCTTAGATACCTCACTTGCCTGTTTAGGACCTAAGAATGCGTGTTGATTTTGAAGAAGTATTTATAATTAAAAACATCTGAGAAAAAGGAAAAAACAGAGAGTTTATAATCAGGACTTAATGCTCTATTCATAATTTAAATTGTAATTTTCCTATAAAAAGCAATTGAAAACTTTTACAATATCCAAGGGAGTGAGTTTTAAAGTTAGAAAAAGTTAAAACTTATGAGAAAGTCATTGCTTTTTAATCTTTTAGAGGAGTTTTTCTAAATTTTCTCTTAAAATCCATCTTAAATTAGTATTCCTAAAGCAATTTGGAACCAGTAAGTTGCCCTTGGCAAAGTAGTTGGCTTGCAAACAAAACCGTAAGGCATCTTAATATGCAGTTTAAATTCCGACTGCTAATAAAGGTGCGAAGGAGTAGTCATCAGGTTGAAAAATCAAAATAACATGTGATCCAAATCGTAGTATGTCCATAGAAAAAGCTCATGAATTTTTTTTTACAAAGAAAAACCAAAAATCATGATTTAAAGCAAACCTAGACTAAATTCTGCTTTTATTTTAGACCTGTTAAGTTTACTGATTGCATGCCATTACATAATAATATAAAAATATTCTATTGTTCTTGAAAAATAAAGTCAGAAGTATAGAAATATTTCTTCATAACATAATTATACTTTAAATCGTTAATCGTTAATAAACAATTACTGTCACATGGTCTGCATGATTTTTTCATTTTTCTTAAATTATTTCATAATTTAATCACAAGTGAATTTCATGTTTTATATTAAATTAAAGTTGCAATATTTATTAAAATAAACAAACAATAGGTTGGCTTCCAAAACCCGGCCCGTGACTCAAATAATTGTGACAAAATGCACTTATTTCTCCCGCGTGTATATGTTGTAGGTTGTATGATTACAAAAGAAAATGTTTAAATTAGTTTACACCTTAATTATATTGTGTGTTAATATTGTAAGAAAAATAGCAAAAAAAAAAAACGAAACAAGAAACTAAAACAAAAGACTTAAGCAACAAGCACGATAGAAAACAATCATGGCTTACTTACAGAACAAAAGACTTAAGAAACGAACTTGGCTTCAATTTCAATGTTTTGATTTTTTTTTCGTGTTTTTTTTTTGATTACAACTTATTTAACCTCAAAATGCAGAAAAACATACTCATACTCATACATATTTATGCATATATACATATATATGGCCATACATATGGATATGAATAGATGAATGACTGGATGTTTGCTTTAGAGCCTGATCTGGCCTGGCTTGGCCTTTCTATTGAAAGTGTAAATTATGCTGTTCAAAATATTGTACTTCTAATACCATTATCTTGTATTTATTTGGTTTTTCTTTTCGATTTCGATGTTGTTTTTTGTAGTCAGTTTGATATTGAAATTAACCAATTTGTAATTCGAAAATGTAATCTTTGTTTCTATTCTTTGATTTTAAAGTTCTGAGTCATTGTTAACCAAGCAATAAAAACAAAAAACAAAAACAAAAACAAAAAAAATTGTAATAAAAATGTTTATTTGTTGTTGTTGTTGCTGTTGTTATTGCTATTGTTGTTCAATTGTTATTACATCATTTCATTGTTATATAATTGAAGTCGTTAATGTTGAAAATTTCTTAAGTTTCTTAAGGTCAATTATGATGTTCTTCTCTATTGACTTGGTTTCTTTCTTAATTTTCGTACAATTTATTGACTGTTTGTAAGCAACAATGTTTCCCTGCCTGTACAGTGGAAACTTATGAAAATGGAAAAAAAATAAATACTAAAAAATAGCATAAGCATGTTGCAGTTGTTTAAATAACTTACTTAAACTGATCATTACAGCTCTTTAGTTATGATTTAAACCTAGTTTCTCAAACCACTTATTGTGTGGGCAGCCTATAGTACATTAATCTTACAATACAATCCTTCGGCATAGTTTCTTGCACTTCTTTAAATTTGTAGATTTTTTAAAAAGGAAAATGATGACGAAGATATAACAGATTATAAAGCAACAATTTCTATACACTTTACTCCCTTTTCAACTACCATCAGAATTACAAATCAATACTGTGCATGAGTACAGTCGTGCCTTAAATTGTTAGTCTCAGCTGAAACAAATTACAAATGTTTGGTGCGATCAGACTCTCAACCTATATATGTTGTCCCTGCAATGATCCAATCCTATTGCAATAACGATCTTCAGAATGCTGTTCGGCACTCTTGCGCTGACCAACTTCTTCTTCTTTGCTAGTTTGGCAGAATTTGATCAGTGTACAGGGAGTGCGTTTACCAGTGGCGTCACAACGGACCGCTATGCATGCTCAAGTGAGCTTTTGGTATCAAAGCTACCACTCCAACCTAACCTATGTATTAACGTCAAGTATGTGTTTGGGTTCTAAGCATGGGTGCTGGTCCTTCTTTCTGTTCATCACAGAGCCTGCATACAGCAATCTCTATTGCCTTAGTCTACTATGCACTGAGGAAAGCCTCAGGCTACTTCTAAAGCTTGAGATGTATTAACGCCAAGCATGTGTTCGGGTTCGAACCATGTGTGCTGGTCCTTATTTTTGTTCATCACAGAGCCTGCATACAGTACTCTTTATTGTCTGAGTCTACAACGCCCTAGGGATACCTTGAGACTACTTCTAAAACCTGTTTAGAAGGTACTTTGTTTGTATTTTTGTCGTGCACACCTTTCCAAATCCCTCTACCAGATCGATATAAAAATTCTAGCCTCATTAGAGACAACTTTTCATATGACTTGGGATCCAGCAGATGGCATGCTGAGTGCTTTGTCTAGTCCTTTGAGCACATGATTCATGTTGAGTACGTCTTTCGTTGGTGTAAACTTTTGTTTGGAAAAATCATGCGAGTTTCTCCATGAGCTCTGAATACTTCACTCAATTACACTGCATACCGCAGAATGATCACTCTCTCAAAATCATACGTAGTAAACAAATTGCTCCTTTCACTCTTATTACTCATTCTTGTTGCAGAGCATTTGGCAAAATCGGAGAGTTTACTGGTTTTTATTGGGAGAGAAAACTGTCAGCTATTCGATTTGTTAGGCCACGATTCCTCCTAATGAATCTCGCATTAGAATTGTCTCTGATTATCCTAATCATACAATCTATATACTTTGTACGATGGTCAGTACACTCTGCTAGCATGAAAGACAGGAAGCCTTAAAAGTAAAAGGCTAAACTACACTAAGGGCCCTTATTACAGCTTGCCGTTAAAGTTGGGTTTAGTTAAAGGTAACTTTAGCAAAAGTGAACTTTAAAGTTACCTTTAACTTCTTTTCGTTATTACAACCTACAGATAAAATAAAGTTAACTTTTACAAAAATATGGCATTGCTGGAGAAATGTCGATAAAACTGCTCAATTAAACAAGTTTTTTTTTTAACGCAGTGGCAACGACGAGCTTCTTTTTTTTGTTGTGTATGCTTATTTTGTTTAAATTTGAAGTTGCCATATTGAAAATAATATATAATATGGCAAGTTAAACCAGAAAATTAACTTCGAAAGTTAAAGGTAGGATAATCCTCCACAATTTAAGTGTCCGTTAAAATCCCTATAGTTAACGGCAAGTTGTAAAAACGGCCCTAAGTCATTCGATTTATTAGGGCTCGATTTCACTTGCTAAATAATGCGTTAGAATTGTCCCCGATTATCCTTGCCATACTAGTTATGAACTTAGTACTCAGCTAGCATGGATGACAGGAGACCTTAAAAGTTAAGACTAGTCTACGACAAAGTCTAGACTAAACAAAGGCAGCCACGACGTAGATAATTATGATTAATGAGTATACGAAACTGTCAACTGAAAGTAAAGGAGAACAATTATTATCAGGCTAAAGCTCAACCCGATTTGAAACAATATAAGATGATGAAGGCTTACTGCCACAGTATCTTTATTGAGTAACTAAAAAACCTACACAATTTATTGCATAATTTTGTTCCCAACTGTAACTGTAATCCCTTTTTCATAGCAAAGATTTTCTTTAATTTTATAGAAATAAGTATTCATTGCCCCTATAATTACTGCTTCATCATCGTGCTGTAATTAATCATGGAATCGTTTAAATAAAAACATCTTGTAAATATAAATAAATTTTTTTTTTTGTTGTAATATTTTATTATTTTTAATTTTTTTTTCTTCATTCTTTTATGAATACTTTTCAACTTAAATAATTTGTTTGTTTTTTTTCTTTTTATTTTCTTTTTTAAACATTTTTTTTTTAAATTTTTTTTTGTGATTGCCTTTTTATTATTATTATTATTATTATTATTATTAAACATACACATACAATTGTTTATTAATATATTATTTAGAATGTTTGTTTGTTTTTTTTTAAATTTTTTATAATATTTTCTTTTCTTTTTTTTTTATAAATGTTGTTATGTTGTTGTATACTGAACTATAAATATGGCAAATTACATTTAAAAATATTAAAAATTAAGATTTTTTTAATTTTAATTTTTTGTTGTTGTTGGTTTTTTTGTTTTTTCTTTTGTTTTTTTTTTATAATATAATTAACAATTACAAATTATTATTATAAATTACAATTATTTTATTTAAATTATTTTTGTTTTTTTTTTTTAATATAAAATTAAATTAAATTAAGGTTTAACTTATAAATTCTTAGACAGAGTTAAAGTTAAAAGTTTAATTTTGTAAATTTTAAAAAGGGAATATTATTTCGTTTTTATATGTACAAGCGTTTTGGTGGGAAAGGAAGGTTGGATTACAGGGATTTAAATTAAAAGAAAATCAATTTTATAATTAAACAACAATTTGAAGGTTTTTTTTTCTTTTTTTGATAAATAAGACTAAACATTTTGGTTATGTATACATAATAATAATAATAAGAAGTTTTATTTTCTTCTTCTTCTTTTGTAACTTAAAATTTAAAAACAAAATTCAAAAATTCATTTTAATTTTAAGTTAAATATTTACAAAGTGGGGGAGGGGGTTTAATAATATTAAAATTTATCACCTTGCTTAAGACATTACATATGTTTTTATATACAAAATTTTGTTTCTTTTTTTTCAATTTAAACTATTTTCTTTTTCTTTTTTTTTTAAACATTTTGGCAATTTCAAATTGCTTTTCATTTTACAATTTATTTGGACGTGTTTTTCATTATTTTTTCTTTTAGTTTTTTTTATTTATTAAATAATAATACATTTAATTTAGTTTAATTTTATTTATTTAATTTATATGCTAATAAGCTTTTAAATTATTTTTGAAAAAAAAAAAAACATAAACCTTTAGGCTTTTAATGTTACAGAAAATATTACCTGAAATATTTAATAAAGCCTCAGGTTTATATTTCTTTTTTTTGTTTTTTGATAATTATTAGCCTGTATTTTCATTTTAATTTTTTTTTATTATTTCTTTTTTTATTGTTAAAAATAATTATTTACAAATTTATTTATAACTTGGGGGTGTGTTTTAATTTTTTTTTTTGCTTAAAATGACTCATGATTTTTGCGGTTTTTTTTAAATTTATTTTAGCGCCGTTTTTTTTTTTTTTTTTTAATGTTTTAACAATTATTTATGCTTTTACATATGAATTTTTACACTCTATTCTTTAAAATTATCATAAAAACTACTATTAAACATTCTTTTTTTTTATAACATTTTGTTTTAAAATTAAATTAAAAAAATAATAAAAATAAAAATAAAAATAAAAATAAGTGTGAATAAATTAATAAATTGCACGCAATGTTAACATAACATAACTTATTTTTAAAACTTTAAAATAATACTTACAGAATTTATTTATTTAAACAAGAAAAGATTAAAAACAGAATAAAAAAAGAATAAAAATTATTAGGAATTTGGTTGCTGGCCTTCTTAAGAATGAAAGAAAAATTACATAAAAAAAGGCTTTAAAAATACTCCACACCACAATTTATAATTTATAACAAGGCTTTCAAGGCGCCTATTCAGTATCAAAGTCTTTGCTCCTTTCACATCTAAAAGTTGTTAAACCCATGGCTAAAGTATAGGTATTGCTGGTAATACTGGCATATTTTTTATAAACACATTAGTAAAGACGCCTTGTTTTAAGGATATGAACTTTCTTTATCCCTCTTTTTTATTTACATTTACGAAATTCGTTTTGCATTTTCAGTTTATTCTCTTTCTCTTTCGTTTCTTCGCTTTTTGTTTTTATTTGGTAGGAACTTTTAGCAGCAAACATTAACTTTACCTTTGATTTCAATTAAATAAATTATTATTTAAATTATTACCGCTCCATCACGTATAGTCAGTACGCCAGGTGCCCTGAAATTATAAAAATAAAGAGGAAAAAATTATTAAGAGCATAAAAAAGAGAGAGCGTGCTAAAAAAACAACATTTTGTTCACGAAAATAAGATGTAAGGGTTGCCAGAAATCAGCAAAATAATAGGCTAAGAAATGTTATGGCCTATAAATTCCTAGTTTTAAGTTTCTTTAAAGTAAAGAATTGAAAATTTACAAAAACAAGTTCATTTAGGAATCTCATATCCCCCATCATCCTACTATTTTCTTTCCTTAGTTTCAGTTTCGTTTATCAAATTTTAGTCCTAGTTAAGTAGACTATAGAAGGAACTGTAGAGGGTTCTAGAATAATACAAAGCTAGCAACGCACGAAGAAAAACGCAACGGGCCAGAAAAAAACCAAATTCTTGTGAAATTTTTGCAGAGAAGCTTTCACGAAAGAAAGGATTCCTAAAAAGCTATTGCGCAGAGTAAAAATCTTAGCTTAGCACAAAAGTGACATATTGGCGATGTTAGTGCCTGATGAAGTAGATTGTTTCCGTACTCTTTCCACCTCAAAAAAAAAAATAAAAAAAAGGACTAATAAGACGCGCATACTTGCGAAAGGGTTTAATGAAAACGCTGGACATTACCAGAGAAAAATTGTATTCGTTATAACAAGGTTCATTGACTGGACTAGGTATCGAGAATCGTTTTTTAAAAACGCAGAGGACAAAGCCGAATATGTTTTGTGTGATTGTACAATAGCCTGAGAGAAGGAGTTTTCCAAGGAAATATAAGTTGCAATACTTAATGCTACTTCTTAAGACTGCCGTGTATGAACATTCCGTATGCTTGAACCAGTAATAGTGTTTGAGCGTATAACCTATAATACTTCGAAGTTTCTGCAAGGAAAACTTGTGTTGCGAAAAACAATATCTATGGTCGAAGCTATTAAAATGATAACAAACTTAGCGTGGAAAACATGCAAAGTGATGATCAAACGAGGGAAAAACCGGTAATTAAACCGAATGTCCAAAATATTTTTAATTCAATGAATTGCAACAACGTCCGGATGTCGCAGAATGGTTTTTAGCTTGCCTAAGTATAGGCAATGGATAATAAAGAGTTATTTCTTTTGTCGTATTTATTTCTTTTGTATTACAATACAAAACAGGCATGCCTCAGAGAACGCACAGTCACAGGAGGCTCTGTAATTGTACAAACTTTTTGGAATTCCATGTACGATGGCATATTGAGCCTCTCCCTAGCCGACGGCTTTTCGATTGTCATTAGGCAGACAATATTGCAATGGTTATTGTAGAAACAGGTCTTGAATATTGGATTCGAAGTGCTCTGAGACCATGTAGTTAGTTTAAAGAGAAAGCTGGATAATGCTGGCTTCAATTTTGCTGCATAAAAAACAGAAACGGTATTGCCAACTACGCACAGATGAAGACAGAAAATGAAAGTCTGTACTGACGGCCATTCAATCATTACAGCAGTAACTGAGCGAAATAAATGATGCAAGACTTTAAAGAAGAATTTCTGGGAAGAATTTGTAGTTAAACTTGATAAATGTCGTACTCGGAAGTTTAATGGCAACTTTATTCTCATGACATATTCGACACTTGACCACAAGAATATATTCTGTAACTTTGCTTGGCAATATTTTAAGTGCCAGTGCCAGTTTCAGAACTTTGGCTTGAGTCGTCTTTCTAACTGAATAAAAACTATAAACCACGGCGCAGTTTTTCTTTGTTTTTTTTAGCATAAAATCTTATCTTTCCAATGACAAACCAATGCTAAGGTTTGTATACCTTCGGTAAAATAGTATTAAGGGGCTGCCAGTGAAAGATATAAATTTGGTTCTTATTTTATTGTCTTTTTTTCAAGTTGTCAGAGCTGAGGTTTAAATACAGAACTAGCTCACGATGACTGCTTTACGACAAACCGAAAAACCGAATTACCAGGAAGTGTCATCGTTATAAATACTCTACACTTTGTAAATTCAGCCTTCTGAGTCCTGTGTGATTAAAAACATTTTCTAGCTTTTTTTTTTGTATTCAAAATGTTTATCGATTTTTAGAAAATACTTTATAAAACCTCAAACATCTGGCATCACTCGTTCTTTTCTTATTAAGAGTATGTTTAATTTGTAAAAATTCTCTTAATTTTGTTTATTGAATTGCATAAGAGAACCTGAACAACTTACCATAGAACCCAAACCCAAATGATAAGGCTGAGAATGAGGTACAACACCGCCGCTTAATGAACCGGCAGTTGAAAAGCCACCCTGTAAACCACTGGAAGCACCCAATGCTCCCATGCCGCCCGTATACCAGCCACCATGCATATGCGCATGAGCTGGATGTAAACCACTGGAAAGATGGCCATGTTGAGCTAAAAAAAAAGAAAAAATGGAACAAAAAGAAAACAAAAAATTAATGATGAAATATTAATAAAAAAGACAACAACACACGATGATATAAGAGATAATTACATAAACTATGATGATAAAAATATGAAAGAAATTTTTCTTTCTTCTTTTTCTTGTAAAACTTACCCATTGAAGCTGAAAAACCGCCACCAAAACCCTTGGAGGGATCCAAGGGTTTGAAGTCACCCATGCCTAAATGGCCGCCAATGGGTAGACAACCGCCGCCTAAACCTTTTTTCTTTTTCGATTTCGATGATAATTTACGATTTCGTGTCTGTATGCCTTCTTTTTTCATTGTAAGAGGTCGGTTAACCTAGAAAAAAATAAAAAGAGAAAAAAATTATTAAAATTGGCAACAAAAAAAAAAAAAAAGAACGAAAATAGAAAAGAAATTAAAAATTTAAATATTTTTGAACAAAAAAACACACTGCTTATGACCTTTAGCTTTAAATTATAAACTTTAGGCCACTGCAAAATATGCAAAATGGAAATGTAAAGGATGTGAAGCAGCCAAACAGGAAACGTATACGAGTTAACACTACCACCACCATATAATTTAAAAATCATACTCACTCATGTACAAATATTATAGGAATTGCAATTACACTTTTACATACACACACGCAAATTAATCGCTGAACATGTAAATCGCCATCGTCTATACAATGTGGCAGGCAGAAGAAATAAGCCTAGTTTTCCTTAACCTAACTCTACTATATGCGAGGAGAGCAAAACAAAAAGAAAAAAAAAAAACAAAAAGAATGGAACGAAACCATACCATTGGCAAAAGGAGAACCGGAAAAAGCTTGCAACGTTACATTATAACGCAGTACAATTTTTTTGCTGCTTTTTTTCTGTACGTTTCTCTTTACATGATCAGATAAGAGATTTAAATGTTTAGACATACGTATGTATATGTGTGTCTATATTTGTACTACAGCAACAATAACAAAACCCAATAACTTCAATGTAAAATTAAAAAAGAAACTCCACACATTCATACAAGTATAGGGTATAGGTAGAGAGTAGTTGATGATTTTAATGCGTTGATAATAATGGTTTTGGTACACCAAAAAAAAAAAAACTAAAAAAAAAGAAAAACCGAACAAAAAATTATAACTACAGCTGGTTGGTTGGGTTAATTTATAAATTTTTTCACATACACACACTTAGGAATACGAACACACATACATGTGTATACATACATACGTATGTAGACTTATAAACTTATTATTACACAGAAAAAAATTGTCCCTGCCTTATATGTGAATATCTCTGTAATGATAATGATAAATGTGTAGGTTTATGTATGTATAATAATATAAAAAAATAGGCGTACACATACATACTTATACGACTGCACACTGTTTACACTCGAAGAAAAATGTTAGTAATTCTTTTTTACAACATTTCACTAAAACTTTCCATGTTTTATACGAATAATTTACATAAATATGTGTGTGATTGGTTATTATAACCCTTCAGTCAAGACTAGTAGGTAGTGGGTAGGCTTTTTAGACGTGAGACCTCGGTTCAAACAACAAGTCAGATTACCTCTCTGAGAGTAAAACGAAATCCCCATGAAAATTTTCTCAAAAATCTGTCGTTCGGAGTCGACTTTAAACTGTTGGTCCCGCCACTTATGCATAAAATTAACACACACAACATAAGTGGTGTGAGAAGCTAGATCGTATGAATAGTTTACTGTACTATAATAAGGACTACAATAATGTTTTTTAATCCCAAAAAGTATTTTTCAAACACTTTTCAATTAAACCATTAGGGATAAAGAATACAAATGAGGGGAAACATTAATAAATCAGAGCTTACTTAAGCACTTTTAGCAATCCGTTGTGATACGTCAAGTGATGAAGTAACTGAAAAGCTCTGATAAGCCAATTTTGGCAATTAGGGTTTTTTTGGATTCCAGGGTTTTGCATTACTCTCTTAGAATCAAGCTGACTTATGCAGATATTGCCCATTCACGGGCTTAAAATTTGGAATACTTTTTCCACTATTTCGACCGATATCCTACAAATTAACTCATTTGGGCAATTCATTTATGAAATTATCGTCTGGAGATCGTTGACTACTTGTATTGTACTGCCCGAAATCTATATACGCCTTGAGAACCTCTAGAATAAAGTTCAGTACTAGTATGGATCTCAGATGTTTCCTTCTGAAATGCATCAACCCCGCATAGATTCAATATATATGCTCTAATGAGTCATTCTTCTCATTAGAGAATCTAAATATTGGGTTTGAGCTGACAGTATAATGAGTTACTACTGCCCCTTGTAATTGCCCAATAAAAGTTTTGATTGTGTCGAGATTTACCTCTCTTGATCTTCCCTTTTGCGAATACTTCTTTCTAAACATCTCTTCCCACTCTATAGAATGTTCTGGCTCTATTACTGAGGTGGAAGCTTCTTGTAAGCTCATCTGTTTGTTTACATTGATATAGAATCCAGCAGTAGTGACCCTGTATCTACAGATTTCTCAAACAGTCCTATATCCTATCCTGGAATTAATGTCATATGACCTAACGACATCATAACGACCTAACAATACTTTTAATAATAAAATTCAATAATTTGTCAATTTTGTTTGTTTATTAAGATATTTTTGATGACATGGCAAATCTTATACAACATTTTTTGGCATTGACACATGTCACGAATCGTTTTTTATACAGAAACCATTACTAGGAAAAGCACTTTTGTTTGGTATTTATTTTTTCTGTTTTTTTATTTTTCTTATAATATTCCAATTTTAATATTCCAATAGTACAAAAAGTACTTTTTTATAATGGTTAGAAAGTACTTTTTTTTTTGATTATTTCCTCTTTTTACCTTGATTTTTTCCTCTGCAGTTCAACACGTCTTTAAAACATTTAAAATTTTCTAAAATAGGATTTTAACGATTAAAAAAATTCTTTTAGAATAAGTTTTTTTTTTGGTATTACTGTTAATTTTCTTCGAGTG
>QOCX01000171.1:175753-191304 GCA_005959815.1 Sarcophaga bullata
TCTATTACAATTCATTGTCGTTATTGTTGCTATTTGTTAAAGTACTTTGCAATGTGTGTAGACCATAAGTAAAGTATACAATTTCTATAAAAAAAAATGCAACAAAAACAAAGACGAAAAAAAAGCAACAAAAACAAAAAAAAAGTACTTGTACTCATACTTAATGGCTGGTCTGGTACGTTACGTTACGTATTGGCTGAATACATATTTTTGCGCTCTCTCTCTCTGTCTCTATTTTTCTCTTTCTATTTTCCTTTTTTTTCTACATTCTGTGCTTTTTTTTCCTATGAAAAAAAGGGTAGCTTATCATTTATGGAAAATCTTTTGCTATATTTTTTTCTATACGTTTTTGTTGTTGTTGTTAGAATTGCGCTTCATTGTGTGCCACAATTACAATATTAAGTTACCCCTCGGTTGTTTTGAGACTAAATGTCTACGCTGCCTAAAGTTCCATATTTGAAATGAAAAAAAATAAAAATAAAATAAAATAAAAGCAGTAGTTTTAGTTGCTGTAATTGTTATTATAGTTATTATTGTTGTTGTTGTTCTTCTGAAGGAACTACATACCACAGGGCTGTTGTTGTCCATTGAACACATACCTACCTGGGCATGAACGGAATGGAACATTTATAATCAAAAAAAATTCTTCTCTTCTTCTTCTTCTATTCCTTTGGCTTTACATTTCGCTTTCATTTGTTTTTATATTGAATGCAGTAATAACAACAATAACAGTAACTAAAATAAAAATTACAACAACAACAACAACTATAGTAATAATAATAGCAAAAGAAAAAGTGTTTAAGTGCAAACAAAATGACTGAGTTTGAGTTTTGTTGACTGAATGACTGAACTGCCTGCCTAGTTGGATGGGATGATTGCATGAATTGCGTTTGAGCGCCGGGATTTTGTTTGTTGGGCACTTAAGTACTTAAGCACCAAAAGAATGAAACAGCAACAACAACAACAACAATAACTGTAACAATAACTCTTGTGTTAGTATAGTTATACACAAAAGAAGGAGATTTGCCGAAGCCAATTGCAAAGTATAAAGCATTTGCAAACCGTATAGAACAAGAAAACAAGAAAAACTGCCGTTTTTAAAAGGTTGCACAGGAAATAAACGCAAGAAAAAAAAAACTCACGAAAAAAAGGTACCACAAACTGGGACCCTCTTTTAAGCATTTAAAAAATAATCATAATAATAATAGAACAGAAACAGAGAGGAAGGAGGGTTGTTGCATAAGTTGCATGCAACTATTGTATCGCTATTATGTTTGCGATTATTGTTCAAAGCATTGTTGCAAAAGGACATCTCAAGCCTCTGAAATCAAACATCATATCAACGTTTTAGTGTCGGCTTTTCTTTCTCTCTCTCTCGGTTTCTGCCTCTCTCTGCCTCTCTCCTGCATTCATTTTGTTACAGTGTTCTATTGGTAACACAGTATCATTTACACAAACATTGTTTTCACACTGTGTGTGTTTCCTTTTTAAGCGCTCTCTCCATGCCAGCCAGCCCCGGTAGAAAGATGTTGAAAAGCCCTATAATTGATTCGGTAATTGATACTTTTGTTCGTAGGAAATGACAAACAATCTAACAACACAATACCGACCGACCCCGATATACAATATGAAGCAAACAAAAAAAAAATACAAAACAAGAGTATTCGAGATTTTATTAGATCGTTGAAATGAGATTAAAATATGAGAGTATGGAACCCACTGAGCATTTAAGATATTCTTCTTCTTCTTTTTTGTTGTATTTCATTCACTTTATTTTTATTTGTATTTTGTTGTTGTTGTTTGTGTAGCAATAATGTGATAATTTGTTAAAAAAAAAAAAAAAAATTCAAGACAGGGAGGATGGCAAATTAGTTTGAGACAAGCATGCAACAACTATTGCCAGTTCAAGCATATGGAATGAATTCATACTCATACATCATAATAATATTAGGGACGATCATTATTAAACGAGATTTTAAAATTATTAAATAAAATGATTTCTTATATAATTTTTTAATCCATAGGGAGTCAGTCAGGGCTTGTCTTATGGCAAAAGCTATGAGAGCAACTAATTGCCATAAGAAAGCTTTGCAAATCTGTCGTTTGGATACGATGTTAAATTGTAGGTCCCTCCTCTCCTGTGTAATATTCACACACACAACATGGGTGATATGAGAAGCTAGGCTGTTTTAGCCAATAATGTGCCCTACCTCGCTACCTAAAAGTGACATTTTTGGCTCGCTACCTATAAGCTCGCTACCTAAAAGTGAAAATTTTTTCAGTATCATAATAGAGACCTGTCATGCATGAACCGAAATAATAAACATAGCTTGGTTTTAGGGTCCTTATGTTCGGTTACAGTTTCATTAATCCATTCTCTTAACTAAGTTGGTAACTGGTACACTGTAGCACATCCTAGCACGATAAAATATCCATTTGTTGTTGTTTAGAAACAAATTTTTCTGTTAACATTTTTGGTTGTTGTAGTGAGGTCAAGGTGTTTCTTACACACACACATAATTGGTCATTAAACCCCTTCAGTTAGAATTAAAACCTACGTCCTCATACTACCCATGTTTGTATGTTAATTTTATACATGAGTGGCGGGACGGACCTACAGTTTAAAGTCGACTTTGAACGACAGATTTTTGAGATACTTTTTACGGCAATTTTATTCTTACTCTCAGAGTTTTTACCAGAAATCTACTGAAAGGAAGTCGCCGAAAAAAATTGTATGCCTTTTCCGGGGTTTGTTTCTATAATTGCGTCAAACTCGCAGAGATCAAATTCCATAAATATTTGAATTCTAGGCAATTTTTATTCCTTCCACGGGGTCTAGAATTACAACAAACTACAAGAGATCAAACGCCATATAAGAGATCAAACTCCATAAATCAATTTGTACTCCTTCCGCGGGGTTTGTGTCTAGAATTACATCAAACTATATGAGATGAAGCTCGATAAAATATTTTTCAAAGTTAAAGCAAGAAGTTTAATTACGGAGCTTCCATTCAACTGTAATCCCTTGCAGGCATTGCTTAACCGTCCTTGGCTATTTAAGATTTTTTCGACACCACTTACTTCCAGTGTGTCTATCAGATAATGACAGAGGAGATACTTTATGTTGTTTCCTTCTCTTCATCGTCATCGCAGCTTCTGTAAAAGTTCTTGTGAAGCATTTCCAGTGGTTGGTGTTCCTTTATAACTGCCATGAGGTTGCTAAGATGGACTTTCTGATTAGATTTAATCAATATAGGCCAGATCTCCATGCAAGTGGTTTTAAGATTCTATCTTTCCTTTGCAAATTAGTGGAGTTTTGGGTTTATTTGCTCTGCTGCCGGGTGATATCAATCTCAGTTATAAATTCGTTTTAATTCTTTATTGTATTAGCCTTTGATTTGAAGTGTGTCAGCTTGAATACTTTTTAAGTTCCTGAGTCCGGAACTTTATATATCTGCTCCAAAGACACCCGGCATCCTTCAACAATATTAGAGATGCTGCACACACTCTCTATTGATGTAATGACCACTTTACCACCAGGAATTTGTAGTCTGCTATTGTCAAGTTTTCAGCCATTATTTAGGAAGCCCTGTCATCGATTGCTGTGACCAACTGGTGTAGGCGCGCAAGAAGCAGAGGCGCCTGGAAGGATGTGTTGCGGCAGGCCGAAATCCGTTAATCGGGTTGTTACGGCCAATTAAGATAGTAAGTTTTACAGTGATCGGGTAATTGGGAAGGTTAATCTTGGCATCAATTGTTCCGAACACATTCCACCACAAACTTTGTCCATTGATTTGGATTCGTCAGTGAATAGTCGTGTATTGATGTGGCTATCCAGACTAGTAATACCCAATATATTAGAGGGGCCATAACTGCTATACTTCTACACTCTTGTGGCGCTCAGGCTCATTATTGCGTACGTAGTTAAAGCACGGCATAATCAATCCTATTCTGAAGCGGTTTATAACTAGAGACGGACGGTTTATGACTAGGATAACATCATGCTAAAACTCAGTAGGCACAAAGGGTGATTAATCCCGGTTTGGCGCTTAAGAAAATTTTGCTGTGTGCTTAGTCTAGTATAACGGCAACACAAAACAAGCGTATTTACTGTCAATGAATGTGAAGGATTTCTTCAGTCTTACTTCTTCTTACTACATCTGATATGGAAACATTAGTTCCGTTTTGTTTAACTTCAGGGAATACCCTGAATAACATTGAATAGCATGCCACAGTTTGTTTTCCCGTTTTTTTCAGCGCTTTTTTATTTTTTGGTATGGAATTCATGAATAAATTTTTGAAATGCTTTACTCATTAATATATTAAAAAATAAAGGCATTAAATTAATGTGCATAACAAAAGAAGAAGAAGAAGAAGAAGAGTAAGAAGGAGGAAGAAGAAGAATTAAAGTAAAAAGTTATGAATGAATACAATTCATATATCATATGTGAGGGGATATATTGACACAAGCAACAGTAGCAGGCAGTAGGCAGTAGGCAGTAGGCAGTTGGCAGTTGGCAGTAGACAGCAGCAAATAATATGAAGTGGCAAGAAGAACACAAAGCCGTCAAAAAGATGTATGCGCATGCATAACTTAAATCGAGCGCATCCTTAAAACATGCTGCATTAATATGTAATAATGTATACGGAATGCCTCACTGGCTGTCTGTCTTTCTGTTTTAGCATAACAGGGTTTGTACATGGCTTTTACCATTTGCCCCAACTGTTTGTACAGCAAAAAAAAAAAAAAAACAAAAAAAACAAAAACAAAACTGCCTGCTGTCAAGTTAATTTTTGATAAGCAAACACGCGACTCTCACTTGCTGTTGCAACCAGCAACCAACAACCACCAGCAAACAGGAGCAGCTTAACGTTAACTTTATCAAACACTAAATGAGGCTGGGGCTGTCAGTGTATGTAATAAAAACAGCTACTGATTCGTGTAGCATTTTCGATTTAAAAATTATAACTTTGCCACCAACAACAACAGAAACAACAACAACAACAAAAGGAGAGAGAGAAAACACTCTTTAAATTGAATCTTAATTCATGGTAATATTATGACACTGGGTGGCATATATTTATGCCAACCCAACGTTAAGTTCATGCAACCAACCAAGGCATAAAGAGGAAGCAACTAAAGAAAGAAGATGATGATCAGAAGCATAACAAACATGTTAATTGTTGATTACAAATTAGACATGATATGTCGAGCATTATTAAAAAGGCCTTTTTTTAAATATGAAAAGTAATGCCTCACTCCCAGCACAAAACATTTCATAAAAGAAAGAAAGAAAATTTTTTTTTAGATTGAAAGGAAAATTCTTTTCTGTTGGTTTTTTATTTATAAAAATTACAGGTAATCTTATATACAATTTGTTGTTGTTGTTGTTGTTGTTGTTTTTAAAAAAATACTATTTTGATTAGTAATTCTGTTAATTCTTTATCCTGTATGAGTGTGTGTATGTACGAATATCTTATCAATATTGCATGTCACAGTGACGCCACTTACTTGCTGCCTTTCTTATTGTCTGATTGTCTCCGCTATCCAGCTGTGTTGCAAGGTGTTTCAAGGCATGTTTCACTTTTTTTTACATTTTTTTGAATTACATTCAACAGACAGTGTTAGAGAAAACAATTCGTAAACAGGTAAACGGCAAAAGGGCCATTAATTTATGATGGCCCTCGTTAAAATCATTAAAATCGGTAAAGAAAAAATAGAAAAAAAAATTGTTGTAATAAAAAATCCTGTTAAATATGATATGCTCAACAGTTTTATTCCTTTTTTTCCGTTTTGCAATAATTCTCTTAAAAAAAAAAAAAAAAAAAAAGGAAAAATTATCAGAACTTTTAAGAACTTTTTTTCCTTTTACAGAAGGCCTATTTATAGAATCTGATAAAAAGAAAATCCTTTTTAACGGTATTTTGATCAAATCGCCATAGTCTAGCAAGTGACGCATACCCTTGGTTCAAACCTTAGCTCAAAGATCTAGAACAGAAATAAAATCTGAATAAAAAAAATATTTCTTTAGGCAACTTCCACTCAAAAGTCTTCTGGCAAACCCACTGAGAGTAAAACACGTTCTAACAATATGTTCTGGCTGTTCAAGATTTTTTCGTTCGACACCGCTTCCAATGTGCCTGGTCAACAATGAATGAGAAGATGTTTCCTTCTCTTCATCGTCATTACAGCTTCTACAGAAGTCGTTGTGAAATATTTCTAGAGTTTGGCGTTCCTTTATAACTGCCATGAGGTTGCTAAGATGTATTCTCTGATTAGATTTAATGACCGTAGGCCAGATCTCTACATAAGTGGTTTTAATATTCCATCTTTCCTTTGCATATAAGTATAGTTTTGAGTTTGACTACCCTTCTACAGGGGAATATCAATCGCAGTTATAAATTCATTTGAAGTGCATCAGCCAAATATGAATAAAAAATGCTTTTTTCGGTGACGTGCGTCAGCTTTGCTACCTTTCAAGTCCCCAAATATAAATAAAAAAACTATTTCTTTAAGCTACTTCCACTAAGAAGGCTTCTGGTAAACATTTTGAGAGTAAAAATAAAATTATCATGAAAAGTTTCTCATTAAGCGACGATTTTGAACTGTAGATCTCGTTCCTCTTGGATAAAATTAACATACACATGATGGGTGGTGTAAGAAGTTAGGTTGTAGTCGTGACTAAAGGGTTGTAATAATTAATTGAGTAAAGTATGTAAATTAGGAAAGTTATGGGTGCGTAAACAAATATCATTGGCTAGCGTCTACTTCAAGTCGGCCATTCATATTTTATACCAGGCCCTAACTGATATTGGCATCATAAATATTTGTATTGAGCTTAAGAAACTAACTTTTCGTTAAAATATGAAATCATTGTCTTACATTAATGTGTTGAAAATCATATTTGAATGGCATTATAACATGAACTAATTCCTTAAGCATAGTCGGGCTTTGTTTTTAACTTTCATTCCCCCATTAAGTCTGGTTTAAAAAAAAAAAGCAAAAAAAAATGCAAAACATTTTTCGATTAAAATTTCTTGTAACGTTTGTTAAGCAGGCGTGGTTTCCTATTAGTTAAGCTTAGCTTAGAAAACATGTTGTACGCTTGTAAAATTGCCAAATAAATTTGCTCAGTTGATCTATATTTTCTATTGAAAAAAAAAAACTTTTTTTTGTTGTTGTAAAAGAAAAGAAAAGAAAAAAAAATTCAATTTAATTGACTGTTAAAAAAGGCAATAAAACATAAAACAGAGCGAAAACAATTGCCATTGATTCCAACAATGTCTGATGTCTGTCCAACATTGGCGTTTATCTGCGATGAACTGCAATCGTTAGAGAAAAATATTTAAATTTCATATGCAGCTACCGGCACTTTGGGTGGTTTAATTAAAAACTATTCCCCATTTTCCAACTACTAAACAAAACAAAACGCATATTAAAACAACAACAATTTAAAAAAAACAAAAAAAAAAAAATCAAAACGAATCAAAGCCATATGGAATACATAGATGGAATGCAATGGAATAGACACACAGTGGATTTTGCAAAAATATTTTTGCACTCGCGCCAATATTAATTTATTTTGGTTTTGAATTTTTTTTTTCGATTTTTTTTTTATTTTAAATTTTGCCAGATTGCATGTCAACACTAAAGAAAAAAAAAATTTGTTTTATTTTTTTCATTTCATATTCATAAAATGTATGTTTGTATGTGGCAATGTAAGTTCATTTCAACTATACTACACTGTGAGCGTTGTCGTCCCTCTTTTCTAATAGTTTTTCATTCGGTATTGGATAGTTTCCCATCTTGATAAGATGCCAATCAGAAAGCGAGCATTTCAGTTAGGCAGGCAGGCAGGCTGGCAGTCAGTCACTCATTTAGTTTGCCGCTGTATGTTATGTTACTTATGGGAGACTGAAAAATGCCGCCGTGCAAGCGGGGGTATGCAAATTTATGTTGCAACACAGAAAAAAAAATTCACAAATTATCGCTTCATTTTAATCACTTTTTTTTTTTTTGAAATGCAAAACAAAAAACAAGAAAGAAATTAAATTTGAAAAAAAATATTTTTAATTGCTTTAAGGAAGCGATAAAGGAAATTTGATAAGAAAAATCAAAAAAAAAAAAATTATTTTAGATTTTGCAACAATTTATAGAAAACATGGAAAAAATTTTTTTGAAACTAAAAAAGATTGTCAGATAAATAGAAAACAAATTAATTGACCTTTATAATCATAATAATTATTGTTGGAATTTTAATTTTCCATTTTCATACCACCAGAGGCTCTATCTGTTGCAATGCCCGCAATTTATTTTAATCCCCCATAAACATATTAACAAAAAAAACCAAAACTTATTCATTTTTGAACAGTTTTTTTTTAAGTTGTTCACACAGTTTGAACAACTCAAAAGCATGATAGTCAAACTGTCCAAATAATCCATGTAGAAAGTAGAAACTGTAAAGCTATCACCCTGGTGAACATGATTAATAAGGGGTAAGCACCTCTATTCCACATGGAACTGACTATCATACTTACCCACAGCAGATCATATCCAAATAAAGATCTCTGCATTGTCCTCGATAGAGCAGGCGCTTGCTTGCAATTGCTGTTTTATCTTGAATTCAGAAGAGTGCAGCAGAAACCCAGAGCTACTTAAAATCAAAGCAACTCTTAGCTTTACATAAATCACAATGAGAAACGCATAATCAAACAGTTTTGTTAAGTAAGATTTTACTGAATGCAGAGACTGTCGATACATGCATTACCCATTACCAATAAGTAAATACGTATCTATTCCACGGGCAACTATAAAGTACATCAGCAGAAATTCTACGAAACAAACAAACCAGACTTAAACCACACCGTTGCTAAACAGCTCATGCAAACAGCCTACATATCTTAAGGGAACTAAGGCAGCTTAATGGCAGTCTACTGCCTCTCTGGTATTTATTGACTTCATCAATGCAATGCATTTGACATGCTTCATTATCAAGCGATTAGAAAACCACTTCATTGCAAAGGCATTCCAGATGCCGGTCTCAATAGTCAGATAGTCGGACTCAATAGGTAGGTAGAAGTGGCTGTCCCCTCGATGGAGTCATGAGTGGACACACTTAGGCCGCACACAGGGGCCACTGTGATACCACAGTTTCACATTCTCCCCTAGTTCGGGAACCACTCGGAGTTTCTAATGATGTGACTCAGACTGTCAATATCAATGCATGACAGATCATCCAGATTCTCCATGTAGTAGGCACCCAGGTTCCTCTTTCTCCTCCAACCAAGTGCCAGACATGTGCACAGTAGGTGAAGAACAGTCTTATTCTCCTTCTCATCTCTACAGCTTCTGCAGAAATCATTTGCAAAGTGTCCAAGACCAATAATAATAATAAAAATAACCCCGATAACAGTACTGAGCCTACTTCTTTGGAGTTTAAGTAGAGCCTTAGCCAGATTTTCTGCAACGTTCTGCCCGTATCCTAGCTGCCCATCTGTCAGCCTTAATTCACGCTAAGAAATGCTTTTAGGATAAACACTAAAGCACGTAAAGGACGTATTATATAACAATTTATATTCAAGATTGTAACAAATTCGGTTATTTATCAAGCAACATGCTTCAGATGGGGCCTCGTATAATATATGAATGATCAACTTGAAGGCGTACACAAGCCAATGATATTTGTTTCTATGCTTATAACTTTTCTAACTTACTTTACTTAACGGGTCATTATAACCCTTTAGTCGAGATTACAATCTTGCCGCTCACTTCACTCATGTTGTATGAGATAATTTTAGCCATGAGTGGCTAAAGTCGACTCTGAATGACAGATTCACGCGTTTGGATGGTAAGTTTATGTTTTATATACAACAGAGATACATACATACATTATTGATCAGGAATAAACTTCAGTCAGGATTACGGCCTAGCTTCTCATACCACTTATGTTCTGTGTGTTAATTTTATACATGAGTGGCGGGACCTACAGTTTAAAATCGACTCCGAACGACAGATTTTTGAAAAACTTTACATGGCAATTTTTTATTTACTCTCAGAGTTTTTGTCAGAAATCTGCTGAGATACAACAGAGATGCTTCCTAATTATTTGCTTCTTAAAGTTCTCTTCTCTCTTAGAACTCTTGCTTGATCTTATAATTTTTTTTTTTCAATTTCATTTTAAAAGTTCGAAAGAAAACACATTTTTTCCGCCTGTAATTTCCAGTTTTGAAAAAAAAAATTTATTCGAATATTTGAAAAACTTTGTTTTGTCTTCCTCCTACCCCTGCTTACTCCCTCTTTATTATTAAGAAAAAGCGCAAAAACTCAGTGACATGTAAATTGCCTGCATATTTTACCACTTAGTTAGTTTTAAAATCAAAGAAAAGAAAAAAAGTCCTTAAGAAAACTTGCGTAAAACTTTTCAAGGAAAAAAAAATTTTCTTTTAAAAAGTTTTTCCACAATTTTTCTTTTTCGTTTGTTTCTTTTGGTTCTCAAGATAATTAACATTCGTAGTCGTAGAGGAAAAAAACAAGAGATTTTTTTATTATTTTTAATGTAAACAACGACATTTTTATTGCAATTCTTTTAAATAAAAAAAAATGGAAAAAATTATGGAAAAATTAGGGGAAAAAATAGGGAAAAAACTAAGCGAATTAATGAATATTTAATGTGACTTGATTTCGTTCTTTTTTTTTTCAAGTAGGAAAAGGAAACATAAGGACAGGAGTAAAAATGTAATGGAAAGACGTACTTATTTTGAAAGTTTTTGGGTGACTTAAAGGCATTTTACTCTTAGCAGGTCATAATTATGAAAAGTTAGAAAGCAAAACTCAAAAAGAAAAAAATTATTTTATTTGGCTTCCAAAATAGCAGCCTAATAAAGAGGCCTTTAAAGAGAATCTAACGCTTACCTAATGAATCTCACCCATGGCGACGCTGTCTCTTCCTATGCACTGTCATTTTAATCTATCAAGAAATTCCTTCCCTCTTTTGTAACTCCTACAGGAGTAATTTCCAAAAATAGACTTGAGTTACTGCGAACCTCTATAAATGCAGTCTTAAGTCCACTATAACCACATGAGAAAATCCATTAGAAGTTTGTACTCCGTTAACCTTGTTATACTTGATGACATCGAAACTTAGATTAGACTCCTATTGCCATATAGTGAGTTTCCGAACCAATGTAGGGTGTCACGACTAGAAACATTCTCAGCTTTGTTGCCCAATACTCAAAACAATTGGACTCTATTTCCAGTTAGTTACCCTCTGCATTATTTCATAGCTACATTTGAAAAGTTTAGAAATCATACGATGAACACAAAGTGCCTTTCAGCTAGAGATTAACTATCTGAGACGATTGTTCAGATTAACAGCAGCTCCTCTGGCAATGGACATGATCTTAGCAAGGAACACTTAGGGCCATTATTTTAACTTGCCGTTAACTGAAATGAGGATTTTAACGGGCAGATAAATTGGTTTTCATTATGATAAGTGGTAAAAGTGAGCGTAAATTTTAAAGTTTATACTACGTTTTAAAAAAACTCGTTTTATTTAGGTAATGTTATCGACATTTCTCCGGCACTGTCATATTTTTGTAAAAGTTAATTTTATTTTATCTGTAGGTTGTAATAACAAAAAAACTAAAGCTGACTTTAAAGTTCACTTTAGCTAAAGTTACCTTTAACTAAACCAAACTTTAAAGGTAAGTTGTAATAATGGCCCTTACACTTATTAATTATTTTTTTTAATTTTCCACAAAGTTTACTGTCAAACCGAATTTTGGGGTCGTCATGCTAACTTAACTTGCGTATTCAATAAATTATGCGCAATATTCCGCGTAATTCAGGCCTTTCAAGCGGTTCTGAACAAATTCCTCTACTTGACAGAATCCTTCTGTACTAATATTGTCAAGTATGGCCTTAAACAAGAGAGGCATTCCTGTCTTTCTCTCTTTCTTGAATCCAATTTCAGCATCAAATTGGTTATTATCGAAGTCAAGGCTGTTTAAAAGCCACCTTATTTTCTTCTGAACTCCAATATACAGTGAGAGACAAAAGAAACTGTACACTTTTAAACACTTAAGGAATGTGCCCGAAAAAATTTGAAAATATTACGAACTTTTTTTGTAGTTTTTTTGTTTCAATTTTGAAAACTGGCAATGAAACAATCTTAAATTAAAACTAACGGTAATTTCTTAACGTATAGTTTTTTTAATGTACACTTTCTATTGACGTGCACTGTAGATCTGTACTATCGACACAAATTTGGTCTGATAAGGTGGCAAAGGACTTTCTAAAGATCAGGATTGTGCCAATAAGACTATTATCGTGGTCGACGAATAATCTTGTGTGTCATATGGGCATAAACTGAATGTTGCATGCAGTATTTTTCCTCTCTAGCTTTTGCATTTGGTTCGATTATCGGTTATTCGGTAATTTTAAAGTAATAACGCCTTGATATCTGTTGATATATAACCATTGAGGACACATGTCTAGCAATGTTTTTAAAACCCAGTGCTATATTATTGCCAGGATAATGAAATTGTGTAACTTTCAACCACTTATTTCATAGTATTTTGACCAGTGAATCTCAGATTATATAATAGCTGCCCCTATTTTTTGTAAAATATTTTTCCCAAATTGTATGTTCGATTAAAATTTAATGTCCTTTCACGCTCTTTATACCCCAGCAAACTATTTTCTTTGCTCCTTTATAATGCACTACAGGGCGGAGGACAACTGTTACCTAAAAATGAACAAAAAATGTTTAAAAAACCTTTAAACAACTGCCTTCAAGGTCATAATAACACCTCGTCATTATTCCCTTCCCTTTTCTGTTATTTTGGCGAAAATCTTAAATTCCTTTAAAAAAAATTTAAAGACTTTCACAGTGACAGACAGTATCAGTGTTTAAAGCTGCTCATCGCATAGAAATCGTTATCTTGCTTCAGCAGCCAAATCGCTTTAGCGCGACAGCAGCAATGAGGGTGATGTGGTATATCATTTAGAAAGCTTATCTCTCAAGTACCACACGCACAATTCAGCCACCCATAACCGATTATACAATCCTAACTGCCTGCCTGCATTCATTGGAAACATTTATTCTATTTAAACACCAGTCGTACATACAGATATACATACATACATAGCGCATACGTACACATTCAGTGAGTTTAGTAGTAGAAGTTACGCAGCTAAAATTTTTTTCCTGTCTTCTTAAATAATAATCAACAATCCATCATCAGTTTCCCCACACAAAAAAAAATTCACAGACTGCAAGGGTGGGAGTTATTTTGATATTTATAAGCTGAAATACGCCCTGCCCTGTTTAATGAAGACTCTCCCCTCTTGTATTAGAAGGAAAAATCAAATTTATCATGATGTTAAGCATGAGTTTTAAGGGGGGGGGGGAAGGAGGAGAGGGATAAATGATGCCAATGTTAGAAATCAGATTTAAACTGATTAACCAGCTTCATTTATGTATGCCAGTCAGGGGGGGGGGGTAACTTACTTTATAAAATAATACCGCGTGCAAGCATTTGATTTCCTATTTCCTTTATTTTTCACACACTTTTCTTCTCTTCTTTTTTTGTTTTTGTTTTTTGTTTTACTTCAAAACTGATTTGATTTCTTAACCTTTAAACGTAATGGTGGTGGTTGATGATGATGATAGAATTGTACACAGACACATACAATAGAAAAACATTTAAGAGACCGACTGTTATAACCGTTATGACCGCGTTTAAATTCAATTGCTCTCTTTAAGGGTGCAATTTTACTCATTCAAACAAAAGCAAATTTCTGGCTTTACACTTATGTTCGCTGTATTGTTTTATTTTATTTGAACAACAAAAAAAAAGGAAAAAAAAGGAAAACTAACACACACACAAACCAATGCTAATAAATAAGAAAGTGTGTGTGAGAGAAAGTGTGTTGAAGGGAAATCTCTGAGAATATGTGTAACAGCACGTGGTAAATGGTGTGTAAAATCGTTTAAGCACTTAACCGACTATTGATACTGCAATCTCGCTCTCTCTCTCTCTCTCTTTCTCACTCTTGCTCCAATGCATTTCAATTTAAATGAGATTTAAATGATAAAACAGTGAGTGAGTGGAGAGTATTATTATCATTAAACTATCATCAATAACGGGTATTTTCTTTTTGATTCTCTCATGTTATTTGTTTTTTTTTTTGTTGTTTATTTTTAAACAGCATTAGTGGTGGTGGTGTGTTCTGATGTGTGGCAGAGCTGGCAATAAATAAATTTAAGCTGTTCGACAAACTTATGCATGTAAACGGGATTAATTTATAAGCCCGTTAATGTTTCCTGCCTAAAGTTACAAGGAAATTATTAACCTTCAAACGACTATTCGTTTATTTTTCTATAATTTTTTTGTGCAAAAAATACCATTTAAGCAGTGGTTTTTGTTAATGATTTTTATAATAAAAAAAAATTAATTGATAACGTTGTACTTACATTATGCAGTTTATAGTAGAGACCACAGGCATTACATACTGGTTCACCACTGGCATTACGTCGCCAAAGGGTTGTAGTTGTGGTTTTGCAATTGGCACACGAGGTCCCCGCTCTTTTGGCGGCACTTTGTAGCGACTGCAGAGTCTGTAAAGAAATTCATCCAAAGAAAAAAACAGGAAATTAATAAGAATTGTAAAAAAACACAAAAAATAACCAAAAAAAGGTTTGAAAAGTATAGGAAACTAAGGAGAGAGGTTTGAAATTCTTAAAGAGGACAGATTATTAGGTGTAGTAAAACGAAATCATAATATCGCACTGCTTATAAGAGCTCAAGTCAAGTGTAATAGAATCCTAATGCTGTCTACTGCTCAGACATATACACGTCACAGAGCCATTGTACTTCTGTACTTCACAACTACTGTTTATGGTGCAAGTAGTTAAAAAGAAAAAAGAAAAGGAAAAGTCTGTAATATTTTTAAGGTTTTCATTTTACTAGCAAGTCTGGGCACAATAGACGAATCACTGTCTCCCTTTTTTGTTTGGAAAAGTCATATGCTTAGACTTATTAACCAAACCATAATGTGCTTAGCAGTGACCATAGTCGATATCTTTGAAAGTAAAAAAGTTAGTTTTGAGCACGTGCATAAACATTGCAGAAAACAGCTGGAGATCCTGGAGCCCATTGTGTTTGTCCATAAAAAAGCTAAAGAAGTGTGTAAATGAAAGGAGAAAAAGTAGCCGTAGTCTAGTAGGTACAGTGTTGGTTAATGGGACGGTTCAAACCCCAGGTCAGACGTCTCAAACAAAACAAAATACGCAAAAATATTTCTTCGGCGACTTCCTCTCACAGCAGATTTCTGGCAAAGACTGTGAGAATAAAATAAAAATTGCCATGAAAAGTTTTTCAAATATCTGTCGTTTGGAGTTGACTTTAAACAATATGGGCCCGCTACTCATGTATAAAATTATTACACACAACATAGGTGATGTGAAAAGCTAGGTTGTAATCCTGACTAAAGTGTTATAATGAGCAATTATGTAACGAGATATGGAGAAAGGGCAGAAAAAAAAGCA
>QOCX01000171.1:198791-211829 GCA_005959815.1 Sarcophaga bullata
CTCTCTCTTAGACTAATATCGCCCGTTGGCAAGAACAAAAATATTCACAACATATTTTCGATGTCAATGTTTCACGGACTAACAAATATGTTTCACGTGCATTTTTTCAAGTGTAATCGAACTTTTTCTTATAAATCAAGTTTTCCGCAAAATCATCCAGTTGTTTGAGTTGTTTTAACGTCAATTATTGCAACCAACAAAACCTCGAAATGTTAAAAAGTGGGAATCCTTACTTGGAATTTATACTTTTGTGATGGCTGCTGATCGACACTGTAGCTGTAAGAGGCTTTTTTACTGTTAACATTTTATCCCTCAAATTTCCATTTCCATTTTCCTTGCTGCTATTTTTGTATTTGCATAAGGTTTCCATAATGAGATTACATTTGCTTGTTATTTGCTGCTCTAGCTTCACAAGCTTTGGCGATTTATTTAGGGGCCTCATATGATTCTCGAGTGATATAATAAGATTAAGTGTTGTACAGAATTTTTACTAATGAATGCCTGTAACCTTTGATTGGTGATGTCATTTATTAGGCCAGGTTTCAGTTTCCTACATAAGAGCTGACTTTGTGCATTGCATATTTTAGATGTGATTAGTCTGAATATATGTGAACTTCTCCATATTGGTTATTACTGCCTAAGTGCCGCTCTTACTGTGCTGAGTCTGCAGATTTCATATTTTCTTTCAAAAGGCCAATTGAACAATTGGAACGTATATGTGGTGTCTATGTCTTGATGTCCAAGCTGAAAGTGTGGCAGATAATCTGAATTTTTCAATACCACGATGTGCTCAAGAATGTGATCTATCGCACGCAACAACTACGATCATCTGCTTGTTCACAACACTATGGTTATACTTACTGAGTAATAGTGCACTTATAGGCTTCTATTTTTCGTACAAAAGTTTGTTTAACTATGACGTCAACAAACAAAATTGAAGCTTATGGGTCTAGGAGAATCCAAAAATGAAAATAAAGTTTTTAAGCTGTAGGGCACCACTTTGTTTCAACAAGATGTTTGCCTACTGACCATATTTCAAAACGTGATCGATTATGACATTTTTATGATGTTAAAAATATTGTCTGGAAATTTCCATTCTGGCGGAGGTCTAATTGAATGATTATTACTCTTTTGATGCCTTTAGACTAACACTAGTGTGATTCATGCAAAACTAACTTTCACTCATAGGACATGCCCGTAATCAAAATACTTAAATGACACTGTGCTTCGTACATAATCACCATAAATAAAGATCCAGTAATTAATAATATCTTATGATTTATATTTATAAAAGTACCATTTTTAAACATTTAAATTTCTAACACACACTCAAAGTAAAGTAACTCATAAAATTCCTTTTATTTTTAAAAATTTTGATGCTGTCTTACGCCTTTGCTACAAAAAACCCCATTGAATACTTTTATTTACAACCATGTAAACAATTGTTTACATCAACATGTAAAAAATTCAACACACTTTAGAGAGAATTTGATTAAAAAGGAATTTCTATAAACAACAGTTGCATAAAAATTGAGAAAATTTCCTTATTTGTTCTCTTGTTGTGTACGGTAGATTTAAATTTTAGGGAGCTCTGCCATTAATATGATACTCTCTTGTTAAAAATAAAATCCCAATTGATTTCCCTTCCTATTTATCTATTTGTAGGGAAACAATGTCACAAACATGTGTGTTTATACATGCAAGAAATTCGACTCTCTTTAAAGAGCAAATGCTTTAAGGAACAATTGCCTAAAAATCGGAGATAATTTCCCTCATTTGCTGCCTGTTGTTTTGTAAAGTAAAATTTACACCCCCCACTCTTTAAGTAAACAACTAATACATGTATGTGTGTATGTGTGTGTGGATGTGTGCTTTAAAGAGTATATTGTTTATGACCTTTTGTAATGCTAAATCACTCATACGTTTAAGTGGTCAAGGTGAGTATGTCAGCATGAATTTAATACAACAACTGATGATTTGTTTCTGCTGTTCGCTTAAGTTGGGAGTTTTTATTTATTTTTTGTTTGTTTGTTTTTCTGTTATTGCAAGAGTGTGTGTATGTTTTGTTGTCTTTTTTTTTTTTTTGAATATTTTTGTTTTTCTTTCTTTAAGGCCCAAGTATTTGTTTTATGTTTTCCTTTATTTTGGGATTTTTTTTCTTCTTCTTGAATCTGTGTATGTGTGTGTTGTATGGTGAGCTTTTTTAATATTTCTTCGTTTAGAAGAGCATGCAAGATGTTAAGAGCACAAGTTTATGGCAGCTGTCAGCGCATAAATAAATCTTTTGAGGTGTGAATTTATATTTCAAGTTATTAAAAGCTAACGTTCTTACATAAATTAAATAAAAAAAATTTATTCACTGTTTTTTTTAAAGCAAAATTTCATAATAATTTATTTAAAATGCATGCATAAAGCAATATTTGTTTCATTTTTTATCTTTAAACGCCATCTTGTAAGCTGAAAAAAAACGAACAAGAGGAGAGAGAAAGAAAAAACATTATTTGTCTGCCGTTTTTTTTTTCTTTTTGGATTTGTGTGTTTGCATTTCAATTAATCTCTTGTCAATATTTGACATTTTGTCATTTTTATACTACGGTGACAGTGATATATCGCCATGGCATCACGTTTATAATTTATTTGTTTTACTATCACTTCATTTCATTTCATTTCATTTTGATTTCATTTTTATTTCATTTTGATTTCATTTGATTTGATTTTATTTTAATTTGTAATAAAAATTAAATAAAAATTTCTTTGTTTTCTTTTTCTCTGCTCTGCTCTTCTGTCTTCTTTTGGTTTTTAAATTATAAACTTCAGCAAATTCATTAGTAGCATGACACGCCTTAGTGTTGAGTAAATTTTATAAAACAATGCCCATATGTTAAGGTCTACTCTACACTACTCTACTCTACTCCACTTTATTTTTCCTTACTTTACTCTTTTTTTATGTTTTTTTTTTCTTCTTTTAAATTCCTTTTTTTTTCTTAATGTTTTTGTTGTTGTTGTTTATGCTTTGTTTTCATTATTACTTGATATCGTTAAATTTTAATTGATCTTTTGTTAGTGTTTTCATATTGTTTGCAGTTTCGTTAAAACGAAAAAAAAAAAAGTTGAGAGAAAAAAAATCATGAAAAACCTAACTTAAGGCTGTAAGTAGTGCAGAAAAACAAAATAAAAAAATTGTTAAGTTATGCCATGACCTAAGGATGATTATTTTAAGCTAAAAAGCATTTTTAATCATAATGTTTTATACGAAAAAAAAAAAAAAAAAAAAACTGACGAACTGTTGTCTTAACAAGATCTAGGCTGTTTGTTGTCTTCTTGTTTTAACCAAAAGGCAAAAACGTTGTTTTGTTTTGTTTTTTGTTTTAAAAAATCTGGCGCAAAAACGCCCCATAAAAATTTTGTTCTTGGTTGAATTTTTAAAGTGCTGATCATCCGTTCATTGAACCTGCCACATGAAATACTCGAGTTTTTTTGTTTTCGTTATTAAAAGAAAACATTATGCATTATTTGATTTGCTATTGATTTCATAATATTTTTCTTTGTTTTTTTTTATATTAAAAAGGAACTTTTTTTGGATTTTATAAAAAAAAAACAAAGAAAACACAACTTGACTGCTGGCTAAAGTAGCGAATTTTTTTTTTTTTTTTTAATTTTTTTTGGTATGAAAAAATGTTTATGCTCTCATTTAAAAGGCTGCTGCTGTTGTTCCTTTATTGTTGTTGTTGTTTTAATATTGTTAAAATGATTTATAGGCTTTTTATTAAACTGGGTGGGGAAACCCTTTTTTTTTGTTGCTTAAAAATTTCTTTAAAAAATGATTCAAGTTTTGTTTCTTATTTTTGATGAAGCTGGTGCTTTTAATTTTTGGCGTTACAGCCCCCAAACTTGTTGCTGTTCTGCTGTTCTGTTCTG
This sequence comes from Sarcophaga bullata, assembly GCA_005959815.1. Lineage (NCBI taxonomy): Eukaryota > Metazoa > Arthropoda > Insecta > Diptera > Sarcophagidae > Sarcophaga > Sarcophaga bullata. The sequence goes on from QOCX01000171.1 coordinate 202,710, forward strand.
TTCTGTCGAAACATATAAAATGACGATGAACATGATGAACATGATCATCATCATGATGATGATGATGATGATGTACTGTCGATAACAAATTTTAAATACAATTTACGAGACGAATTTTTAAATTTCCAAACAAAATTTGTGAATATTGACGCGTTTCGTAAGCATTTTTAAAACTCTTTAAACAAAAATTTTTTCCCACGCTTTAATAGCTTTTAAGAAAAGAAAAAAAAATTCAAAGAAAAACAAAGATTTATTTTAGTTTTAATTTAAAACAAGCTTTTCAACTAACAGTCTACTAAACATATGTTAAATTTATTAAACAAAAAAAAAAAAAAACAAAAAAAAAAAAAATTCTTCAAGTGGCATAACAAGTCTAACCAGTGCATTGTATTGTGCCAGTAAAGTTTCTGATACTGTAACTAATTGTCTGATTTAAAACTAAAAACGTTTTAATAAAAATAAAAACTAAAAATAAAAACAAATCAAACAATCAACAGAAATAAAAACCTACATTTCAACGGTATTTATTTGATAGTGTAGCCGCTTAGACCATACAGCTAGACGGGCTGGGCCAAGCCATTAACGAGTGTGTAAATTTATTATTATGATCGTATTATGACTTAAAAGCTTAATTTGCATAAATTTTCATATTTGCGTTAAGCGTTAAGCGTCAAGCGTTTATTATTATTGTTGTTGTTGTTGCTGTTGTTGCTGTTAAATAATAATAATAATAACCGTCTATAATAAGTCACGATTTTAATTGATGTTAATGACAAATTAACAGCGGAAAATGATGGAAAACCATGATTTTTATTCACAAATAAAAATTAATTTCAGAAAATTTTTGAATTTTTCAATACAAACTTTAAAACATTGTGATATTAATAGACAAAGTTTTTTCATTTCCGTTTTTAAGCTTTAATTTTGATGCAGGGCTTTAGTCTGTTTGCTTGCCAACTCCTACTCTGTGGTTACTTTAGTTTATTAAGAAAAAATAAAAAAAAAATATTTTAAAACTGTTAGTAAGTCTGTACTCTTTGGTTGTTGCACATTATTTCAATATACATACAGTGAGCGCCAAAAGACACTGTATACTATGGATAAAATTCTAACGATCAACAACAAACTCAACTTTTATCACTTAAGGAAAGTGCTCGAAAAAAATTTTAAAAAAGTTCGAAAATTTTTTTTCAATTTTGAAAGCTTGCAAAGAAGAATTTTAAAATAAAAGTAACGGTAATTTATTAAAGTATTTTTTTTTTTCAATGTACAGTTTTCTTTGATGCTCACTGTATATTCTTGAGGTTCCCATGCANTTAAGCAACATATTTCCGCTGAATTCCCAATCATTGCAGAATTTGTAGAGGCAATAGAAAAAATAATTCAACACTACCTTGTTGCACATTACTTCCTATTGTCCTGCTTCTTAGACTTGCTTTCCGGCATTCCAACACAAAAGACTGCGTGAGTAGTAATGCACTGCATTGCACAATACTTAGAAACAAGCTGACTTCCGACCTAATATAACATGCGCAAATCAATTCTAAATAATTATGAAACAAATTGCAAAATTTCTTCCTCTGCTGTATATAGCTGCTCATGATCGACTTGGACTAAGTATCGGAAACACTATATCAGCAGGTAACAACCAAATTTTTTTACCGCGATGAATATTATCTTGTTGTTCATAACAATGTTGTGAGTAGCAGTTAATAAGTGCAATTGCAATTCAGCAGGAGCTTACCATCTAATATTGTTCCAGATTTTATTGTTTGCAAGGCTACCCAAATAAAGAGATATTTATTGGATTCCCCTTTCCTCATGGGTGCTTTCACAATGCTAAAGTAAAATAACAATCATAATAAAATGCCTCGAGATGGAGGCTTACAAAGCTGAACAGATAATAATCGCAGGCAAGAATAAGTTCTTTTAATCGCCGTAGTCTAGTAAGTAGTGTATTGACTTATTAGACCTAAGTCCGTGGTTCAAATCTCACCTCACATATCCCGGCTAAAACAAAAAATGTTTTGTGGGCGACTACCTCTCACCAGCCTACTGGCAAAAGCACTCGTGGATAAAATTAACGCACACATTATGGATAGTGTAAGAAGCTAGGTCGTAATCCTGACTAAAAGTTTAAATGACTGACATACGGTTTCTATGATAATGGAGTATATAAGGTAGTCGTAACAAAGCCTCATTTACGTATAGAGACCACAAATCGCAAAATCATAAATTATGAAGAAATCTTCCACGACATTCGTTCTATCTGCCTTAAAATACGCAATCATAGCATCTGCTATCATAGCCATCAAAATTAATTTGTTTGAGAGATGATTTCACCGTTGGACAGAAATCGCTTTCCACATTATTTTTTTTTCCGTTTGCTTCCCAAATCGCACAGTAGAATCTCGGAAATGGCCGGCAACATACATTACATACGCATACATTATTCGTCATTACAATCCTTCAGTCAGGATTAAGAACCTGGTTTCCCACACCATTTATGCTGCGTTTGTTAATCTTATAAATGAGTGGCGAACCTACAGTTTAAAGTCGACTCCGAACGACAGATTTTTGACAAAATTTTCATGGAAATTTTATTCTTACTCTAGGGATTTTTTGCCAGAATCTGCTGGAGACAAGTCAACGAAGAAATATTTCATATTTTCGTTTTGAAGTCTAACCTGGGATTTGAACCACGGCCTTACGTCTCATAAGCCAACGCACTACCAACTGGATTACTCCAACCAATATGACCTATTTACGATAGAATTCACAACGTTTAAAGTGTGAAATAGAGTTCCGTCTGAAAGATTGTGGCTTAATATTAACAATCTACATACTCTTGGTGCCACTCTTTCTGCTTCCTTTCAGTGAAACATTTTGAGTTCGCGCTACTCTCTTCTTAGTCGTAAAGATCACATTGAGAGCATGTAATCGATTTCACTAAATTTCAAATTAAGCCCCCATGCGCTTAAATAAAAAAATTTTTAAGAAAATGATCAAAAATTTCCTTTAAATATTGAAAAACGCTTTAAATTGAAACCAATAAACTTCAGTGTGAATATTAATCTCCTGCCTAACTTTAACCCCCCCCCCATCTGGGGGCTATTTTTTTTTCCATTTTATTTTTAAGTTTTTTAACACTGTCTTTCAATGATAATGATAATGATAATGATGAAGTATTGTTTTCTTTAATGTTTTTTTTGTTTTTGTTTTTTAAGTTGTTGCCGTTTTTTTTTGTTTTTTTTTTTATTTTTTAAGTTTTAAGGCTAAAACACATAAATTCTGAAAATGTTTTCATTGTTTAATTCAACATTTTGTTGTTGTTGTTGTTGTTTTTTTGCATTTTATTTTAATTTTTTTCCTTCCATATCCCTTACTGTTGTTAATTTGAATGCCAAGTCGCTCTTTTTCTGAGTGTTTTTTTCGTTTTTTTTCGTTTTTTTCGTTTTTTTTAATGCAGCTGCTGCTGGCTGTTCAATAATTGCGTTTAATTATAAACTTAAAAAACAACAACAAAAAATTAAAAGAGAAAAAAAATCGCTATTTTTACAAATGCTGTGCTATGTTGTTGTCTCACAATGCTGTAAAACACTAGAGTGGGGGTAAGGAAAAATAATGTTGAAAACCCAGAACAATTTGGTTACAGAGACGTACCGGCCTTAGGGCTAGAAGAGGCAGAAGAGGACAAAACAAGAGCGAAATCCGAGGTGGGTTCTTTGTTTTGTTTTATTGTTTTGACTGGAAATAAATCCATAAACAATTGATTTTCTACAATAAAAAAAAACTTACATGCATACACACATATACATGCAAATACACAGAAATTAAAACGGTTTTAAGTTCAAAAACGTTACCTTGACTTACATTTACATTGTAGTCAAGGAATATGTTCTCGCTTTTTTCGCGCAAACATAAATTTATCAATCAAAATCAAAGACTTTAATGTTTCAAATGAAAACAAAAAAAAAAAAAAAAACGAAAAGAAAACATTGAAATTGTACAAAACAAAATTCATTTGGAATTTTTATTTGAAAAATCTGCGCTCTTTTATAACAAAATGTGAAAAGATTTTCTTCAAAAAAGATGTTTCTTCAATTTTTATGTGTTCACAAAACGACAAAGTATACATACATACATACATACAAACATACATAATTGGCCATTACAACCCTTCAGTCAGGATTACAACCTAGCTTCTCACACCACTTATGTTGTGTGTGTTAATTTTTATACATGAGTGGCGGGACCTACAATTTAAAGTCGATTCCGAACGACAGATTTTTTGGAAAACTTTTCATGGCAATTTTATTCTTACTCTCAGAGTTTTTGCCAGAAAACTGCTGAGATACAGTTGCCGAAGAAATATTTTTTCATATTTTACATTGCTAGAGAAGCCTGTCCTCACGTCTAATAAGCCAACACACTATATTCTAGACTGCAGCGACGACAATGTAAGGAAATATTGATAGCTTTTGCTTGTGACTATTCCTTAAAATATTGTTACCTCAACGAAGAGGTGGAGAAAAGAGCGAAATTTGCTGTGAGATTGCTCAAAACAAGCTTGAGAAGACTGTTAGGGGTAGTTTCGCTGTGTTTGCAATAATTAACTATGCAGGAGGGGCATATGCGATAGTAGTAGATACTGTATCTGCTGTAAGCAAGGCCAGTCAGTGGAAGATATGGTTACCAAATTTGAAGCATTAGGGCGTAGCAAATATAGGCTACAAAACGTGTAATCCGGATAGCTTACTCCCGCTGAAGTAGCTAATTTGATTCTCTGACGTATTAAGCTAACGACTGAGAGGGGGGATACACAGTACATCAGCAGTAGTTGAAGTGCATAAGTCCGTTCTGGTTCAGACGTTGTCCGTTGTCATTGGATTGCATTATTACCCTTTAGAATGGATCCTAAATCATTTGCAGGGACTTTTGATATGCCATGGAAAAAGAAAATTAAATTTTATGATGCTTGAAAGCGTTTCTCAATTAAAACTTGGAGATTAAAATCAAAATTTTCAAAATTTTTAAGATGTTCTATGCCATATCTTGTAGGTCTTTGACCACCCCGAAGAATATATTGGAGACAGAAGGGAAAAATATTTTTTCTCTCAATGAAAGTCAAGTCATTCATGAATCAATCTTTTTTGCTTCTTCTGTTGCTGCTGCCTGCTGTTGCCTACTGCTGGTGCTTTTGTTGGCTTCGAAACAGAAAAGCCTGGCACAATTGTATTTAAATTTTCCAAAAAAAAAAAGAAGAAATTGATGCTTAATATACTGGATATATTTGAAAACACCAGGGACTGACTGTTTGACTGACTATACAGTCTTTAGTGCTTAAAGAATGGCAATAACAATGCATTGGCATGGCATGGCTTGGCTTGGCTTATGGAAATTGTTGGGTGTCAATAAAAAAATTCTTTTTTTTCCATTTTTTTTGCATTCAAACAGAGAAGAAGAAGAGGAAGAATCATTTCAATTTTAATTTGTTGCATATTTTGTCAATAACACCAACAAAAATTTCAACAGCAACAGCAACAGCAACAGCAACGTGTGTTTTGTTATAGCCTCCCTCAGGTTATACGTTGCAAGACAGGCAGACACACTTATTCCTTCGTACGTTTGTTGATTGTTGTTGTTGTTGTTGTTCTATACAGTGATATTAAATTTCTCGTTTAACTGAAGAAAATAAAAATTTAAATTCATAAAGAGACGAGACGAGACGAGACGAGAGACAAGAGAAGATAAAATAAAAAAAAACTTTTTGACTTCAACATAAAAATTGTCAACAAACTTTCAATGTCCAGCTGTGAATTTCTTGGGAATTCCCTCATAAAAGACATGGAAGGTTTAAGTAACAAAATATCAACAACAACAACAACAACAACAACAACAATGATGCCATAAAAGCAGACACACAGTGAGTGGAACAAAGTCAGTGAGTGAGTGAGCGAGTGAATGAGGGAAATAAATGTGAATACAAGATCGATGGATGGATCGTATTGTATGGCATGGCTAGCCATGCACTGCTCTGCTGTGAGCTGAGCTAAGCTGAGCATGATTGTAAGAAAGACTGAATGGCTATGAAATCTAAGAAATCAAGAGTTTGACTTGCTTGCTTGCAGTGTTGAAGGTGGCAATGCAAAGCAAAGCAAACCAACTGAAATAATTTAAACTCCTATTAAAGATCATCATCATCATGCTGATGATGATTATTATGATCATGATCATGATCATGATCATGAAAATAAAATTAAAAAAAAATTTTTTTTTTGATTTTTCTTTCTGTTGTTGGTTTTTGTAAAAAAAAAATAAAATTAACCATAAACAAATCTTAACTACTTTTATTTGATTGTTTTCTGCTGATTAAACTTCAGAATCTAGAGAGAAAAAAAGGCAGAAATAGGAGGAAAAAAAATCTTGTAAATTTGTGTGTAAATTGTTTAAGAACTAGAAGCTGCTGTTATCAATGTAAAACAACAAAAACAACAATAGCCCTCAACATCTCCTCAAACTGATGATTTGTAAAAGAGAGAAGAGATAATCATCATCGAATTTGAATGTGTTTAAAGGCGCCACCAATTATATTCCCACACACACACACACACACACACACACACACTAGAAAATTTCATTTTAATTTTTCTTTTTCCATGGTAAAAATCTTCCTTTTTCTTTTCTCTCGTTTCTTTATCGTTTTTGTTTTTATTCAATAAATTCATAATAAATTGAAAATTTTTATAATTTCTCAGAAATATTATGACATTTTATATGAAATCATGCCGTGATGTTTTTTTTTTTTTCAAAATTCCAAAAATATGTTGTTCTGTTTTCTTTGTGTGTGATTTATTTTTATTTGCTTTAATTGTTTATAATTTATGTTTTAATTCGAAAAAATTTTAATTTTTTTTGTTTTTTTTTTTTGTTTTTTCAATCGAAATTTCTATCTTCACTTACCAGTCTTCGTTTTGGCTTAATTAGTGGTCGATTTTGTCCATTCATTTTGTAATATAAACCACAGGCATTGCATAAATAGTGTCCAGTTCCATCACGTCGCCATAAAGGCGTTGATGTGGCACCACAATTTACACACTCACGGCCTTCTGTAAATACAACAAATAAAACAGAAAAAAATTTGGTAAAAAAAAAACGAAATTTAAAAAAATTTTTAAATTTAAAAAAAACTCTGAAAAGGAATTTCAAAAAATTATTTTTTAAGGAAAATTTTGTTCAAAAAAGTTAGGAAAATAAAGCCAGACAAACCCACCCATGTAATCGGGCTCAATATGTCTATGCAGAGAATACGATTTGCATTAAATCCACCTAGAAATCATCTTAAGAGCCTAATAGCGGCTTTGCAGGCCATTGAGCGCGAATCATACCTACTTAAAGTCTTGTCGTGCTTACTTACTTACTTAATTGGTCAATACTACACTTTAGTTAAAATTACAACCTAGTTTCTCCCACCACCACCCATGTTATTTATATCCATTAGTTAAGGCACCTAAAACTTAAAATCGTTTCTGAATGACTCAAAACCTTATAGTTGTTACTTAGTAACTTCATTGCTCAAGACAACCGTCTAGGCAGGATTAAAACCTAATTTCTCACACTTCCCATGTTATTTTTATACATTAGTGGAGACACCTTAAAATTAAAATCGATTTTAAATGAAATATTTGGAAACTTTTAATGGCAATTTTATTTATTCTCAAAGTATTGCCAGAAATCTAAGGCCTCACGTCTAATAAGCCAATACACTAGATATTAGACCACAGCGATTTCTATATGCGATATAAACACACATAAATAATGCTCTATACAACCAATTACCAGGCTATGGAAATCCATATCTGCTTATCTGCGCGCTATGGAATATTTATTGAGACCTTCTATGCGCCAGTCTCCAGTTGATGTCCCTATTGAGGAGTGTAGCATTAAGGATATGTATGTGCCTGGATATTATTTACTCCGAGACTTTCTTGCAGCGTAAAGAAGACCAAAACGCTTATTGGGGAAGGGTTGACATAAGACGTATGTCCAAACACCATTCCTCAGTTTGTTCGACGAAATCAAGGCAAGAGCTCGGGCAGTGAGGAATGCCATTTGTTTCTGTCGTTTGCATTATAATCTTGAGAATTATGTTCTCCCCGATTTTTGACCCTTTGCCAATGACATCCTTTTTAAAGCCAGCGAAAATGAGCAGTGAGTTCCAGAACGTTTGGATAATTCGGAATAGTAAACGAGAGCTTATGTTAGACAATAATTTAAGCAGTTGCGGTAAAATATTATCATTCCCAGCAGTCGTAGTATACTTTAAAGAATCGCGGTATCGCTTAGGAAAGTTTCTTCACTCGAATTTTTTTTGCTTGAAAGAAAATTCTCAAAGCTAGCCAAGCGATAAAGCGAGAGGTTATTGAGGCTAGAATCAGGTAATCAAGCTACAATATGTTAAGTTTCAGGACACTGTAATATCGATGAAAATGATGCTGTTCCAGTAGTGATATTCAGTGATAGCCAAAATTTAATGACTTATGCGGTCTTTAAGCAGTTGCTTGTTTGCTTATTCGTCTAGTTTAAAGCAGAGGATGAATACGTGTTTACAATGACAACACAGATGCCATTATCGAAGATGCAGTAAAGCATAACAGATCTGAATGGTCACTGCATTCTACATCCATCTGCTGTATTGGAAACAAATATGTTGCTCGAGGTGAACACCACCAGATAGAGGCTCATACAAGCTATAAAGTTTTCTGTAGAAATTATGATAAAATAAGAAAAAGTTATCCGGGGGTTCTATATCGTCCAGGAAAGGTTCCTTAGAAGACGCACAACAAATATACTAACTTCTGTGGTAACAAACTGCATTCAAATACCTCCTGAGATATTTAAACTAAAGGATAAGAAAGCGTTTGAATGGAATTAAGATTAAAGAGCTGATCAGTCTGATCATCAGTTTATTGGTACAACGGCTTGTGTAGATTTTATAATGAGTTAAGGGAGTAATGATTTCGTTTTTATATTATTTTCCTTAGATGTTTGGTATCAGGGACAAAGAGTTTGCGGCTAAGATCCATCCTAATAACAGATGATGTGGCCATTGATTACTAG
>QOCX01000171.1:211849-246775 GCA_005959815.1 Sarcophaga bullata
GGGTGCCGATCGAACTACGAAACTCGTCATGTATGATTGAACTCTAAACGCCGATAGTACACTGAGGGGAAGGCGTTTGGATATTTCGGAAGAATAAACGTTTTTTAAACCAATGCGCTGCATATTTGTATTTTAAAGATGGTGATCTTATTATTGCTAAGCGAGGCAATTATCTATACAATTAGAAAATTTAAGCAATTGTGACCCACAAATATTACCAATTTTTGCAATAAATTTTCCTTTCGCATGGCTAAAACAATTCAAAAATATTCATGGTATTATCCTGTATCTCTTCCGCCATATCTTCTGGATTTTCACTGTTTCTTTGCTTTGCAAGCGATTGATCTAAAGTGGCCGGTGCTAGCAGGTTAGGTTTCGGTGTTGTTGCTCTTCAGAACACGTATTTGAATGTAGTGGTAAGGTGTTGGTTGATGATGGTGCATTTAGCCTTCTTACGACTTTCATTGTTGATGTTGTCTGCTGTGGGAAAAGGCCGACATTAGGAATCAAGAGGCTTCCAAGATGGCTTTTTGGATTAAGTTGAAATCCTTTGATTTTAAAAAATAATTTAAAAAAACTGTGAGCCAGATATACTCGTGTTTCTAGTGAAGAATTTTACCTACTTTACCAACATACATACATACATACATAATTGACCATTACAACCCTTCAGTCAAGATTACGGCCTAGCTTCTCACACCACTTATGTTGTGTGTGCTAATTTTATACCTACTTTACCAAGCTAGCTATTAATAGAGTTCAGTTTACGTATGGATCGTCAGTGATTCTGAATCCATAGTTCATAATAAAGCTGGGTGTTAAGACTAATGTCCCTAAAGGAGTTAATACCACATGACTTGTTTATTGTTATTGAATGCAAAACCTTGCCAAATATTTATGTATGTTTGTATGTATGTTCGTCTGTCTTTATTAATTTTTCTTATTTTTATTTTATTACCCATAACAAGACTTAATTATTCATTAATTTTTTACGAACGAATAAAATTCCTTTTTTTTGGCATAAATTCTCCATTTCAAGCTCTAATTTACATACAAAGTGTGTAAGAAACAAATGTTTCTGCATTTAAATGCAGCAGGTTTTAATGAAAAAATGTTTTTTCAAGATTTTTTTTCTCTTCTTTCGCTTGTTTTGCTTTTGTGAAATGAGAAATGTCTGGCATTTTTAAGGAAATGCAACAGAAAAATTAACAAAAAAAAAAGCAAGGAAAAGAAAAGGGGAAGTAAAGAAATGCAAAATTTTTTTTATTAAAAAAAGAGAGAAAAGAATTTGAACCTGTTCTATAAAAAACGGAATGAAAAGAAATGTTACTTTTAGGCCAAATGTATTCCACAATGAAACACAAATGAATTTATTATTATAAACCAGGTTAAAATATTAAAATGGCAAATAAAGGTGCTTAATGTTAGCAACTCTCCCTCTTTCACTAATATTTACAGGTTTATGCAGCTCTTGACCAACAAAAAATGAATGAAAAAAAATAATTCCAAAACTCAGGCAAGCGGAAATGATGTACGACAACGACTGTTCTAAACAGGGGCTGCCTTTATGTTCTGCTGTTGCATTTTGGCCATAATGTTTGTGGTTGCTTGTTCTTACTGTTCTTTGGTAGTCAAACTGTTAATGTCTCTGTTTTTTTTTTCTGTTTTTTTTTGTACATTTTAATTAAACACATCAGGCCTAAAAAACACAATTATTTCAATAGTTTTCCTCTACTCTACTCTTCTCTCCTCTCCTCTCCTATTCGTTTTATTTTATTTTGAATTCCTTGTTTTTCAAATAATTTTCAAATGGTTTTTGGTTTGTTTTTTTGGTTTCTTAAACTGTTTCTAATTTGTATCTCTGTTTTATTTTCTTAATGTTGTTGTTGTTGTTGTGGTTGTTAGCCATAATTACAGAATAATAATGAAAATGTTTAAAATTATGACAACAAAATGTTTGAAGACTTTAATTTTTCAGTTTCTAATTGGTTTTTTTCGTTTTTTAATTCTAAGTCGGGAGGAAGGGATTTTATTTCAATTTTCTTTTAACAATTTTTACGCCACGTTAACTATGAAATTGAGGTCTTTTAAAAAATAAATTAAAAAAAAAAAATTCAGTAACATTATGCAACATGTTACATGTTTTATTCCCCTCATAAGAATTCAAATGAAATTAATTAAGAAAGTTTTAAAATTTGGAATTTTTATTGTTTTTCCTTCATATCGAATAGGTCAAGCCTTCTTAAAGGCCTTGTCTTCGATCATTTTTTTCTTTTTTTAATACAAATTGTTTCCCGTAAAAATTATAAAGCATTGTAGGACCCTTAGTTTATTGCACTTCAATTATGGCCTGAAGTCGTTAATTCATATTCATATCCACAAACTGTCTCGGGCACCCTTACGACTCTCTCCTCCTGTAGTTTGCATATCCACTCCAACTGTATTTATGCCCATGATCTCTGTCTGAATTAGCATTTGTTAGGTAGTGAGATGTCTTCGCCGTAATCTAGTACGTAGTATGTTGGCTTATTAGACGTAAGACCAGGGTTCAAACCGCAAAAAGAAAATATAAAAAAAATATTTCTGCGGCAACTTCCCCTCAGCAGATTTCTGGCACAAGCCCTGAGAGTAAGAATTAAATGAATCGAAAGTTTCTCAAAATCTATCATCCGGAATCGACTTTAAACTAACTGTAGGCCCCGCCACTCATGTATATAAAATTAACGCACACAAGTTTAAAGCCTACAGTTTAAAGTCGCCTCCGAATGACAGATTTTTTGAGAAAATTTCATTGGAAATGTTTTATTTACCCTGAGAGTTTTTACCAGAAGTCTGCCCTGGAGTTTGAAGCCTGGCTTCATGTCTAAAAGCCAACATACTACCTACCGGACTAGGTCATAATCCTGACTGAAAGGGTTATAATGAGTTAATTAAGTACGTATGTCTGTATGTACTTTATAAGGACCTCTGTGATTCGTGAATTACATAAAAAAAACCCACAAGAAAAAGTCTTACAAAACCAAATATCACTATCTGAGTGGTCAGTTCATATTACTTCCTCGTTAGATAACTATGCCATCATCATAGCTGAATCAGACTATCAATGAATGAGATCTTTTGGCATGTAATGCCCTCTTGTTGTAACCACATGTCTGTGTTACGAACATGCCCTTCATTGCCTACAACGCTCGTCATTAACATTGAAGGCTTTCCAATGTCGTTTTCATAGAAATAAGGTTCGGTGACTTCTGCAGCCAATATCAACAAGAAATAGTGACTTTTTCGGGATTTATTAGAAGCTCTGGAATCTATTGTAGAGTGGTATCGTCTTAAATACGACAATTTTGTTTATTTGCGTACCCACATTCAGGTAAAAAATTGGCGGCGGAAAAATCATCTCCTATGCTCCAGAGCTAATTCAGTGAAAACACGAAGTTACCCTATGGTTATTCATGGTGCTTTAGACTGAATAAATGAAAATGGCTGTTAGCAACTAACAAAGTTCGAAAGCTCCTGTTGAAAGACTCTATGATATGTAATGGTAAAAAATTTTATTTAACGCGTCTGGAGTTTCATTAAAACCTCAGTCACAATCAGCTGTAAATCTCGTTTCAGAAACAAAGTAGTGAAGGCAGTAGTGAGGAATAGATGACGGGCATGTAGCTTTAGTTAGTAAGAGGCTAACAATACTTCTGTGCATTAAAGAATATGCAACCAAAAGAAATTATTGACCTTGAAAACCAATTAGATTTCGGACCACAGCAACACNNNACAAGTGACATCAAAAGTAGAGCTAAGTTTTGCATGGGACAACATGAGACTGCTGTTAGTACCACCAAATGGGGCAGATATCTAAACCATTTAGTCAAGAAAGTAGATTAAATTTGAAGTGAAGCAGATACGGTGACATGGAGAAGGAAGTCTGTTTATGATATTTAAGAATTTAACCTGAACTAGCGTAATGCGATCACATCCATAATACCTTGTATGCAGCAATCTCTAAGAGAGAGCACAGTGTAAACTTTACTTTTTGCTGGTATTGGTATCCTTTGCTATTATTTTACACATGACTGTGTCCTTTATTAATAATTTTTATGAGAGAGAAATATTTTCTTTTTTTTTTTGTAATTTTTTTTTATGGCCAGAAAAGTAAATATTTTTTATGTTTTGTCACACACGCACACAAACATATACATACACCGTGTACGCATAATATCTTTGCTTAAGTAGGAATACGTACATATGTATACGCGTGGTATGTTTGTAGGTTTTTGGCGATTTTTTTCTTCTTCAACATTTTAACGAGTTGTGTTGTGTATTTACTTGGCTGACTAATGACCATTAAAACAGTGGTTTTCACATTTTATTTGAATTTTTATGATTTCTTTGGGACAACAAAACCACACCAGCAACAACAACAACAACTATAGTGACTGACAATATTAACAATCACACGCTGAAAACAATCAAATCAAAGTTATAATAAAAAAAACAACACAAACCATTAGTAAATGGGTACAGTGGGGGAAGGGGGGGGGGAAGTAGGGTAGAGTAGGATGTCATTAAAAAAAACCGAGAGTTAAAGAAGATAGTTTTGCTTACAATATCAGCAACAGTGGTGTGGTGAGTGGTGGGGTTTACACTTAAAATTTAATTTCTTTCGTTGTTGTTTTATGACATTTTGACAAGCAGAAATACAAACGTTGTTGTTGACAATTGTTTAGAGGTGTGTTGTGTGTGAAGGAGGGCAGGCGTAAAGAGCTTTCAACAAAATTAATACGAATTTTTTGAAAATTTCTAGGCGGAAAGTGCGTGTTCTTTTTTCTCTTGGCTTACAAACAGGGTGGCAGGTAGGCAGGCAGGCAGGCTGGCAGGCTGGCGTTTTATTTTTTCCATATTAATTTGGGGGGGTTGGATATTTGTTTGTGGTTTAGGTTTTGGTCGTTTACACAATGAAATTATGGTTATTAATACAGAAACAAAAATTGTTAATGCTGCTTCATTTGTGTTGTTACTTTTTTTTTAACGATTTGAACCATTTGAACCATTTTTGAACCATGTGTTGATGTTCTCTTGATTAATTTTGGCTTGTAAACGAGGCACATAAACCGAAACAGAAATAAGTTAAGCAACGCGAGAAAATAAATTTAAATTCCATTTTAACGGTGGCGCTGCTAAACATATTTTTGGCTACAAATTAAGCAATTTCTTGTATGTGTATGTGTGTGTGTGTATTGTTTATAAGGCAGTCATAAAACAATGCCTATAAAGTCAACAGCATTTGTTTTATAAGTTGTTAACATCCCAGCCACAATAAAAATCAGCCACTAAAAATATTTTTTTTTTTAAACAAATTCCACCAACGAAACACTATTCAACACAATATGTAAAGGGTGTGGCCTTCAAATTAGAAATCTTGTTTAATTTAATCTAATAAACACACTTCTTAACCTAGTCGTTGTAAAAAAAAAAATTTTTAATTTCAATTTTTTTATTGCTTCTTTCAAAAAACTTTTTTTTCTCATATAAACCTTAAGCTGACCACCCTTTTTTTGTTTATAGAAAAGAACAACAAAAAACCGAGAGAGAGAGTAAGTGGCAAGATGTACAATTTCTGTCTTTGGCCATAAAATCACGAGTTTATATTTCTTTTTTTTTTATTGTTTTTGTTTTGTGTTTTTGTTTTTGTTTTTTTTTTTATTTATTTGAGGTTTTCTTAGTATGAAATGTTACTCCGGCTAATAAATCAGTGCGTTAATGATGTTTATACTGAAATGTTGCAGTTGTTGTTGTCGTTGTTGTTTTTAGTTTTAGACCCTATTTTTTTTTTGTATTTTTTTCTGGGCCTGGTAGTGTCTCCTGTAACATTTATTTTATGTTTCTTTCTTTCTTTCTTTTTTTTTTTTGGTTTTTGATCCCAAAAATTGTACGTGAGTCTAGTGTTTGGTTGTGTCGCTTGTCTCGCTTGATTATGTGTAGGAATGTGTACCCTTTTGATGAGGCTGTTGATATTGCTGTAGCCATGGCTGCTGATGATGATGATGCTCAATGATCCACAAGAATTTTTTTGTGTATAATTTTTAAGCAGGCTTGTTTAAATGAAAACATTTGACCTTTTCATGGTACTAGTAACGTAACAACTGTATAAATTTAAGGCCAGAGCATTAAAAGAATGTAATGAGCCTCTAACATCAGACAGTGTACAAAAGTCTCTGGAGAAATTAAAAACAAAATTAGAAACTCTTTTCAAAATACTTCTTCATACTTATTATAGATATCTCAGGCGTTCTTTTGATTATAGTTCGATAGAAAAATTGTTCTAAAATGTTCGGATTTTAATAAACATTCGTATTCCAAGACTTATTTATATGACTGGCCATTACAACCGTCTTTAAGCAGAATTTCGATCTCGCTTGTCACGCCAACCATGCAGTAAGTGTTAATTTTCTCCATGAGTGTCTGGAGCTACAGTTTAATGTCTTTTCAGGACATTTTTTTACTTTTAGAGTTTTTGCCAGATTACTGCTGAGAGGAACTCGCCAAAGAAATATTTTTTCATATTTTGTGTTGTCCAAGATGCCTAAGATGGGGTTTAAATCACGGACTCATGTTTAATAAGCCAAAACACAGCCTAAACTTAAGTTTAGTAATTCTATGTACCGTTCGATGTGTGTATTTTGTTGTTGTCTATTTGTGTTGCTTTCTTTTCAATTCAATTGTTTTTCTCTGCGTAACAAAACTAATAGGTTTCATTGTTATTTAACTCAACCGATTTAGTCACTGGCATGATGACTAATGCTATGCTATCTAGATCCCTAAGAAGCGTTATACGCGTTACGCGAGATTAATTTGTTTCAGTTACTATCATTCATTTTGCTTCTTTCGACACTTGAGCTTGAGTATTTTGAAAACATCAACAATCTAACCAGTCAAGTCGTTTGTAACGAGAGCATCTGTTGTTGTAGACACGTAGTTAAGGTATGTGTTTACTAGCAGCCTTTTCGCGATAGATATGCAGACCGGCATGTTATAGTTGCTATAAGTATCGTGGCTAAAATAATAAAGTCTCGAGGTGAATTGCCTTAAAAAGGCTTTGAGTCCAGCTTAACAAATTTTTGCGCGCATAAAAGAGTTTTAGAGTTGATGGGGGACACTTCACGAATTTCAGACGATCATTGGTAGGAAGATATGAATTACCAAGAGGTGCAAAAGCCTTCATTTCGTACTTTTGTTTACATGAAGTGTGGAAAAGTTCGAGAATGTTACTGTGACGCACTTAAACATACGCTATAACTGTTTCTTTAATCTGTAAAAAAAAGCGCAAGGTTGTCGTACATGGCATATGACTCTTCATAATGGTATCCTATACCTATTTAGAAAGACTTTCGCAAAAAATCTCCGACGTTATCTTATCCAGTTTGATTAGCAGAATGTTTTCAACAAAGCAGGTACTAGAATAAAGTCAGGTGTTTCTAATGTTGCCTTTAACTGAAGAGGCATTCGTTGTTGACATATGTACGCTACTATTCTGTCTGAGGGAGAAAGAGCCAGGAGCATTCCTGGATGAATTATTTAAAGAGAATTGTATTTCTGTAACTTTTACATACAAAAACCATGACAAACATATCGAATCGATAAGCGAATCGAACCAAGTAGCTCTTGAATATCCCTTTCATTAAGAATGTTTACATTATTTTACATTCTGCCTTTGTTTTAGACATCCTTTGCTTAATTACAATCAAATGATTCTCTTCTTTTGCTTTTCTGTACAATTTCATGATCATTAAGGCTGAGGGGTTGTTGTGATTTCAATTTGTTTGGGAACAATTTCAACGTTTTTTCCCTTTTTTTTTTGGTCAAATCCTTAATAATTGCATTAAGGCCTGCATGTTTTATATGAAAATCTTTATGTTGCTGCTGTTGTTGTTGTTGTTGTTGTTTAAGGCCATGTATCATATATTTTGTTTAGATGGTGACAGTTCTCAACTTGTGGGTTTATTGTTGCTGTTGCTGTTGCTGTTTATTTGTTTTACGTTTTTGCCTCCTATTATTATGGTTAAAACTAACTGGCTGTCGTAACTGTCGTATTTGTCTGTCGTTCTGGCTATAAGAGTGCATTAATCTTTTATATAGAAGTGTGTGTTGTTAATGCTGGCTGCAGTCGCTCTCTATCTGTTTGTCTGTTTGCTTGTCTATTTGAAGTTAGTGTAGCAGGTTTTTTCTTGAGAGAGAGAGAGAGAGAGAGAGAGTATGTCAGATGTTTATGATTTAGTGTTTAGTAACTAACTGTAGTTTTTTTTTTCTTCTTGTTTTTTGTTTGTTAAAGGTTTTACCAAAATAATCGTATGTGGCTTAAACACACAAATCCAGTTAATATCCAGAGTTGTAATGCTACAACTGCTAAGGCAATATAAGGGGTCTTGCTAAGGTTAGTTTTTTTCTTTTGGATTTTATAGGTTTTTTTTTGATTTCTAGGAATTTTATGCACATTTTTTTCTAGTTGCTGTTGTTGTTTTATTTGTTTTTCTTTTTTTTATATAAAATTTTAGGATGCTGCGTGCGTCTAGTCTTTAGTAATAACGATGATGATGATGACGATGATGATGGCGTTGGTGACGATGACTATGGTGTTGTTAGTGCCCTAGTCTTAAACGCTGTATGACATTGGTTTTTAAGAATTACAACAACAACAACAACAATAATATTTTATTTTTTATTTTATTTTATAAAATTCTGGCCATTTAAAGGCGTCTTTAGGTATCAGAATGGAATCCAAAAAAAAAAAAAGAAATTTTTTTTATAAAATATTTCCAAACATGTGACATATTCCATGTAATTTTTGGTAATAAAAAAAAAATGTTCGAAAAAAAATTCCAAACTCTAGAAATTTTCAAAATAATTTCAAATTAAAGGAAATTGTTTCTTATAAAGAATCTGTGATCATATAAAGACGTATACAGTTTTACTTAAAAAAGGCATTGTGTAAGTGTGTTAAAAGCTATTAAAAAAGGTGTAGGTGTTTATGTGGCTTATATAAAGAAAAAGAATGTGAGTTTGGCAAGTGCTTTAAAAAACAGTGTAAAAACATATTACATTACAACAATATTACATTATTACAGACGATAGAAGATAGTAAATGTTAATTAAATGAGGTTTTTCTTTTCTCTTTGGTTTTATTCATTTTTTTTTATACACGGTTTTCATATAGTAGTAGTAGTAGTAGTAGTAGTAGTAGTTATTATTATAGCTGGTGAACAAGACAAAACAACAGACATATTGATGTGAGTGAGTAAATATTCGAAATAAAAACGGAATTCTTATAGAAAAACTTTCATATGAAAAACCATAAAGAAAAACCATGCTTAATAAACCCAAAAGAAAACAAAGTAAAGAAAGAAAGAAAGTGTATAAAAATAAAGCAAAAGTAAACAAATAAAAAACTCATCATTATTATTAAATAATAATAATAAAGAAAACCGTTTAAACACACAACAACATACCCTTTGAATAACGAAAAAACCATAAAAAAATTTTTTGAAAGAAAAGATTTTAAAATTCTTGTAAAATTGCAAGCGCCTGTTTATTATCGTTTTTTTTTCTTTTAACATTTTTTTTTTGTTGCAGTTTTTAACTGTCAAACCACCAGGGTTTTAAAATTGTTTTTTGTTTTTTACTGTTTAAGTCCTTTAGTTTAACAGTGGCATAAAATTTATATTTTAAACAATGGTTAACAGATTCCTCTCTCTCTCTCTCTCTTTCTCCTGCCTTGCCAATCGTATATAAAAAGCCTCGCTCACCCATATCAATTACTTAAACTCCATTCATGACAGCTTTTAAAAAAGTTTTTCGTTTCTTTTTTTTTTCTCTGATTTTTGCCAAGCTTGAAACGTATAAGAACAGCAGAAACAAAAAAAGAAGAAGCAACAAAGTAAAGCTTAGCTTAAGTTACATTAACTGAATGGCTGTTTATTTGCTTTATAAGCTTAAAGGTATTTATACTGTGATATGTCGTCTTATTGTTAAAGTTTTCTTCTTCTTCTTCTTTTTTATGTTTAAAAAAAGGATTTCTTTGCTTTTTTTCTTTTCGTTTTATTTTCTTCATCACCTGACACAGAAAGAAACCCTCGCTTGAGACTGTTTAGGAAGGCCATAAAAATATTTTCAAACTGAAACTAAAGCGTACAAAAAAACCAGGCCAATCAATTTCAAAAAAACTTAAAAAGCAACAAAAAGAAAATCTTATTGTTTGTATTGTTGCAAAAAAAAAACCACTTTGCAATTGTGCTTGCTTCTGCTGCTTAAGCAGCAACCAAAAAAGCAAAAAAAAGGAAGCATTTTTAAATGACAACTCACATGTGTGTGTGTTTGTTTTTTTTTTATAACAAACAACCTACAGAATTAAAAACAAACAAAAAAAAATTAAAAAAAAAGAGAATCTTGTGACACACAACAACAAACATATGTTCTTACGCCCTCAAAACAAAATTTCCAAAAATAAATAAAAAATCAACAATCAATTGTGCTTTTAAATGCATGTGCTACACAGCAGTTATTAAATAAAACAAAAACAAAAACAAAAACGAAAACGAAAAACAAAAACAAAAAAAAATGCTGGGTGCTGTAATAACACATTAATTGTGCAAAAATCAAATCAAAAATGTTTGTGTTTCTAAAGGAAGAATTTTTTTTTGTTTTGTCCATACGGAGACAAAAGACTTAAGACACATACACACAGTCAGTGATTGTTTACATTCTTTACGTGTATTTCGAAAGGCAAACCACACAAAAGACTTAAGACACATACACGCTAATAAAACACTACAGAAAATGTAAACAAAATCTTGTACTCTTTAGCCATGGTGAGTGAGAGTGAGGGAGAGAGGGAGAGCGAGAAAGTAAGCAGTAAGAAAGGTTAGGAAAAGAAAGTACTGGAGTTGCAAAGAAGGAAATTTAAACTTAAAAAGGAATTTTTATTTGAAAACAAATTGAGCAGGGGTTTTAATAATTAAAAAATAATAAAAAAAAAAATTACACAAATTGCTCTGGCTTGACCGATATGCCTACAATATACAGGCTAAAGGCTATAAATGGTAAATTTTATATCAATTCACAGTCAAAGATACAGTTGAAGCAAGAGCAAAACCCTAATAAACTTACAAATCCTTTTTTTACTGATTTTAACAGGCGGAGTATAAACGTAACTTATGAAATGGATTGTGATGGAATTCAGAAGGAAAATTGTCGCAAAGAGGAAGGAGCGGGTAGTAGTATGCGAAACTAATACTACTTAGTCATATGATATGTCTAAACCACATAACCTATTCGATATTTACACCAAAAAGCAGAGAATTGCATATCTGGAGAAAAGTTATTTCATAGACAGTCTGATATATTCATGGCGTTTAGGGCAAATTGAGATCAGGACTCTGCAATAGACTTTATGCAGGATTCTAAGACGATCAAAAGACAAAGCAATGCAAAGAATGGAACATAGCAATGCTATCTGATAGTCAGACCGTCACCCGAGCACTGGACCCTTATGAGGTTCACTCGAAAATAATATTGGACTAACTGAACAAGCAGGAAAGAAACACTTCAACCATCTTATCGTTAAATGTTCAAAGCATTGATTGGAAAACAAAATCCTTACCTACACATACATGCATACGTAATTGGTTATTAATACAACCTAGCTTTTTACACCACTTATGTTGTATGTTGTTAATTTTATTCATAAGTGACGGGAGCTACAATGTAAAGTCGACTCCGAACCACAAATTTTTTTGAGAAACTTTGCATGACAATACGGAGAAAACAGAGACACCCTCTCACCCTCAAATCATGCGGGAAGTTACGGTAATAAGCAAGCAGTTGAGTTTGTGCGCAAGGGCATCTGACTGGCCAGAAACTTCCTGTGAAGTAGAGAAAAATGTTTTGAAAGATTTTCGAATAGTTTTCTTAAACAACATGAGTTTTAGGCAATCTAAACTTTTGTCAGGTAAGTATTGCATGCATCAGAAGCAACCAGACAGAGATCATTGTGGATTTAAAGAAAACTTTTAGAATTGTCATCACCAAATATGTAGATTCTGTGATATTGAGCATGAATTATCAGAATTCATAGTTGAAATTTGGAACACCTGGGTCCACATCAAGTGCTATGCTGTCATAAAATAATGAAAATCAGAGAGCTTCATATTGCATAAAATATTGAAATAATTTACATGAAATTCATTCATTTCTCTTCTATACTCACTGCCAAATTATAACAAAAGCGTTTCTCGTCTAAAATGGTGAAAGAGTTAGTTGATTACGACATTGAATCGAAGTGACCCAAGGCAAAAGGCGGCTAATGGGAGTTTAGTTATGGGTTTGATGAGATCAGTAGGTAGATATATTCGTTGCAAATAATTTCTTCAAAGAAATTGCTTTCAAAATGTCAGTGATTTAACGACTAATTGATGCATTTGCAGATTGCAGAATGCAATTGTTCTAATTGTGCCAAATAAAGCCCTCAATTTAAGGAAAACATAATGGTTTTTATTTAACTTTTACCATTTAATTCGCTTCAATGTAAACTCATGAAGGGGACTATTATTTGAAATCTATCGTCAGCATGCCCTAGCCGCATACAATGTATGTTGAAAGTGCTTATTAACGAAAGAAAAATAGAATTCCATTGTATGGTTTATGAACGACCTATAACGTGTGTTTCTTTGTTTTATGAACTTTACAAAGTAATTCTGGCTTCATTTAAGTATTCCTAAACGCATTTCCTCAAGTCATTCACAGATTTTAGTAACTTTCTTAAGCACTTCCAGTTTTCATATGAAAATATGGGAGTTCCAAGCAGTTGTAGTAGTTAACTGCTTAACCGCATTTTTCTTTCATTCGTATTAATTTCTTTTTTGGAGAATATAAAATTCTTGAATTTGAATAATTTTCTTTAAGAATAATTTCTTTTTCATTTCATACTTAATTAAGTATCTTCTCGTGTACTTTTTTTCAACTGCAATACTTATGAGAATATCTCAGTGTTAACATTTCTAGAGCTCCTCCACAAAAAAACACACAAAAAAAAAAAAGAAACTGAACCAAGAAATAGAATTTTTTAAAAACCGCTTGTAGCAGGTGTTATAACTTTAGCCACAGTCGCTACAAGCACAGTCACAGCCACAGCCACAGTTACAACAATTTTCAAACAAGCAACGACAAAATAAACTGCACAAGGCACTTCCGCGCATTTTTCATCTGACTTTCAGATGTTTGTCCCTCTTTTTTTTTTTTTGCCACAAAAAAAAAAAAAAAAAAGAAGAAAAAATGAAAACCCAAATGAGGAACTTGCAACTTCACTTGTAACAATCATGTTGCAAATGTTGCAAAGTAATTCAAGAAAAAAAAATAATTTTTATTACCACAACTTGAGCATACAAAGTACGTGAAAGAATATTTAAGTTTAGGAGGGTAAGTAAGTGACTTTATGAGATTGACGGACAGACAGACAGACAAACATGCTGTACATATGTCTGTATGTACATAAACAAGAGCTTTGTACGTATAATATTCACATTCATTCGCATTGTGTCACATTTTATAATGAAAATGTAATTAACAAACGCAACCATGTAAAGATGATGATGACAATAGTGAAACAGAAAACGTTACTCATATGCCTGTACTTTATGTATGGTTAAAGTTAAAACACAGGCACATCAACAGACAGACGGATAGACAGACGGACAGTGTTGTAAGTATATGCCACAAACCCACAATTATGCGATTTTTTTTTCTTTCTTGTTTTGTTTGCTGCTATACAAGTTGATGCTCTTTTTTTTTGGGGGGGGGGGTTTAAAAAAGAAAAAGGGTTTCAAGGAGTAACGGAATGCAAATGCTTTTTTATTGTTGTTATTATTGCCGTTGTTGTTGTTGTTGTGTATTGTCACTGCGTATTTTTACATTGTTTTGTTAAGGCATTTCGCGCTGTTACTCAGGTCTTCGAAGTTCACACGCCAACAACGTATAATCACTTGCTAAACAATAGCTGGCGTATGTATTTTTTGCCATGCCATAAATTTTATACAAAGCAAAGCAAAACAAAAATAACAAAAAGAAAGAAAAACAGAAAGAAAAACAGAAAATATTGAAATTTTTTTTGCCTTTTTGAACATGTTCAAGTACTTTAGACTGATTTTAGCTTACACTTCTCTACATATTTCAAGTACTGCTTGAATATTGTACTTGAAGTACTTTAAAGAAAATCAAACAAAACAAAATAAAAAAAAAGATAATAAAAGAGAGGGTCGTATTTGAGACAGCTTGCATATTAAAAATAACAAGGGAATCTAGTTAAAACTCAAAATAAAACCAAAATATAAGACAATATAATAAGAAAATCAATCAAAAAAAAAAAAGGTCACACAATATGTTTTCTAAAATTAAAAATAAAAAAATAAATATTTTGTTAAAAAACATTTTTTTTATTAAAAATATTTTAAAAAATATCATTTGAAAAGAAAAAAAATAAATTTGAATAAAACAGAAAATTCTTAAATTTAAAAATTAATTGATTTTTTTTATATTATTATTCACCCACACCATTTATTTTAATTTAATTTTAATTTTTTTTTTTTTTTTTTCAAAAAAAGTGTGTGTGTTTTTTTAACCTTAAACGTACCAAATTTTTTAAAGCTTTATTGAGAGTTATTGTAGAAACAAATGTTTAATTCGTTAAGGCGATTGTATTTAAAAAATATTATTAAGTCGAAATAAAATAAAAAAAACGTATTAATATAGGAAAATTCAAAATATTTTTCAACTTAGTTCATGGAAAATCAAGGAAATAATTTTCATTCCATTTCAAACGAAACCCAAAAGTCAATTTTAATATTAAAAAGAGTATTTATGGAAAGATTAAAGCCCTGATACATACATAATTAGTCACTACAACCGTTCAGTCAGTATTATGGATCTAGTTTCTCATATCACTTATGTTGTGTGTTTTAATTTTATACATGAGAGACGAGAGTTCCTGGTTTTCGAGAAACTTTTCATGGCAATTTTTATTTTTACACTCAGAGTTTTTGCCTGGAATCTACTGAGAGAAAGTCGTCGAAGAAATATTTTTTCCTATTTCCGTTTTGATGTCTGACCTGGAGTTTGAACCGTTGCCTTACGTGTAATAAGCCAACACTCAACCTAATACACTACGGTGACCTCGATTCGGGTCATAAATAATTCAATAATATTTAGGCTAAGACCCAACTCTGACATTTGATCTGAGAGAACCTTCACAATGTCAGCAGAATAAGTACCATTTTCACTGTAACATTCCACTCATAATTGTCTTGGAACACATTATTGGTCTGTGACCAATACGAACTTCTGAGCATAATGGACTTTCATGCTCATTAGTTGAATCATTCAGTCAGGATTATGAAGTACAGAGCTTCTTACACCACCCATGTTCTGTGTGTTGCTTTTCATCAATAAATGGCGGGAACCTTCAACGCTTAAACTTCACTTCGAAAGTCGGTGACCGAGCAGCGGATTTTTGGGAAACTTTCTATGACAATATCAGTCACGTAGAGTTTCTGTCTCAACACAGCTGAGAGGAAGTTGCCTAAAAAATGGTTTCTTCATATTAGATTTTGTTCCAGATGTCTGAGCTGGGGTTTAAGCCATGGGCTTGCGTTTTTTTATTTACTTTTTTAGTAGTTAAAGTAGTTGGAACCTGGTATTGCCTACTAGTAGTTCGATCTTAGTTCTTCAATGTACGGAGGACAGGACATAACATAACATAATTGGTCATTACAAACCCTTAATAAGGACTATGGCCTAGTTTCTCACGCCACTTATGTTGTGTGTGCTAACATGAGTGCTACATGAGTGGCGGGACCTACAGTTTAAAGTCGATTCCAAACAATAGATTTTTGAAAAACTTTTCATGACAATTTTATTCTTACTCTCAGAATTTTTGCCGAGCGGAAGTCGCCTAAGAAATATTGGGATTTGAACCGAGGTCTTACGTCTAATAAGCCAACACGCTACTTACTAGACTACGACGACTCTGCATGTACATTTGGAACTGAAAGAGCAGATAAAGGAGGTCTTTGATGGATGGGAAATCTATCATTGCCTACTCAGACATCGGCTATCCTATGACGTTTGTTAAAGGAAATGAAAACTGTAGATTGGCCTGTGAAAGCGTTCAGGACAGGTGGAATACCACCTATTCCTGTGTTAGCACAAGTACTCTTTTCTATATGTGACAGGGCAAAACACTAAAACTTTTAAAGATCCCCGATACTTTATTTTCAAATTCATTGCATGGGGAGAACAGGGGTTTACAATTTAATTTTCGCTGGAGAAGCTCTTCATATTCCCTGTGTATGTCTTAATCTAGCAGGTTCCTTTGGAGTACCTCTTCTCCATGGCTACGCTCTGAATACATCGGATGTTCTTCATTCTCCAAATATTCCGGAGTAAATACAATCCTTTTCCCTTGAATACATCGTCACCTAAGGTCTTCATATCATTTCAAAACAAAAATTTCAAACCTTTAATGCCAAACAGTGTAACCCAACCAGAGGATGGTCAATTAATCTAATAAAAAAGGCCTTGAGAGCTTAATCCTCAATTCAAATAAATTCGTATTAAAAAATAAGCCTTAAAAGCCTTTCATATTTGGTACGTTTAGGGTTAAGAAAAGTTTTTTTTTAATTTTTCTGTTTTTTTTTTGTTTGTTGTTGTTCTTATGAAAGTTTTGTCTTGCTTACCAGCACTGGTCCGTGGTTTAGTACGCGCCGGCTTAACATCAATATTGGAGCCGTTATTACTGCCATTACCACTTAAACTGTTTGACATCAGATGACTGCCGCCACCAGATAGACTGCTACTACCGCCAGCACCAACACTACTGGACATACCGCCTGTCCCCGAACCCACACCCGATGCGGACATGCCATGATGCCCATGATGATGATGATGATGGTGATGATGATGGCGTGCAGCAGCCGCCGCTGCCATTGATGGTGTTTGAAACATGCCAGCGGCTGCTGCCGCATGATGATGAGCCGCATATGAGGCATAGGAGCCATCGTAACTATTGGCACCCGAATTACCGAGACCGCTACCATTCGAAAGGCCTAAACTCGCCGAACTCTGAGCCAAATTGCTGTAATGCGATTGAGCCGTACCGTCGAATAGGCCCGCAGAGCCACTGTTTGAGTTAAGCAGGTTATTGTTATTGTTGTGATGGGCGGTATGATTATTTTGGTTGGCGGCAGAGGGATTATTATTATTATTGTGGTTATTGGAATTGGAATTGTTTGATGTTCTTGATGCACCACCACTGGATGTGGTTTGTTGGTGGCTGTTGTTGTTGTTGTTGTTGTTGTGTGTTTGATTATTGTTATGTTGATTATTTGTATTGTTATTATTTGTTGTTGTACTATTATTGTTATTGTTATTATTTGTTGTTGCATTAGTACCTTCTCTTTGTTTGGGCACTGACGACTGGCCACTGCCGCTTAATGAGGAGGAGGTAGTGCCATTCTGTATGGTGGGCTTAATATCAAGAGCACAGCTAGTATCGGGCAGGGAGGTGGAACCTGAAGCTTGAGCCTGATGCATAAAAGCATTTACCACAGCCTGAAAAAGCAAAAAAAAAGGAAGAAAGAAAGAAGAGAAAAATGCAAAGTTTTACAAAAGTAAGGAAGAAAGAAAATTGTTTTCGTTTTTAAAATCCTTTTTACCTGATATTCCGAGGGACCGGTTTGTACTGAATCGGGCGTTGAATCCTTTGGCGGTGTGGGCGGGAATGGAAATGAATGCTGGCCGGTTGTTGTTGTCTGATGCGTTTGACCCACCACCTGACTCAATTTATGATCGACTTGTGGCTCTTGGGGACACGCAAACGGACTGCCCCAAGGGCTGGCGGGTGCAAATGATTTATGATCGCTGGTAAGCCATGAACTCAGGGGCGTATGAAAGTGAGGCCGACACATTTGCGGTGATGTATGTGAAGATGGCATACGGGAGGCTGTAAAAATATGCAAAAAAAGAAAAAGAAGAAAAAAATTAAAAAACAAAAACAAAGAAAGAAAAGATAAGAAAGAAATCATAAGTAAATAAATCTCTTAAAAGGTGCGATCTAAAACGGCATTAAATCAATTACAAAAAAAAACAACAGAAAACTACCACCGACAATCGACAACAATACTAACAATAACATCAATAGCAACATGGCTTTACAAAAAGATTTCTTAACTTCTTGATATTTATACGATTGAGACCAGAAGCGATAACGATTTATAATAAATGATGGCAGCATAAAGGAGTTATTGTTGCTGTTGCTGTTGCTATTACCACAACAACAACTGTTGTATGCATGTATGTATGTATGTATTGATATGTTATATTGATCATAAAACAGAAAATACAGAGTGTGAAATTAAAATTTATAGCGAAACTTTGAAAATTCATAACGTACAACCAACTAAACGCAACTACAAACAGAATGAATGGACGTACGAACGCACTTATGCCTGCTTCAGTCAGAGTCAGAGTCAGAGTCAGAGAAATAGCAGAGGGAAAAAAAATTGAATTACTGCCACACAGATTAAACACAACCGTTTAACGCTTAAAGCTTTTTACCTTTACGTTTACGATTCTCTCTCTCTCTCTCTCTTGTTGTTGTTTTTGCTGCATTGTTAAGCGGTAGTGCTTTGTTTTTTTTTTGTTTGTTGTTGTTGTGCGAAGCGAATATTACATAAGATTTTTCATTTCTTTAAGACTGTGTTTCTTGTCGTCATAAATTTGTTAATTTGTATCATAAACAATCGAGTGTTTTTGAACCAAAAAAAAAAAAAAAAAAAAAACGAAAAACAGAAGAAAAAACCTGCAAGACAAAAAAGATCGATCATCATACAGCAGTCAAAGCTATCGATCGATCGATGATCATATAAAAAATCACAACACATTGATCATAAGACCGCTAAAAGTGTTCTGTACTGTACAGTGCTATACGGTACAGTATAAGAACGGCACAATCTCAAAAGGTAGTGGTGGTGGGTACTTAAACTCCTTATCTCTTTGAGGCTATAATGTCCTTGTGTGGCGTTCCATTTTTTTTTCTTTTTTTTAGATTATTTTGGCCTTATTTTATGCCTGGCAAAATATGTATGTGGTATGTACGTGTGTAATACAAAGTGTAAAAGCTAATGTTTTGAAAACTATAATTTGGCGGACACCAAGTGAGATTTATGTGCATTTAAATCTTTGCTGCCT
The DNA here is from genome assembly GCA_005959815.1 of Sarcophaga bullata. Lineage (NCBI taxonomy): Eukaryota > Metazoa > Arthropoda > Insecta > Diptera > Sarcophagidae > Sarcophaga > Sarcophaga bullata. The sequence continues at coordinate 231,137 of QOCX01000171.1, forward strand.
TAACAGCAAAAAACCGAAAAAAACAAAAAAGGAATACTGCTTAGAGCATCAACAACAATTTTATTATTATTTAAATCCACCAAGTCCGCCAACAATAGCAGCAGCAACAGCATAAATTGCTACACAAATAATGCATCGAGAGTGAGTGCAACAATTGCTTGAATTAACCAAAGCAGCTGTTCTAAAAAAAAAAAACAACAACAACATAAAGATTTGCATGATCAACATGCATTGTTTAAACATGATACATTAATGTTGTTGCTGGGGATTAATGCCAACAACAACAACAACACCAACAACAGAACTAAAACAAAAGAAAAATCGATTTTTCCACCTCCCTGCTAAAGAAGTTGGAAGTAGAAAAATTACACAAAAAACAGGGGGAGGACATTTTAAAGTAAATGCAAAAAATGCAATAAATTTTAAATGAATAAAAGGGCTTAAAAATTATTAAAAAAACATATAAAAAATAATTTAAATATGTTTATAAACATGTTACTTATGTATATAAAATCTTCCAGCAACATGTTGCCAAAGAGAATTAAAAATTATTTTAATGAATAAATACGCCTAAACATTGTCTAAACCTTGTAAAAAATATTTGAAACATGCTTATACACATGTTTATACACAAATTTTTATTTTATGTTAAATCTAGCAACATGTTGCCAAAGTGTATTAAAAACGTTTTTAAATTTGTAGCAAAAATGATTGCAGAATAGCCATTTCATCAGACGAAAGTGAATGTTTGCAACATTTTTTAGAAAATGGCCCTGAAAGCATCGTTGCCGTAAGTTCATGCATTTATGAACATAAGACAACCAATTTTTTTCGCCTCAAATAAGAGATAAAAAAGACAATACCGAGTTAACAACGCTGCAAGTCTCGCCACTCATGGATACAAATTAAAGCGCATATCATGGAAGGAGTGAGAAGCTGGGTATGTAAAGTAAGGTAAGATAAGGTAAGAAATATTAAAAACTTGGAGATAAAGGAAGGGCCTTATTATGTTGCAGCTATTGAAATTTCTCTGATCACGGTCGAGATACCGCAAAAAATGTTGCGAAAAAGTGATTGTACACTACATTAAAAAGATCCATTAGTGCAAACAGTACAGAGGCATTCATTCAAAAGACGTATTTCGTACACAAGCACAAGATTCAAGCCTTTTAATCCATAGCTGCATGTTGCTGGTTTACTCTACATTGAGAATGTTATTTCTATTTTCTTATTTATTTTTCAAATTTTAAGAAGAAACGGTTAAGATTGGGGAAGAAAATAAGTCAGCAACATGTTGCTAAAAATGTTAACCAGCAACATGTTGCAAAAAATATTAACCAGCAACATGTTGCTAAACATATAAAAAACATTTTTAAAAGACATTTTTTATGGAGTGAAAGTAAAAAGTCTAGCAACATGTTGCTGGTTAACTCAGTCTTTTTATTTTGCATTTGATTTTCAAATTTAGGAAAAGAAATTAATAAAAATGGGGAAACAATATGTTTATCAACATGTTCAGAACATTAGGACTTGTTCATATTTATTATGTCCTATGTTTTGTGGCCAGCACCTGTTTTTTTTTTTACTGTGAATGGGTGCAGTTTTGTTGATTTTTTTTTATTACGAAAATCTTAAAATTTCAATATTCTGTTCAACATTTTGTTTCTTTGTTGCTGGTCTAATAATGTTTTTGATTTTCATAAATGCTGCTCATATTTTATGATTATTTTCTTTGATTTCAAAATAACAAAATAATTAAAATAAATTTTCTAAAATCAAAAAACCGAACTTTTTTCCCCCTTTTTTATGAAACAACAAAAAAAACGAAAAATATGGCCTCAAGTTAGCAATAAAATAGAGAAACCTAAAGAATAGGAATAAAAAAAAAAAAAAGAAAAGAACCACAAAGATGGATTACTTAAGATTATGACACATGTTAAGCCACCATATAAACTGAAGTCAAGAAAAATTGCTGCTGCTGCTGCTGCTGCTGCTAGGTTTTCCTTAAGAAACAGTGGCTTTTTCTTTAGTTGCTGTAGCATATCTTTATGATAATCTATGGTTATCAGAGACCAACAAACAGTATTAAATTATGGTTTTTGAAGAAGAGAAGGGGGGGGGGGTCCGGGAAACAGGAAAAAAAAGGACATTTGCTTTTGAAGTTAAAACCTTTTATTATTATTAAAGCTAAAATCAACTGACTGAATGGCTGGCTGGATGACTGGCTAGCAGCTACTACTACTTCTACTACTGCTGCTGTTGCTGCTGGTTGTGGTAGTGCTAGCTAGTAACACTTGGTAGGAGCATTGAAAAAAAAAATGAAATTTTTTTCTTCACCATGATTTTTGAATTGTTGAAGCCGCCGAACGAACGACCACAAGACGTATCACCATAAGAACACAGCACAGCACAGCACAGCACAGCACCGCACACTACACTACAGCAATAGGTAACAAGTTCGATCTGCCTGTAAAGATAATTCCCATTTGATTATACTAATAACAGTGGTTTAGACAATATTATATGTACGTGTTGCTGATTATAGATATTATTATTATTACCAACATCATCATCATCATCATGATGATCATCACCGTCATCGCCATCGTCATCATCATCATCATCGTCAACGATGGATGGATGATGTTGTAGCCATCTATCGATAATGCCTGCTTGATTGCCTGCCTGCCTGCCTGCCTGGGCAAATGATATTCAATGGCAGGCAAGTGTGTTGTCTTATGACAAACGACTATGCTAAGACTGCAGGTGATAATAATGACCATCATCATCATCAGTATTATCATCATCTGTTTTGACCAAATGGAGCAAAAATTAAAAAAAAAAAAAAAAAAAAAAAAAAAAAAAATTTGAAATTCCAAAAAGAAAATTATTTCTGCTGATTGTTTAGAGCCCAAGAAGAGTATATATGACTATAGAAAAAAGCCCAATAACAGTAAATTATTAATAAAAAAAATAACAAAAGTTCAGAGCCAGTAGGTTCGATTTGGTTTCTGTTCGTTTTTGGGGGGTTCATGTGAATTGCTGCCACACAATTGTCAGTAGTTCAGATGATTATGGGTTTTGTTTTTAACAAATTGCTGTTGGAAAACAGCATAAAATCTTTAAGATATCTTCCCTGCAACACATATAATTTCAACTGCAACAACAACAAACAAACAAATCTGCCTGTAAAGTGCGTGTTGGTGGTGGCATATACTGGCACGTCTATGGAGTGTTGAAAGTCTTAATTAAAGACACAAAATCCACGTACAATACAATTTCTTTCTCCGTTTGCAACCACAAACCAATAATTTGCCATGGGAATGAATTTTATTTTAGTTTTTTTTAGCCGGTAATTAAATTTCTATAAAAGATTTGCATTTTTTTGCAAAAAAAAAAAAAAAAATCTTAAAGAAACACCAGGAAAAAATCTTTAAAATCTTTCCCCTTACAAACCAAAAAAAAAAAAAAAAAACTAAAAAAAATCGAGTTTAAGTAAGTACACTAACAAAAACAACAACAACAACAAAGCAGAAAAAAAAACAATCAAAGTTTACTTGTCGGTTTTTGGTTGACTGTTCAATGACAGTTCAAAGCTGAAAAGCCGCCGTTAAAATGTAAGCCCGGCAATTAAGGAGGGTAATTCTACTCTATTTTGTTTATATAAACAGCCAGCTAACCAGCCAGCCAGCCAGTCAGTCAGTCAATGAACCAAAAGAATGTAACGTTTTAAGCCGGCATTTCTGGTCATAAATTCGTATTTGTTGTTGTATTTCTTTGTTTTGTTTTGTTAAAACAAAAGGCTCTGTCACTACTCTCTCTCCATCTCTCTTTCTCTCTCTCTCTTTCTTATGCAAGTTTGTTTTAAAAACATTGGAAGCTTTTTTTTTTTGTATTTATTTCCTGGCGTTTTAAAAGCGTTTGACAGCGACAATCAACAGTCATGTGCAGAGAAGACCGCCCTTCACTCTCTTTTTTTTTGTTTGCTGTACGGCTAACAGCTAATCCCGGCTTAGCTTATACAAATGTTTCAAGACTTACTTGGCGGTGTTTTACTATTCAAAACTGACAACGTCATTTAGTCAGCCAAGTGAGATTCACAATTGTAATGGACTAAAGTAAATTAAACGAAGGAAAAACAATCAAAATAAAGAAGATACCCAATAAACCAAAAATAAAATGGATTTAAACAAAAATAAATTTTTTTTCTTAGCAACATGTCACTGGAAAATGTTGCAGGCAACATGTTGCTGCAAAAAATAAAAAAAATAAAAAAAATAAAAAAATAAATAAAAAACAGTTGAATTATAAAAAAATATTTGATATTCCTCTTAATAAATTGTGTTGCCTTTCTTGTTTAATTCGAAATGCTAATTTTTCAACAAGGTTGAGAAAGTCATTTTCAATTCCTTTTAATAAATTTAGTTTATGTTGCTAAAAAAAACATGTTGCCAGCAACATGTTTGTTGTACTAAAATGAACCTTGAATATTGCTTTTAGCCAGAATTGCCTTAGAATACACCGTAGAAGCTTGATGTTTACTATCACCGAGGTCTACGGCTCGGAGCCATATACTCTATACTAAGGTCTTTAAATTTAAGAGACACATAGAGAACTTGGTAGTCTAGTAGTTAGTGTGTTGGTTTATTAGACCAGAACCTGTGGTTCAACCTCTAGCTCAGACATATCGAATAAAAAAAATCGAAAATTTTAAACACAATTTTTAGTACTCAGCCGTCTTTCAGCAAAAATTTTGATACTAAGCAAGTCAATTAGAATGTAGGTCTGATCATTTATGGATTAAATTAAAGCACACACTATGGGTAGAGAAGCTAGGTTGTATTCCTAACTAAGGGGTTGTAATGACCAATTAATTAGGCAATATTGAGTTCGCAATATAATAGGGAAACAACAAGAAAAAGGATAAGGATACTGTCGGAATAGGATAAGAGCGTAACATCTTACACGTGAATAATTTAAAATAAAATAAAATAAAGAAGCGGTAAATAGTGCAACATGTTGCTTGAAGTTAATTAAATTTTCAATTTTAATTTTGAGATTTTGTTTAATGACACACTATTTTCCTTACGTATTTTAGTGGCAACATGTTGCTGGCAACAAAGCAACATGTTGCTTAGAATTTAATTGTTTTTCGTGGAATTTTTGTGAAATATTTTTTTAGTTAATTTAGTTAAAAAAAATTGTTTATTTGGTTGCATATGGTAACAAGCTAAATTCAAGCATCTTTTAATTGCCGCTTAAATTTTATACACTTTTGTCTCATTTTTATAAAAGCAGGCAACATGTTGCTTGAAATTATTTAAAATTTCACAATTATTTTTGAGTTTTCATTTCATATCATATTCCATTTTTTATGTATGGTACTGGCAACATGTTTTGGTAACCATGCAACATGTTGCTGAGAATATAATTTTTTTTAATAAATTTTTTCTGGAGTTTTTCTAATTACTTTTATTTAAAAAATGTTTATTGGGTTGCATATGGTAACAATTTGAATTCAAGCGCCTTTTAATTGCCGCTTAAATTTTATAAACCTTTGCCTCATTTTCTTTGGTCTTTTGTTTTCAATAAGAAAACACTTCCATTTCAATGACACCACCAGTCCGTCACTCGTATTTGGTTTCGAAAATTTAAAATTTTTTAAAGGCAATTAATTTAAAATTTGAAATTGAATTGCAATTTCAAATTGTTATTCAACAGAATTACAATTACAATGTAACACAGAGAGAGAGAAAGAGAGAGAGAGAGAAACCATTAAACAAATTGTGGGAAATAAAAGGAATTTTTTTTTTGGGGGTAAAGAGAGTGTGTGTGATAATTATCATGTGAATAGGAGTATAACACCTGCTTTTTATATACAAAAAAGAGAGAGTGATAGAGAGGGAGAGAGAAACTGATGGTGAATATAATTTACTAATGATGCCATTAGTGAAATGATGAAAATGTTTTTATTGAAAGGCAGATGCTTAAGCTAATATTATCGCTAAGGCTACATCTTAAAACAGGGTGTTGGGAAACAAAAAACTCTTCTTTTTTTTAGATTTGGTTTTTGGTAAGGATTTTTTTCATTATCATTAACAAAAAATCTATTTCACTCTCTTTCTCTATTTGAATTGTAACAAAAAAAAAGAAAAAAAATTGAAATTGTAACAAAATAAAGCACGCAGAGAGGAGAAAGAAAACCCCAGAGATGTGATGAGAAAGATTGACACAAATTGCAACCAAAAAGCGAGAAAAATCTTGATAAAAAATTCTACACAAAAGCAAATGGCAAGAGTTAAAAACAGAACACAAAGTGGTGGCTCATTCACTCACATGCTCACTGTGTGATTTGAATTTTTTTTTTTTTTTTTTGTTTTCTAAAAGGGTGATGATGGGCAATGAGTTGAGAGTGTTGAAATGGAAGGCTTTTTGGAAAATTAAATTTTTTTCTCACTTCTTGCTCTTACTCCCTGTTGTGTTGTTTGAGAAAGAGAGCACAATGACAAAAACTAATCTTAAGCTAGAAAATCAAATTCTTTTGCTTTTCATAGAACACAGTATCAAAAAATTAAAAGGGAAAAGCATTAAATAACCAGAAATTAGAAAACATAAGTAAGCCTTTAGTTTAATGAAATCAGATCACACACACACATCACACATTAATGAAATTATTTGAAATTATTTTACTTTTGAATTTTATTTTCAACGAAAAGAAAATTGAAAATTGAAAGAATTTTTATTTAGAAACGGATGCAGCTGGTAAAGCATAAAGTATTGAAGACATTTTGTATTACGTTATAGGAAATCAATCAATCTTCCTCGTTTATGTTTTCCTTTATAAGCAGCTCAAGAGGAAAAATAAAACAAGAATGCACCTTTTATAAGGCTCATTAGATACACACAGGACACAGGACAGAGGACACAGGACACAGGACACAGAACATTGTTTAAAATACCCCAACAGTATTATGACTTTCAAGAGAGCACGGTGCAAGTGCATTTAATACCGTTTCTTTACAACATTGTTGAATGGCATTGCAGTAACTTAAAAGAGAACCTAAAAAATTTAAGGTAATATTAAGCGCCAATACTTGATACACCTGCCAACAATATTGCTTGGTTCAGCAACAATTGTAGGTGATCCCTACCTTGATCCTGTGTCTTCCTGCATTTGCTCTCGCTCTTGCTCTTTTTATTTTGCTGTCTGTCTGTCTGTCTGTCTGTCTTATTGTCTTTTAATAACATTTAAAGGAAAAACGTTTGTGTTGTTTTATATTTTTATTAAAAGCCATAATTTTTGTTGCTAGAGAGAGAGAGAGAGAGGGTTTGTTATTAAAAATAAAAACCCTAGCATGCCCTACAAGCTGCAAAACATTTGACTTGAGTTTTTATTTTTTTCTTTACAGGACTTCTGTTTTTCATTTAGCCACGTGCTTTGTTGATTTTATGATCACTTCTAAAAGAAGAAAAAGAAATTAAAAAAAAAACACCGCCGTTGACCACTGTTTTAAGCCAATATTTCTTTAAAATTTTTTTGTCTTGTTTTAAACACAGCCAGAGCTGTTTTAATCCCCCCGTTAATGACACCTGCTCCAAATACAATACAGAACACAACACAACACAACACAATACAATACAAAAATACGTAATACGGACATCAGGCCAGGCAGCATATATTTTTGTAGCTTAGCCTGTCACAAATTCACAATTTTTCTTGAAATTTTGTATAACAAAACCAACCGCCGCTGCCACATACATAACGGCTATGACATGCAACCAATTCTCTTTAAAAAGTGTATGGAAAACGAAACAAACGGCAATATTAGGGACAACAACACGCTTGTAAAAAGCAGGCTTAGGGTAATGGTCTCAGAGTAGAGACAACTGAGTATGAGTATGAGTATGAGCACAAGTGTGTGTGTGTATGTTTCATTTTAATGAAATAAATTTGCTTGTTAAATAATTTTAATTTCTGTTTTTAAATACAAAGTGGGTGTTTAAGGTCAAAGGTCATTTAATGATTTAAGAAAGAAAGAAAAAAGAGAGAATTTTAATTAAAAATGAAACAATTTCTTAGCGGCTTATTAAGGATTTAAAATTTTAATTTTTATTTCCATGAAATCTGTTCATAAATCATCTGCTTGAGGAACTAGAGCCCTTATTTTATGTGACAGTCATGCACATCAGAGATCAGCAATGAATCGTGTTTTTCGCTACTCATAAGCACCCATAAGCACTCGGAGTGATATTTCATCAATCTCACTGAATTGGTGATTACAACCATTTAGACAGGATTACCACTTAGCTTTTCACGCCACCTACATACGTGTGTGTTAATTTTAACCTTGAGTGACAAGACCTACCTCTCCATACGACAGTTTTGATAAACTTTTTATGGCAATTTTATTTACTGGCAGAGTTTTTAACAGAAGACTGATGAGACGAAGTCGCCGAAAGAAAAATTTTTTTTTATTTTTTTTCGAGTTGTCAGAGCAAAGATCCCCCTAGCCTTTGTACACTATCTACAAGGCTACGACGAGTGCTCTAGTGATCTTAATATTTACCAATTGCCCGACCTTTACTTAGATTGAAAATAGTAGGAAACGCTGCTGCACACAATAAGTTCGGAGATTGAAAGCATGTCACCGTTCCTTTCCTAACAAATGCTTTACCAACAGCTTGGTTATTATCAAACTTTAAAGCTGCATGGCGTCAAATCAAATTTAACTGATCAAATTTACGTTTGTTTTGGTAATTACACCTGCAAACTTTATTTTATAATTGTTGCAGATGATTTCTGCAGCGCTGGTTTCACTACCAATAGCGTTTTGATATTCTTCAAACTCACCTCGGAACTATATGCGTGAATATTTTTTTATTAACATACATACATACATAATTGGCCATTACTACCCTTCAGTCAGGAGTACGGCCTAGCTTCTCACACCACTTATGTTGTGTGTGTTAATTTTATACATGAGTGGCGGACCTACAGTTTAAAGTCGACTCCGAACGACTGATTTTTGAGAAACTTTACATGGCAATTTTATTTACTCTCAGAGTTTTTGCCAGTAATCTGCTGAGAGGAAGCCGCCGAAGAAATATTTTTTTTTCATATTTCGGTTTGATTTCTAACGGGGATGCGAACCCTGGCCTTTCGTCTAATAAGACAATACACTACCCACTAGACTACGGCGACTTTTTTATTAACGCATTCACAAAAAGGTCACTTTGATTAATTTAATGTGTGGCCATGCAGCTTAAGAGACTAATAACTGGAAATGAAATGAAGGGCTCTTATAATAACCCAAAATGTAGGCTCACAGTGGCCAATCATATAAGCCAGTATTGTACTGCATTTAATCGAATTACTTACTTGCATACTTTATTGATCACTACAACCATTTAGTAAGGATCGCAACCTAGCTTCTCACGCCACCCATATTGTATGAATTAATTTTATCTATGAGTGACCGGACCTAATGTATAATGTCTACTCCGGATTACAGATTTGAGAAACTTTTCATGGCAATTTTATTTTACTCGTAGAGTTTTTACCAGAAAATTGCTGACAGGATGTCGCCGAGTCAAGAATATTTTCCTTATTTCGTTTTGTTTGAGATGTCTGAGTTAAGGTTTGAACCACGAACTCTCATAGGTAGCCAACACACTACCCACTAGACTACGGCGAATTTATTAAAATATGTGATACTTGCTCCTTCAATCATTAGGTGACTACAGAAAAAAGGGCTTTTATTAGAGAGACACTGTAAGCAGTAAATTGGCAAAGAAAGTGTAGAGTTTTTTAACTAAAATGGCTGCTTTTCTAACTACGCTAAATAACAAGAAGTCGACATAGTCTAGTAGGTAGCGTGTTGGCTTATTAGATGAGAGTCTGTGGTTTAAGCTTGAACTGGTAAAGCTGGTTCAAACCTCAGCTCGGATATCACGAACAAAAATAAAATCTGAAAAAAATATTTCGTTCGTCGACTTCCTTTCAATAAATAAAAAAAATTGCTATGAATTGCTATTCAGAGTCAATTTAAAGCTGTAGGTTCTGCTAGACATAGATAAAACTAACGCCCACAATATGGCTGGTATAGGAAGCTAGTTTGTAGTCTTAGCTAGTAAGTAAGCTTTAAATAAAACTTTTAATATCATGTGGAAATAAAGGATTACTTTTTACTACACCTTAAAATTATTTGTTAAGATATAAAGATTCAAATAAAGTTTGTTTGAATTTAAAAGAATTTTTCTTTCTGTTTGGATAAAATTTTTATAGGCTTCAGAAGTAGTTCAACTTATTATGAAGAATTATTTTGTAAAAAAAAGTGTGAAAATTATTAAGTGTTGTAAATTTGTAACATTTTATTTTAATTTCTTTCAAAATTAATTTTTAATTTTAAAATTTTTTTGTTGTTATTAAAAGCTTGGCAAACATAAAAAAAAAATAAAAAAAATCGGGAATTTTTTTTTTTTTTTTTCTAGGAAATATTTTGCATTGCATGTGTGCATACAAAAGCCTTTGTAGGCAGGCAATTGGCATGGCGTGCTGTGTCAAATAAGTTTAAAATTTTAAGATTTTAAACACTTACTAAAACGAATTTACATAAATTGACAATTAAAAGCAACAATGAATACAATACAATAATTGAGTCATAAAAAGTTTTCAAATTAATTCCGCCAATAAAAAACAATCACAAGTTTTATTACCCAAAAAAAAAAAAACACACGAGAAATTATGCTCTCCTATAAGAAATTGTAATAAAAAAAATCGAATAAAATATGGTTGTTGTTTTTAGAACAACAAAATTAAGTTTTTTAAAATTTTTTTTTGTAAAACAATTGCTAGTTTTATGTCATTTTCAAAAGCAACATTTCTATTTTCGGTTTTTTTTTTTTTTAAACAAAAGATTTCTATGCTGAAAACAGGTACCAAATCAATAATTCTTTGTTGAAATACAAAAAAAAAATGAAAAAAAAAATATTAAAACAATGATAACTTGTTGATGGTGATGCTAATGATGTTGCAAATATATTTTTATTGAACATTATCTAAATCTAGAACGTAAAAACCCTATAAATTTTTTATTTCTTTTTCAGTTTTTTTTTTCGGCAAAGCAGAAGTTCTCTACTAAGCCAAGCCATTTAAATGCAGCTTATAATAGTAAGAACTATAGAAGACAGATATACATACGTACATACACTCGTATCTCATATACCTTGTTATATAGTCTATGTTGCTTAGGGTATAAGGCAAGCAACATATCTTAAAATGGTGTGAATTACAAACATGGCAACATTTTAAAAGAAACTACAGCATCTGGTCTATGATAAAAACCTAAAAAAAAATACCAAAACCATGAAGTTGTTGTTGTTGTTGTTGTTGTTGTTGTTGCTTACTTGCTTTTACGTGGTTGGATTTCTTTTGTTTTTAAGTTTTTCTTTTGCTTTTCTTGGTTAAGAGTGTTAAACACAGGTACGTTAAGGTAAAATTGTACATGCAACGTTAAAATGTCAACAACATTTGCTTGCAACTTTTCTTGTTTATTTTTTTCTCTTTTTTTTTTCTTTTTTTATAGTCAACATGTGGGCTTTACGCTGAATTTTAGCAGCGCAGTACTTGGGTTTTAAAGAAAAAAAGAACAAAAAAAAAAAAAGGAAAAAAAAACCTATGTATACATGGCCGTGCAGCAAACATATTCCAAGGAAAATAAAATTAAATTTTATTTTATTTTTCTTCTTTTTAAACTTCTCATGAAATACGCCATTTTGTTTAAAAAAAAAAAATTTTTTTATTTTTGCAAAAATTTTTTTTTTGTTTTCCGTGTGTAGTTTCTTCTGGCCTGCCATCCATACATACATTGTAGGTTTTCTGTATTAATTTTTTGATTATAATATTGGCCACACCATCTAAAAATAAATTTATAAAGAAAACAAGAAAATTATACGTCTGTCTGCCATAGCCAAGTGCCAAGTGCCTGTTTGTCTGTTTGTCTGTCCGTCGTCTTATCCAGTGATCATCATCCATTATATGATCATTATTAAAATAATAAAACTGATGTACTCTTTGCATACCAAATGATGGTGTTGGTGAGAAAGTGTTAACAAAAAAAAAATTAAAATAAAAATCAGACTGGCCTGAAAAAACTAAGCAAAAACGTGAAAAATAAATGCAGCAACACGTCTGGCATATGTGTTGGACATTTAACACTTAACAAAAGGCGAGTATGAACACAGCGTATGTATGACAATTATGACAAATGGAATTGTGGCAATATAGCCATACCAAATACCAAATACAACATACAACATACAACAACAACAACATACAACAACAACATTAGCAACAACAGTCATTGCATTTTAACATGGTTTTTTTTAATTGTAATCAATAAACGAATAAATGTCTGTCTTTTTCTCACACTTGGCTCATACATAATTATTTAATTAAATGATCATTAAATAAATACACACTAGTTTTTAAGATAAGCAAACATGACTATGTAATACGCTATGATAAGGATTATATGTTTGACAAACATCTTAAGTATTCACAAAGACATGTTTTGTCTAAAACCTTATTTTAACATTTCATTTTTATTTAACTTACTTAACTGATAATTATAATCTTATAGCTTGGATTACAACCTAGCTTCTCACACCACCCATATTGGAATTTTGAACCATGAGTGCATTTGAGAAACTTTTCAAGACAATTTTATTTTTATTCCCAGAGTTCTTATCAGCAAAATGGTGAGGGAGGATACAATACACACAAGGCATACATAATTGGTCATTACAATCCTTTAGCCAGGATTACAACCTATCTTCTCACACCACCCATATTGTAATTTTATCCACGAGTTCAAGTCCGAACTACACATTTGAGAAACTTTTCAGGGCAATTTTGGTTTTTTCTCAGAGTTCTTATGAGCAAAATGGTGAGAGAGGATACATACACACATGCATACATAATTGGTCATTACAATCCTTTAGCCAGGATTACAACCCAGTTTCTCACACCACTTATGTTGTGTATGTGTTAACTTTATACAAGAGTCAACTCTGAACGACAGACTTTTGAGAACTTTTCATGACTATTTCGGTTTATCTTTCAGAGTTTTTGACAGAAATCTGCAGAGAGGAAGTCGAGTGGAGGAAATTTTTTTTTTTCGTATTTCGATTAGTTGCAGAAGTCTATCCAGGGGTTCGAAGCCAACGCATTACCTATTGGACTACGGCGACTACTAGACTATTCGGGTGAGATGAGATACCGAAAGTATAATCATCCATCTTCTAGCCTTTGCTGACAATGAAAACGACCAAAACTGTCTTGACCTTTGAAACAGAATCGATTAAGCTTCCAATGAACATATTTACTGAATACTGTGTATGACGAGGCGTGACGATCCTTGTGATTTGACTCAACTCTACGGCATAGACTAACTATGTTCTGCACTGCCTTAAGGCTTTGCCACAGACAAATCCGGTAAATTTTGTTAGGATATTATATGGCATCGTGAGGACTGCATAGGTTGTGTTACAGCCTGGAAGCTGCTTCTTTTCGCTGAACAAATTCTGTCGGAGCCTTATAGGACTTTTATATAATGTTACAAAGGCGAACCTGAGAATGATAGATCCAAAGAATACATCATAATGAATTCTGTACATGTTTATGAGGGTATTGAGTGTGTGGTTGTAAATAGGAAAATACAAAAAAAACTTGGCTTCAAAACCCGGAATGAAAGTAAAGATTATTACTACCTGGTTGGTTTGGCAAACATCATATCCATAATGGATATGAGATATAAACAAATTTTGATTTGTTTTAATAAAAAAAAAATTATAAATCGAAAGAAATTTGCATTTTTTCAAACTATTTTGAAAAATAGTTGACCATGTAGCGATGACAAAACGTGAAAGCACCCATTATGGAAGTACCCACTCCTGAAGCAATAATGCCAAGGTCTGATGGCATTTCTAGTGAAGTTGTACATCTTCCAGTTCATTATTCTCAATTGCAAGCACAAAAGCCGATTATCATTCGCCATACGGCTTTTACGGTGTTCCAGAGTAATTTTTAGAAAAATACGCTCCAATACACCTCCAAACCAAACATTAAATTTTTTCTGCGTACAATGGCTTTTCCACAATCTCTTCTTGATTCTCTGAGTCCTCTATGCGTCAGTTTTATTAGTTAGTTAATGTAACTATTAAACCCCTCACGGATAAAACAAACCGACTTTACATGGGTGGTGTAAGAAGCTAGGTTTAGTCCTGACTAAAGGATTTTAATGACGTATTAGATAGCCATCGATAAATGACCTTCATTGCTAAGGAAGTTTTTGTAAGAAAAAACGGCTTTAATAAGCTGTCACTTTCAATCATAATATCTACGGCGTACTGACTGGTTAGCTAGCTTCAATTGGTGCATAAGCTAGACTTTGGTGGTGTAATGTAAGTGAAAAATACGCATACTGAGCCGTAAGATAAGCTTGCTTGCTAAGAACTTTAGGAAATCGAAAATTCAGGTTGTTTGCCTACTTTCTTGTACCGAAAAATTTTTTTTCGGCAATGAGAATATTTGGATGATGCTTGGACTTGACGACATCTCTAATGCATACAATCCCTTTACATTTCTTGTCAAGACCTTGCACAGTAGACGATAAGGACAACATAACCAAACATAATTCTTTCCTTAAGGCTTACAATCTCTTAAAAATTTTTGTTAATTTCTTGCACAGTAGGCCGTTAAGTACGACCATAATCAAACATAATTCTCCAAATGAACACGTTCAAGTCGCCGTTGAAGTCGCGTAATCTAGTTGTTAGCTGTTTAGACGTAAGTCCACGGTTCAAACCCAAGTTAGACATCAAAACGAAAATATGAAAAAAATATTGCTGCGGTAATTCCTCCTCAGCATATTTCATCCAGTAACAGACAAAACCGACTTCTTGTTGTACATTATGGTTGTGGAGTGAAGAAGTAGACCCAGCTTATTAAAGCCGTTTTTTCTTACAAAAACTTCCTTAGCAATGAAGGTCATTTATCGATGGCTATCTAATACGTCATTAAAAATCCTTTAGTCAGGACTACAACCTAGCTTCTTACACCACCCATGTAAAGTCGGTTTGTTTTATCCGTGAGGGGTTTAATAGTTACATTAACTAACTAATAAAACTGACGCATAGAGGACTCAGAGAATCAAGAAGAGATTGTGGAAAAGCCATTGTACGCAGAAAAAAATTTAATGTTTGGTTTGGAGGTGTATTTGGAGCGTATTTTTCTAAAAATTACTCTGGAAACACCGTAAAAGCGCTATGGCCGAATGATAATCGGCTTTTTGTGGCTTGCAATTGAGAATAATGAACTGGAAGATGTACAACTTCAACTAGATAATGCCATCAGACCTTGGCATAATTGCTTCAGGAGTGGGTACTTCATAATGGGTGCTTTCACGTTTTGTCATCGCTACATGGTCACTATTTTTCAAAATAGTTTGAAAAAATGCAAATTTCTTTCGATTTATAATTTTTTTTTTATTAAAACAAATCAAAATTGTGTTTATATTCTCATATCAATTATGGATATGATGTTTGCCAAACCAACCAGGTAGTAATAATCTTTACTTC
>QOCX01000171.1:259886-274758 GCA_005959815.1 Sarcophaga bullata
ACACCAGTGTGTTGTGAAACTTTCATATTTTTCTCATGCTAGTTCTTTAAAGAGACATTTACTGTCAGCAGATAACTTTGTCGTGACACGTTAGGACACGCTTTTTCTTCATTGTTTTTGCACAACATGCTACACCGGCCACAAAGCAATGAGTTTGTTCCAAACGCATTTCAAGATGTTTTAGAATAATTTAGCAACCAACAGAGAAGCCTTGATAAACAACATTTAAGTTCAAATTTCTGAGAGAGAGCAACGATCCTATCGAAGGAAACTTCTAACATTTTGAAGAAGCTGTCATCAAGAAAGGCCTACTCTTGCGTAGTAGGCCAATGTGTTAGATTCAATTTGCATTTTGAGCAATACTTTACAGACTTGAAATACCCTGTTGAATAAATGCAGTGGCAATTGCATTTAAAAAAAAAGAGTTTTTAAAATACAAAAACAAATAACCGACCGCTTGCTTCTATGCAATATTTACAAGTCATCAGGCAGGCAGATACTATTGTTGGCATATTTGTCAATTACGCGCGAGAGAGATGAGATGCAAAAAAAAAAACAAAAAAATTAAACACAAGACAAGCCCACTTTTTACAAATTAAGAACGGTTTTGCATTTCACTCTTCTAACCCCTGCTCGAAGTTACAAAATAAAAATATTTTCTCTCTGTTTAAATGACAAGAATATGTTGATAGTCGGTTATAGCAGGCAGAGATCGTATGATTTCTTAGTTTCTTAAGTTGCTGTGTTGTAGCTGTAGCTGTTGCTGTGGATGTAGATGTAGCGGCAGTATAGTGAATGTAGAAGTGTAGCTCATTCATTCATTTGTAGTTTTTCTAAGAATTTGGGTCATAATTAATGTTGCATGATTTCAAGACATTTTAATCAAAAGTAGGAATACCAACAAACACACAAACACACAAAAAAATCTCCCCCTTTTTTTATATAAAAAAAAATAAATTTTTTTAGTTTTATTTTTAAGCAAAAAAGCAAAAAAAGTGTTAAAACAATGAATTCTTTATGATAATGAAAATGATTAATTAATTCATTAATTGTTTTTGCAAAAAAAAAAAACACACACAAAACAACAAAAAAAAAACGCATAAATTGTATGAAACCTCTCATCAAAGCAACTGAAGCGCCGTAACCATACAATCAAAAAAACAGAAAAAAAAAGGATTAAAGTATGTTAACACCATACCAACAGCAATCGCAGCACAGCAAGTAGAAAATAAAATTATATTTTTTTATTGAAAATTTTCCATAAAAAAAAAAAAAAAAAAAAAAGAAAACTTGAATCTAATAACCCTTTTAAGTTGTGACTGAAAGCAATTAAAGCTCACTTCTTAATAACTAATGGCTGCTTAAACAGTACAGCAATAAATTTGGTGGCACGGTGTAGCTTTGTCGGCAAGTTATCAAAGTTATCATAAAATAAATTCACAAAAGTTTCCTCTTAAGCGGAAACTAAAAATAGGGGAAAGAGTCCTGAAAAAAGCTTAGCCTACGTGGATCCTACAAAGTACCGTTATCGTAACGATACAGTACCATTATAGTACCGTTATTTAACTATATCTCCAAGCTGGCATTTCTAAACTACGCTGATAGCTTAATGATGGTGTGCACTTGTTCTAAATCACCGCAAACTACAAGCAATTTGCCAATAATTTCTGGATTCTCAAGAATTCTTCAAATCAGGTTCACAAGTGTTGAGCAATGAGAGAAAACATGTTCTGTGGTCTCCCCTCTTTCCTTGACATTACAACTCGACTTTTGCATAAGTCGTTTAGAGGTATCCCTAGTTTTTGGGTACGTGCCTAGGGTCAGTATGCCATTAAGTTTATCGAGTCAGATTTGCCTGGCCTCATAACTTCCTCATTCAATCCTTTGTCAGTGTATCTAGTGCCACGAATCCCTGTATAATGGAAAATAAAATGCAGAAACTGCGCTGACCCACAAATGATTTCTGTAAAGCTTCTACATCCGTTGAAGAGGAAGAGAGTAGTGCTTACATTATTTGCAAATGCTCGTTTTTGTCTCAAACACCCCGGCTTCTTTGATTTGTTTCAAATTTTCAAATTTTCAAATTTTCTAGAGTCCAATGGAGCTATCGTTACTCGTTATCGGTTTAAATACTTAATTTTTTTTAAATGACTTCAGACTTCTTTGCAGCTTGAGGTCAATTGGGACTTGTCAGTTAGCTTTGGATTATCTCTTCATGTCGTATCACAAAGGGCGGTTTTAAGTACTCAACTAAACTTTGTAAGGCTAAGCAAGCAAAGATCACAAATTACTTCACGGCATGCTAAGGCCAGAGCTTTAATTCGTCTTTTAGTGCGGCTGTGAAAGTTAGAATCCATGTAGCCTGGAGGGTCATCTCCAATGCCCAACCCTAATCCAATGAAGATGTTGACAGTTCTTGTTATCTTATGCGAGTTATCGCGAAAGCAAAAATGAAACTCGTCTCCGTAAGGCTAAGCAAGTAAAGATCACAAATAACTTCATGGCATGCTAAGGCCAGAGCTTTAATTCGTTTTTTAATGCAGCTGTGAAAGTTAGAATCCATGTAGCCTGGGGCGTTCATTCCATGCAAGTCTTTCTAGCAAAAATCAAGAGTTGCGGGAAAAAATCGTAGAGAATGTTGTAGGTTTGTGGGGCCACGTGAAAGACCGTCTTCCGGCGTATATTGAAAAACAACATTCGTTAAGTTATCGTCGAGATATCGAAGCGAATTTTGTAGATTTTTAGAGCTACGCAGTCTAGTAGGTAGTGTATTGGCTTATTAGACATAAGGCCTCGGTTCAAACCCCAGCTCAGACATCAAAATGAAAATATGAAAAAATATTTCTGTGGCGACATCCTGTCAACAGATTTCTGGCAAAAACTCATAGAGTAAGAATAAAATTGCAATGAAAATTTTTTCTAAAATCTGTCGTTCGGAATCGATTTTAAACTGTATGTACTGCCACTGATGTATAAAGGTGAAACACACAACATAAGTGGTGTGAGAAACTAGGTCGCATTCCTGATTGAAGGCTTGTCATGACCAATTATGTTTGTATGTATGTAGAGCTACGTGAAATACCCCCTTCACACGTATATTGAAAACTAAGATTAGGCAAGTTATCCTAGAGGTATCGCCCGAAATGAGTGTAAAGCATCGATTGCTGCAAGCAAACACAGGCGATCATTTAAGGGACATTTTATTTCGTAACCTTTTATTTCTTTTTTTTTAGTTTGTCTCTGTAATTCCAACTGCTTTTATAACAGCTTGGGAAAAATGCTTTTCAAAATTTTCAATTTAATTTAAGCTTTCCATACAAAATAGTTGAAGTAGTTGTCGCTCTAACGCTGTCGTTGTAACTGGTTCTGTTCGTTGTTGATAATAATTTTTCATTTTAAAATTTTTTTTTCCGTTACTTATTTTCATTATTTTTTTTTTTACTAAGAATTGCTTGATAAAAAATTAATTTTAAAATCAAATTTTTTAAAAGATTCCATCAATAATTTTGTAAAAAAAAAAAACAAAAAAACAATGACACAGTTTGCTGCTGTTACTGCTGTTTGCTGCTGATTTAAACGGAGGGGGGGGGGGGGGGGGGATGGGTAATGAATTTATTTTCCTCAGATACGATACTGATTTCGATATAAATGACGAAACAAATTGTCTGCTGTTGGTTTCAACTGAATGTTGGTTAAATCAATGCCAAAAAAAAAAAAACATAAACAAACAAACAATACAACAACAAGAACAACAGAATAATACAAAACAAAATAAATAAAAATGAAAATATTGCAACAATAACAACAATTGATGTTGCTGCTCAATTTGTCATTATATTTCTTTTTTTTTGGTTTTTTTTTCTTTTTTTGTTTTATTATTTGTTTTTTATATTTTTTTTCTTATTTCAATGTCATAGGATAGTAGAGAAGTTATCTGCTTAAGAATTGTCCATCTAACTAACCATACCGCGTCTGTCCCATACCGTCTGTCTGTCCCAACTATCCGTATTGTATTGTTTCTGCTGATACATACGTACATGGGGCATAACAAACAAACAAACAATCTAACGCAGCAAGTGGCCCAGGATGACAATGAATGCAAATGTGACACTGTTCATTAATTTCATACCAAACAAACAGTGACATTGTTTGGAGGCCAACCAATACATTCATACGAGTAACGTGTACACAACATATGAGAACCACCACAAGCAGCAGCATAAGCACAAACAGAAATACAAGCAGCAGCAGCACGTATAGAACTAATAAATGTAAGGCTTAAACTGCAACAGACTTCAGGCTACATACTACCAAATGCCACAGCAGCAGTCAAAAGAAATGCTTATGGTTTACACACAATAAAACACAGTTTTTTTTTCCAGTTTTTTTTTTTCATCATTTTTCTGGAATTGATGTTTCTTCCACCGAATCTGTGTTTGTTGGCTGGTAAATAACACCCGCGATTTGTTATACACGCAGAAGAACGCAGCCGAACTTTTCCTGTTGGACACACACACACACACTTATGAGTGTGGGTACATGGGTGTTGTGTGTGTTATGGTTGATGATAAATTATGGGTGATTATGGACCATATGTAAACATAGCCGGGCCTATTTGGTAGTTCTACTGTTTTGGTAACTATTTTTCCTCAACTTCTTATCCATAGTTAAGCGCAAGGGAGAGAGAGAGAGAGAGAAACAAAGAGGTAGAGTGAAGCAACTGAAGCTCATGTTAAATGTAGTTGCCCGTGTAAAGCAGCAGCCAACGATCATAATGGTGTGGCAACTACAAATTACTTTAATTGCCAGCAATGACACTCGCAATATGCGTAAGCAATACACACAAATTAAATTGACATTAAATGAAAAAGAAGAAGAAGCAGAAATGATTGTGATAAAGTTTTGAAATCAATTGTCAGAAAAAAGGAGGAAATATTGAACTAAACTTGATTTGATTGTTTACTTTAAACAATGTTTGCCATTATACCTGTATTTGGAAAAGTAAAAGCAAGTTATCGATAAAGGTAGGTTATCCTTAAGGCAGGTTAATCGATAAGGTAGATTATCGACAAAGGTATGTTATCGATAGAGGTATGTTATAGAGGTAGTTTTATCAATAAAAGTGGATTATCGATAAAGGTAAGTTATCGATAAGGTAGGCTATCGATAAGTTAGATTATCGATAAAAGTAGTTTTATCAATAAGGTAGATTATCGATAAACAGACTCATTTTACTCCACAGGATGGCGGTTAAAGACAAATAATTCCAGAGTAACATTATTTTGTGCTCTCCAAACCAAATCCCCAATCATAAAAAGGTTTCTGGCTTTAACAGCAGTCGTGACAGCACTCTTCCCCATGAGTGATAAAAATAAATGACCTGGGATCCCTATCCAACTGTCTAGTTTCTAGTTTTCAGAAAGTCTTATACTAACACTTGAGCTAAACTTGTATGAACTGAGTGCTGGATAGCAAAGCTGAACCGCTCGATAGCAAAGTGACGGTGTGACTGTATTGCAGTGTCCTTTCCGATTAGCTTCCTGTCCAGGTTGAGCTGAGCTGTTTTGTGGGTAATTAACTGCAGTCTTTTGTGTTTAGAGCATACGATGAATGATAGATGGAGAACACCTAGAACTCAACGCCATATTTTCCTATTAAGCCATGAATACTTATCACAGTTAGGGTAACGATTAGAATAAAGAATCCATGCCCTTATAAAAAAGCCAAAAATCTATCAACGTGAGGCCGAACTGATGACAGAACGGGTGGTCGATACACGAATATACGAAATTCCTGTATTTAAACGGAAACAACTCTTGCAGGATTAACAACCTAAATAGCACGGATAGAATTATAAGAGAACCGAACGTATGTTCGACTGCAACTTAGGATATAACAGTCCGTCTACCCGGTTCTGAGTAAACAGAGACAGAAACACTTAAGAAATTACTTTTTTCAAGATCTGCAATTAATTGTAAAGGTGCTCTTAAGAATTTTTCAATTGTAGTGGCTGAAGTTCTTACAATTTGTGCAAGATTTGTAGACCTTTTAGCGGATAGAATGGAACATGCTTTAAAAAAGATTAGCAACTGGTCACAGAAGGAACAAATCACCAACAATTTTTCCCCGATTGATTGTATCGCGGACTCAGGGATGCGTCACACTTCTTGGAACATATACTCGAATAGAAAACAGTTCTGAAAGCGGCATATACTGAACAGAATGGGAAAGGAGCCCATTATATACACAATTTGCCCTTCAATCAGGATTAAAACCTAGCTTCTTACACCACTTATGTTGTGTACATTAATTTTATACATGAGTGGCAGGACCTACAGTTTAAAGTCAATTCCGAATGATAGATTTTTTTTTGAGATACTTTCCATGGCAATTTTTTATTTACTTCTAGAGATTTTGCCAGAAATCTGCTGAGGGGAAGTTGACGAAAAAATATTTTTCTTTTCATATTTCGTTTTGATCTTTGACCTGGGATTTGAACCAAGGCCTCACGTCTAATAAACCAACACACTACTTACTAGACTACTGTGCTTTCTGTATTTGTATTAAAGTTTTGAGGAGGAAATTGGAAACTAGAATGACGAATTGGATGCATTCAGCAGACAAAAAACTCATGTCGAGCTATGGATGCCCGATATTGTGGGAATCCCTTGATGGGACAACTAAACTCAACTTGATGAGGTGGATAGAAAAATCCGTATGCATTATTGCTTTGTGTATCACACCTACGTAAGCATTCAAAATAATTTTGCAAACCTTCCCGCTAGGACTCTACTGTAAGGGCTCAGCAGTAAATATTAGACACAGTCTTTGACAGACTAAGCAATGCCATGGAATGAGTATCGGCCACTTAATGTCATGACGGCATTGGACTTTACGTTGGAATATGGATGACGATTCTAGGAGAATATCAGAGTTTCCATTTCAAATCGAATGGAATAGAAAAACGATAACGATTCTTAGAAAATCAAATTTTACAGGCAATTTTATGATTTTGTTTTGAATGTTATTACTGAAAACACGTGTTTTTGTTATTGTTTTTTTTTAACATATTTTTGCTAAATGACAGCTTCCTTAGCATTTGATTTTTAACAACAAAAAATTAATTTTTTTTTTCTTCATTATTGACATGTGCAAGCAGCATTGAGTCAAGCTCATATGCTGAAACTGAAGTTTAGTTTTCTTGCAATAATTGTGGGATTCTGTCTGTCTGTATGTACATATGTATGGATATGATGATGATGATGACGATTAAAGATTTTGTTTTTTGCATTTTGTATGGATTCGTTATAAAATTTTGTATTTGAATTTTTGACATTTGTTAAGCTTTCAATCAAGCTCACAGTCATCAAATGACATTTGCAGACTAATGAATTTTAAAATCTTAATTTGCTTAACTGCAAACGGCCAAACAGACAAACAGACAGACAAACAGACAACATTTAACAGAAGACTAGACTTTATGACTGACAGACAGAGAGACAGACAGACAGACAGACATACAGACATACAGACACACAGAGAGTACATCTACAATGTTTCCTTATGAATTTGAATGATCGTTTTATAATATGACAAACAAACTAACCAGTCATCGCTATAAACTTTATGTAAAAGCCGTGGTTATTGATTTATTTTTTTTTTTTGCTTTCCACAGAATATGCTGCTGCTTTTGCTAACGGCCCGGGCACGCATGAATGACTGGCTGACTGAATGAATTGCGATTGGGGATTGTGTTGTATTGTATTGTATTGTATATGAGAGGCAATGAATTACAATAAATGGTTTAAAATTCAATTTTTGCTTTCTTTTCATATTCCATTTGACTTTTTTGCTGCTTTATTTGGTTTATTTGGACAGGTCCAATGAAATTGGCAGCGGTTCTCCCCTTTTTACTTGGCATATATGAATTAAACATCATATTCCTCTTCGCTTTATTTTTTTCTTTTTCTTTTTTCTTTTAAAGTGAATGGAAATCATACACATTTTTGATCAATCACACCAAAATACTCACGGCATTCATACAATCATTCATTCATTCATTCAACCAAATCATACCCATGCAGCATATCATATCACATTACACATCCCATCCCTGCATACGTACATACATTGAACATGGAATATAAAATCCATAAAAAGGCGACCAGAAATAAAAAGAAAATTGAATTTTTTGTTTTTGTTTTTGTTTTTGGAAATTCTCAAAAAATTTATGCATTTTTACCAGTGATGCATAAATTGTGGGCATTGCGCGTTCGGCTCAAAATGAATTCAAGAAGACACACTCAGAGCAGTCAAATGATTGTTAAATTTGACACTCTGCTACCATGATTGTTCATGCAAAAAGCTTTAAAAAGAACCATACCGAAAATAAAGGTGATTTAAACAAAGAGAAAAAAAAAACAATTTTAAACGCAACATTTTTAGTGTCAATGGGGAGTTTAACTGTCGTAAATGACAGTTAAAAATAATTTAAGAAATAAAAACAAACGGGCTTTTAGCATTTGTTTAACGGATTTAAAGAAAACAAAACAAACGGCGTTTTCTTTTATTAGTTTTGTTTCGTTTTGTTTCCCAGCAGCGTGGGAGAAACAGTTTTTTAATGTTTAAAAAAAACATGTTTGCTTTAGCAACAATGTTTAGCAACATTTACACTAAAAGTTCAACAAACGAAAAATGATTCACTTATGTTTGCTACTTTGTTTAGCCAAGAGAAAAATATTTTTAAAACTGAAAAAGTCATTTTACCTTTAGCAACAATGTGTAGCAACATTGTTTGGCTTGCACACCAAAAAAAAAAAAAAATTTTTTTTCAGAATGAAAAATCTTTCAAACTCTCGAAAAATAACGGTATTTGTAGGCAATTTTGTTGAAACATTTTGTTTGCGAAGAAAATTACACATTAAAAGCCATTGCTCGCTTAGGGAATTATTTCCTTAATCGGGTGAATTGCATTTCATATCCTAAAAACGCATCTACGTTGCGTTAACTTTCGGGTAATTCTTGCTTAAGACTTTACATGCCACTACATTAATGAACGTATATTCGAATGCAACTTAAACAGCAGTTTGCCAGAAGGGCTTTAATTTTTCCTTTCTATTCTTAAGTCTGGTTTCAGAAATACTGCGCGATTACAAGTAAAATTGATCTTTCATTTGGTATTTCTTACAATTTCGGGTAGATTTGTGGATCCTAACCCAACCAGAATGCAACGTGCTTTGAGGAAAATTAGAAAATGGATCGCGGCTTTGAGGTGATGCTTTTCACCGGAAGGTATAATCCATACATACATACATACATAGGTCATTACAACCTTTCAGAAAGGATTACGACCTAGTTTCTCAAACCACTTATGTTTTGTGTCTTAATTTTATACATGCGTGGCAGAACCTACAGTTTAAATTCGACTCCGAGCGATAGATTTTTGAGAAACTTTTCATGACAATTTTATTCTTACTGTCAGAGTTTGTGCCTGTAGTGGCCAAAGAAATATTCTTTCGTTTTGCTTGATATGTGTGGCCTGGAATTTGAATCGTGGCTTCACATCTAATAAGCCAACACACTGTCTACTAGATTACAGCGATAGAATTCACCACCACTTTTTCGCCTATTGAAGATGTACAGAGCAAGTTTTGAGACTTATTTCTTGGGTTGTATGTATGTTAGGATAGGAAACAGTTCTGGAAGCCGTATATACCGAACAGAATGAAAATAGGAAATCATTCCTTGCTATGTCTGTAATACAATTTTGCACAGGAAATGGGATTTGGGAGCTAAGGTGACCCATTGAATCTATGTAAACTTATCTTGAGCTACAGATGCCTGGTATGACAAGGCTTCCTTAGGTAGTTGTCCTAAACTTAATTTAATAAGGTGAATACAAGGTTCCCCACGCAATATTATTACTGGTGCATTGCAGGAAATCATTCCTTTCTACGTCTGTAATACAATTTCAAGGAGGAAATGGAATTTCGAGCTAAGGTGACCCATTAAATCTATGTAAACTTATCTTGAGCTATGTGCAATATGGCGAGATAAGATGCATACAATGTGCCCCATGCAATATTAATACTGGTACTCTGCGAACCATAGCTACGTCGGTAATACCTTGACGGGACAAATGAATTCTACTTGATAAGATAAATACAATGATCCGCTTGCGTTATTGCATTACGTACAACACTTACGTTGGCATTGGAGGTGATTTTGCTCCACTTCCCGCTAGACCACTATTGTTAGGGCAGTAAATCATAGACATTGTGTACGGAAGATTTGTTGAACTTATTTTAAAATATATACACATGTAACGGTATTATTAGTCTAGAAGTTGACAGAATTTAAATACGTTTTAAGGTACGAAGTTAAACTGTTCGTTAATCGCTAAAATTTAAGGGGATTAAACACAATTTCCTTTAACTAGGTTCTAGGTTACTTGCTTTTGGAAAGATTAAATAAAAAATTCCATTTAATTGTGGCATGACTTCCTAATACTTGGTTTTAAGTTTGCAAACCTTTTGCAGAAAAATTCTATTTAAAGCAGCAAAAATATGTTGTAATATTTGTACAACAACAACAACAACAAGAACAACAATGAATAGATATTCAATTTTTGTTTTTTTTACTTGCTAGTCTAACATTAGAATTATAATGAATGATTATTATTATGATTATTATTATTACGAGGGTGGTTTAAGTCTGTTTTCTTTCTTTGCTTTTCGGTTTTAACAATTTCATTAAACGTTAACGATGTTGTAGTTTTTTTTTTTTTTTGATGTTTTTGTTTTTTTATATGGCTTGGTATTATTGTGGCCTATTGTTTAGGATATTGGTTGTTGTTGTTGTTGTTGTTTTTATTATTATTATTCATTTATTTCTTACGTTTCATAAACACAGACGCCCCGTCAATCACTCACGCACCATTTTGACAATTGAATGAATAGTAGAAATACATACATAGATACATACATACAAGGGAAACAACAACAACAATAAAACATACAAAGAGACAAACAAAGACAGAAAGAAGAAAAACAGCAACAAAACACACACAAATATCAAGAATGTCATGTTAAACATAACCTCAAACATATTGTAGATAAAAAAATAAAGAAAGAAAATAAAGAAAGAAAGAAAAATAGAAAGAAAAATAGAAAGAGAAATTAAAATCGGACTTACTGTGTTGATGATAGCTGGGATAGTAGCGACGATGATGGCCATTGCTTTCCAATGCATAAAAGGCGCCCATATCGCTGGTGTCTAAGCCTAAACCAGAACCAGAGGCACCACCACCACCGCCTAGGCCAGCAGAGCCACTGGCCGTTGAGCCAAGGCCACCGCCTAAACTGTGATGACCGAGACCAGCTGCAGAGGCACCCAAGCCATTCGTTTGTGGTGAGCCTAAACGCGGATTATCATACCAGCTGCGAGCAGCCGCTTCCGCCGTTGAAGTCATATCCATGTCGAGTATAATTTTGAAGTTTTTTTTTATTAAACTTCCCGGATTTAAAATAAAAATTTTATTTTTTCACAAATTGAGCAATACTCTCTCTATCTCTCTATCTCTATCTCTCTCTCTCTCTAGTCAAGGTTGAATTATTCTTTTTTAAACAAACAACTCCACTTTATTTAAATAAAATTTTTTTATAAAATTTTAAAAACAATTTCTCTTATAAATGAAGTACATTTTTTCAACTAAAACAACAACAACAAAAAAAAATTAAATTTTTTTATGAAGAATTTTTTTTTTTAAAGGAAATCAACTTAAATTGCTAAGCAAACCATGTCCATATGTCCTCAAGCTTAAACTTAAGTTGAACTAAACGAGGCTTTTTACTTACTTAATTGGTCCTTTAGTCAGGATTACAACCTAGCTTCTTACACTACCCATGTGTGTTAATTTTATTCATGAGTAGCAAAACCTACAGTTTAAAGTCGACTTCGAAAGACAGACTTTTGAGCAGCTTTTCATAGCAATTTGGATGAATTCATTGCCATAAGAGCAAGAAATGATACGTAGGGAGGGCAACAAGCACAATTTACGGTCAGGCAGAATACCCATTCTGCTCTGCTCATACCGTTGCTGGACCAACACAGGGGACCTGTGCAGATTAATACGCTTGAAGCGAGCATTGGCCCGAAAACGCTCAGATTGTGCAACCCGACACGAGATTGTAAATTTCCATTATGACAACACTCGGCCTTATATTGCGGCAACGGTCAAAAGCTATTTGCAAAACGGTGGATGAGAAGTTTTACCTCATCCGTTGTATAGCCCACAGTTTTCTTTCTAACTAACGATTTAAAAAAAGCAGTGGATGAATGGGAAGCTTAATCAGGCTCTATTAACTCATTTCATGGGCCGTTGAATAGGAAAAAATTATCTTTTCCGACGAATAAAGCTTAATTTATAGAATCAAGTGTTTTACAGTTGTTATTGGCATGATATGGTGTAAACAAGCCTTGTACACCCCCATTTAAAAATAAAGTAAGGAAGCTGCTAAGATGGGGGGAAGCACTTTCTTATAACTCCACGATTCCTCTTTGCTTCAATATCATCACAACAAATTCGTCAACAAATAATCGCCGTAGTCTAGTAGGTAGTGTGTTGGGCTTATTAGATGTGAGGCCACGATGCTAACCACAGGCCGGAAACCACAAAAAAAAAAATGGAATACGAAGAAATATTTCTTCGACGACTTTCTCTCAGCAAATTTCTTGCAAAAAGTTTCTCAAAAATCTGCTGTTTGAACTCAACTTAAAATTAACACACACAACACCACAACAAGTGATGTGGAATCTAGATTGTAATCCTGACTAAAGGGTTGTAATGACCAAATGCAAAATGTTAATCGAAAAAAAAAAAAGCAAACAACTACTGCGGTCAAACGAACGTCTATGACTGTATGGTAAGGATATAATTTTAAAATTAATTTCAACTCGAGTTGAATTAAACCTTGGTTCTTCCCAGATTAGTAAAGTAAGTCGCTGTAATCTATTAGATAGTGTGTTGCCTTATTACATATGAGACCACGGTTCAAACCTTAGATCAGATATCTCGAAAAAAAAAGAACGAAATATCAAGTAAAATAGAATATTACTTCATCGACTATCTTTCAGCAGAAATCTTTCTCAAAAATCTGTTGTTTGAAGTTTATAAAATTATTACACACAATATAAGTGTTGTGAGAAGCCAGGTTGTAATCCTGTGAAAGAGTTGTAATGTTCATTAACGTAAGTAAATAAGTGTTTAAAACTATTAAAGCATATCAATTGCCCTGTAAGCCTATAAAAGACCACTAAAAAATTTTGATTCTTAATCCAGACCAAAAAACCATGTTTAAACCGTGTGTAATAAAGCATTTCCCACAAACTTTTAAGGAGTTACAGTTAAAATTCACTTTAACTTGGTTTAAGCCAGTTTAACAAGAAATTGGATAATGACTGTTGCATCTATTAAGTATCGTTTTTAATTGAATTTTATGGGATTTAGTTTTTTTTTTTCTAAAAGATTTTATGGGAAATTAAAATCGAAACTTTTTTATTTTTTTATTTTTTTTTTTTTAATTAAATTTAAAACTTGTTATTGATTTCTTGCATTCTTCCTCCTCTTACAATAAGGTTGTTACGGTTCTTTTTTTTTTTTTTTTTGAGATAAAAACAAACAAAAAAAAACTTTTTTCTAAATTTCTTATCAAATTTCAATGTTTATTTTTGTTGTTGTTATTATTGTTTTCTTTTATATTTTTTTTAATTAAAAATCATTCTGTTTTTATTTTTGGTTTTATTTTTGGGTTTTTATTATGCTTTTTTTTAAACGGGAGCAACCAAAGCATGGCCAACATTTCATATTTAATTTTTTTTTAATTTTCAATTTCCAAAACCGTAAATATTCTTTTTATGATCCTCTTGATTTATAAACAACAAACAACAACAATTTTCTTGGGTTTTTTATATTTTTTTTTATTATGATTTCATTTCAAATAAAAGAACTTCGAACTGTTTTGGTTCGAAAGTCTAGCGCAAAATGATTAGAAAATCAATCGACAAACAAACAAACAAACAAACAATTATACGCGGGGTTTAAGTGCGTGGGAACTGCTTAAAAAAATCAAACGAAAAATTGTGGATTTGAATGACATTTTTTGCGGTTCGTTTTTTTGTTGTTGTACAAAAATCGCAAGATTAATGGATTCTCTGACGACAACAATCGACTACAACTTGGGTGATAAAACAACAACAACAGCAACAACATAAGGCAGTTTTAACAATTGTATTGTCAAAACAATTAAACGAACATAAACACACGCAAGCACAGTATGTGTCATGTCTTAGAATCGCAAGAAGAAGAAGAAGAAGAGAATAACTGCAATTATTGTATGTACGAGTGTGTATGTGTGTGCGTTGTTTTTTCGGAAATGCAATCGAATTTGAAATAAATTTTTCAAACAAAAGATCGTTGTTTTCATGTTTTTTGGGCTCTCTTTCTTCTCTTGTTTTATTATTTTAAACAACACAGCGACTGACTTTCTTTTTATAAAAGAAAACTGGCGCTTAGGATTTTTCCTGTAAAAAAAGAAAAACAAAAGAAAACTCTCTAACAATATAAACCACAAACTAACTGTTGAGGTTTCTTTTTTTTTGTTTTTATTGAGTAGGCGTTTGTCAAGTAAGTAAGACATTCAAAATATCCATAAGCGCCGGTTTAAATAAAAAAATTAAACAAAACGTAGGTTTTTTTTGATTTCTTTTAATTTTTATTAAAAAAATTTTTTCTTTTAATTTCTATGGACATTGATTTCATTTTGTATTAGAAAATGAAAAACTCGCTTAAACTCAAGTTTAATGAAACTCGGCT
>QOCX01000171.1:274767-284902 GCA_005959815.1 Sarcophaga bullata
TTAACTATTTAAAGTCTTACACACTTACTTACGTAGATTGCTGATTACAATCCTATAGTCAGAATTACAAACTAGCTTCTCGCACCACTTACGCTGTGTGTGTTAATTTTATACAAGAGTGGTGGGACCTACTGTTTTATATCTACTCTTAATGAAAGATTTTTGAAGAACTTTTCAAGACTGTTTTTGCCAGAGAAGAGGCTGGCAGCAAGTCCCTGAAAGCAATACCTTCTAGAACACGGCGACTTCAAAGTGCTACCATATGAAATGAATGCCAAATGAGTATGAATATGATTCATAAAGTATCCTAAGCCGTTTAAAAAATTGTAAAATTCTTATTAAATGTCAAATAAACTTGAAAAACTGTATAAGAATACATATTTATCAGAAACAACAAGTTGTTGGGTTTCAAATATTGAAATCTGCTTTAACTTCAGTTTATGTAAACTTTTGTAAGGTCTTACAAATTTTTGAGAACCTTTCATGGCATTTTTATTTACTCTCAGAGTTTATGCCAGAAATCTGCTGAAAGAAAGTCACCGAAGAAAAATTTTTTTCATATTTTCGTTTTGATGTCTGGCCTGGGGTTTGAACCGTGAACTTAAGCCTATTACGCTAACACACTACCTACTAGACTACAGCGACTTCAGCATCCAGCACTCAGCAAAGTTTTAATGTCACCAGACTGGATTATATTGGAAATGTGTGCCCAAAAAGATATTTCTATTAGAGGAGGAGCGACCAAAGTTTTCAAAGTAAAATCGTATGCTATTGCACGGTGAAAATGTTCCAAGAGATATTAAGATTAAGAATGAAACATTAAGTACTAGGTTATAAAAAACGCTTCGAAAGATAAACTGCCTAACATTTGGGGATTTAACAAAAAAAAAAGCTTGCTTCCAAGTTACTGAACGATTGGTTCAAGACGCTTTAAAACAAATAATTGACACCTAAAGTAATGCTTATAATTGATAAATGCTCCAAAGCACGTTAATTACTTCAACAACATGGGCGATAATTTGTAAGCGCAATAAAATAACTTTTATTCAGGACCAGGGCGTTATTATTGCCTATAAAATACTGTTTACGACGAAGTAAATAATATTTGAAGCAATTGACAAAGGGTATGATGAAAAAAATAACGAGGAACAAGAGGCTAATTCCCATAATTAATCTCCTGCGACTCAATATCTCATTAACGGTTAAGTATTTAACTTTTTGAAAAAAAAAAATCCGATTCCCAAATTATCGAGTTCCGTCATCAGAAAAACTCATACAATCGAATTTAATTTTTATACGAATTTATTTCGCTCACGAATCCAGTAGTTAGCCCCCAGTATAAAAGAAATTTTGGACGAGCTATCTATTGGAAGCAGACGTTATCTAGTAGGTAGTGTGTTGGCTTATTAGACGTAAGGCCCTGTTTCAAACCCAGGTCTAAGGAGACATGGAAAAACATTTCTTCGGCGACTTCCTCTCATAAAAATGCTGGCAAAAACTCTGAGAATAAGAATAAAATTGTCATGAAAAGTTTCTCCAAGAAATCTGTCGTTCGAAGTCGATTTTAAACTGTAGATCCCGCCACTCATGGATAAAATTAATGCACACAACTTAAGTGGTGTCAGAAGCTAGGTTGTAATCCTGACTGAAGAGTTGTAATGGCCAATCACGTATGTATGTATGTATGTATCCGTAGAAATGCTTGGGAAAATCTTATGGCCTGAATGAACAACTGACGTTGGAAGTGTATGGTGATTTAAATAAGGCCCACACAGTCGGATTGCCTGTTACAGAAGATACTGAAATTGCCGATTATTTTAACTTGAAATTTTATCTTATAAAACTGAATTTTTACGGCATTTTCAAATTCCTTGTTAGGAATACGTTACTTTATAGTACGTATGAGCAATTTAAAATTTGGTTTCCATTTTTTTGGAACCAATCACGACATATATCGGAGGCTTACTATACAGGGTACTTCAAAATGTTTAAAAAGTTTGAAGATTTTTATTATTTTTAAAGAAAACATAGAGCAAACTTTGTTAAATTCAGTACAATTTCTGTTGTCTTAATTGTTTAATAAATCTGTAGTTTTAGGCCCTTATTTTGTCTTTTTTAAAATTGTAAACTTTGCTTAAACTCGTGTTCAATTAATTTTGGTTTCGGCAGGCTTATTGTATTTTTAGTTTTCCTATACCAAAAGCACGGTTTTTCGAAGCTATGGAAACGTTAAAAAAATTTCAAAAAATTTTTTTTTGGAAATGAAAATTGTGATGAAATATTATACATCGGACGTGGTTTTTTTTTGTTTTTCTTTAAATATTGTCTTCTATTTGCTTTTGCTTTAAGGTTATCAAATATGACAGGTAGCAATTTCAATAGCAGCACAGATAATTTAACAATTTTTTTTCTAGTTCTGTTTCAGTTTTTTTTTTATTATTTTTAAATATTGACACCGAAATGTTTGAATGTTTTTTATTTCGAGTATTTTTTTTTTTTTGGGGAAATTCTAGGTGCTGATAACTTGTAGAGCAGAGCACCGAGTATAGATAAAGATCAATAAGAAAACAAAAACAAGGTAAATGTTATCTTTTTCTATGTTAATGCTTATCAATCACCAAGAAAACAACACTTTTTTCTGTTTTTTTCTGTTTTTTTGATACAAAATTTTTCATTAAAAAATGATAAGAAAACCAATACTACGATAAAAAAAAACACGATGAAATTTAAAGAAAAAAAAAATTATTTTTTTTAACGTCAAAGCCGTCGCTTAATTGCTGTTGCAAGTTAAAGTATTCCTGGTTTGGTTGTTCTAGCGGTTTAAGTTGATTTCCTTATTTTGCAGTTAAAAATTTCATTTTTCTTACACTTGATTTGGTTTATTTTATGAATTTAAAAATATTTTTCTTTTTTTCTCTCTCTCTCTCTTTTCTAAACACTTTTTCCACTTTGTTTTAAATTTTTTATTAAAAAAAAAAATCGCAAACGATTTTTAACGATTTTTGTTTGATTTTTTTTTTTCAAACTTTTGTTGTATTTATAATGAATTGTTGTTGTTTTTTTATTTTTATATGATTAAGATTAATTTGTTGTTGTTTGATTTTTCTTAACTTTTATTATCAAAAAATCTAAGATTTTGATTTTCAATCAAACGATTTTATTTTCCACGTTTAAACGCATTATTTTCGCTTTTCATTTTTGCATTAGATTGGCTGTCACAATTCAACGGAAGAATATTTCTTGCGTTTTTTTTTTTTTTTTTTTTGTATTGAAACGTTTATTTAACGCTTTACAATGGCATTAGCCACCAGCAGATAAACGCAAATAAAAACACAAACGCAAAAACCTACACTCACGCAAGTAAACACGTCAACGGTCGCAGACCAACTAAATTCATAACGATTGATAACATGAAAACACCTTGTATGAGTATTAAAAAAAAAACAACCAACAACAACAATTCACATAAACAAAATACTCTACACAAACGTACACACACACACAAACACTTATTACTTTATGAACCCAAACACAACACAACAGCAAAACAAAACAACAGCGAAGAGAAAGAGATAACCTGATACCACTCTGACTAAAAATAAACACACAATCTCGCCATGAAATCTTAAAACAACAATATCAGGTTATCTGTTAAGCATAAAATAAAACAAATAGCAACAACAACAATAGCATTATTATTCAAGAAAAAAAAGGGGTTGTATTGGGTTGCTGTAGAATTGGAAACAGAAAAAATGGTAGACTCTTGCCTTTCATAAAAGAGGAAAAGAAAGCGCAGATCTCTCGTAAATAAACTCAAGCATCTCTTTTACTCTTTTGCTTTAACGGACATAAAGGGCGTATTTTATTACTTGGAAAAGAAATTTCCAGCTGGCAATGCTGTTTGAGAAAATAAACAAATACAGGCTCTCTTTGCTTTCATATCTGCTGTACAACCATCTCTTTCTTATCTCTGTCTACGGCTATCTAGTGACACGTTATTTCAATAGAATCGTATTAAAAAAACAAAAACAAAGAAGAACCCTCAACTTAATGTTGGTATATGACAAAAGGCAAATGCATTGCAATATTAATGCACGCCTGCATAAATATTACGCTCTTGTTCAAACAAAAACTAAAGTAAAGTTACTCTCTTTTACAAATATTTTCGTATATTTTTGCTCTATCTCTCTGTCTTACCCATTCTCTCTCTCTCTGTGTGGATAAACAAGTTTTACTGCTTTTAATATGTACCAAACATTGTTATTGTAATTGTTATATTGTATGTGTGTGTGTGTGTGTGTGTTATTTGTTGTTTCAATGTCTGCTCTTGTCTGTCGTGTGTAACAGTGTTGTTGTTTGGCCACTCGTACGTTGGCTGTCAAAAAGTGACAACAATCATCGATCGTTCCGTTTGTGATTATGCGGTTTATTTATGGTTTTAACAATTGCAAGATTTGTCTCGATTTTTTTTCGCTTTTTTTTTGCTTTTATTTTTGTTTTTGCCTTTCGCTCTCTTGCATGCATGCTCACATTCATACATACAACACAACACAGTTTTTGAGTTGTGTTTTGTAAAACAAAAGAGAGTGAAGGAGAGCGCCATATAGTGTGCCCACCATAAATAATGTTTTGTTTTGTTTTTGTTTTGTTTTTGTTTTGTATTGATTTCTTATTATAAAAGAAGCTTTAAAAAGCAACAAAAAAGCATAAAAACAAATGAAATTAAAAATAATAACAACAACAACAACAATGCCAACAAAAGCCAAGCAAAAGAAAAATCATTTTTTTTTTCTTGGTTTTTGTTTGTAAATGCGGAAGCAAATAACACTAGAAAACTGCTGCTACTGCTGCTGGTGCTGCTGCTTCTGCTCCTTTTGTTAGAATATGTTCACGTTTTTAGCCATGAAAAATGAAAATGAAAATCTTTTTAAATTTCTTTTTTTTTTTGAAAAAATTAAACAAAAATTAAAACAACAACAGCCATTGCGTGTTTTACCATTTCAGTGTCTCCTTCATTGTTTTTCATTGCTTTCAAGAGAAATGCAAAAAACCCAAAAAAAAAAAAACAAAATGAAAACCCAACAAAAAACGAATGGATTCTAACGGAAATGGTCAAAAACAAGAAGAAGAAAAAAGAAAGTCAGCAGCATTTTGTTGGACGCCATTATATTTCATGGTTTTTATGGTTGTTGTTTGTATGAAACTGTAGGTGTGTAGAGTTGCAAATAAAAATTGCAAAGCAAGGAGGGTCGCGTGAAAGTTTTAAAAAAAACAAATTAAAAGAAAAATAAAAATGTTTTGAATTTAATTGAAATTAAATTGGTTTTCTTAAGTCTAAAAAAATACAACCAAGCAAATTTTTTATAAGCTTCATCGTTTTTTATAAGAAAATTTGTAAGAAAACTATTTTCTTTCAAATTCCTTCAAACACTGTAGAGCTTAGTTAGTTCTCTTCTGTTGAAGTTTAATAAATAATAAAAATTCTCTCAAACTCGAGTTCCGCTAACAATTTATGGTACTACAATTTAAAAAAAAGTTACAAAGACAGTGTCGAGTTGGTATAAACGAGGCATTGAGACCCTCTCTATAATTGCACTTCAGGGTCTGTTGGAATTTATGGTAGTAGTAAGGATCAGACCACCATGTTGACGGAGTTTAGATTTAGGAAAGACAAATCTAACGCGAAATTCATTAGTGAGATGGGTTACAACCTAACAAAACGAATGGCAAACGGTCTCTCCTTTAACTGCACTCCACACAGTGCCGGTAAATTCTAGATAATGTTTCGTAAAAGAATGAGTATTAAGACTGAGTGGAGCCATGTGGAGGCTACCTACAGTTTGAATTAAGGAGTTGTTCTATGGTATACGAGCGGTAATAATCGAATCCACAGTAAAATATTTCGAATCCATAGAGGAACTCGTTTCAAAGGAAAAGTTTAACCATCGAAAGGTGTACTCCATTCATCGTAAACAGAAAGTACAGAGGACGGGACATAGCAATACTGTCTGACAGTCTCAACGTTATCAGAGCATTTAACTGCAGCAGTGCAAGACATGTGCGGCATTTTACCACTCATAGTAGATTAAAAAACACCTGTTTTAGAATATTGATTCATTCATGACCAATATTTAGACTTCGCGAAGACGCGAACTAATTACCAGAACACATACTTATAACTTCTGCAGCGTTAATGCATCTCAAAAGGAAATAAGGCGACATTTTTTATTCATTTGAAAGACCCTATTAATACCGTTAGGTGTGGAATTCAAATTTTTCAACTGTCTGTAGCGTCTTCCCTGGGTGGAGCGGATTCGAAATGTTCTATTTTCCACGACTCTGGCGCATAAAGCAGGTTGAATTTGATGGGTGGCATGGTTGCGTTGGCTATTAGGACCACTGTGGTTTTCAGTTTATTTGCATACAACATCTCCACGTAAGATGACTATTTCCGAATATCTAATGTGGCATAAATTGTTTGGCACTTAGAGCCGGCCTGTTGGAATTACATGTCGTTGGTGTGAAGATCATCTAATTCAGGGCTAAAAAGTAGATAATTATCACCCAATAGTGCTCACCGTTCACAATGATGGCCTGACCAACATCAATTTCATAACAACACGGGCTGATGTCGCCGTCAACTCAAAAACGGCACCAGACAGTGTGTTCTTCTTTAAATTTGTTTGCATACCAATTCATCCAGAAATGCATGAAATTTTAAGTCAGTTTCCACATTTTTCAGAAAAAAAAATAGAAACAAAACTTCTAAGACAACTCTCGTTAACATAACACAGAAAAAGAATGTCCTACACACTGTGGTTATCGATTCTATTTGTTTTTGCGCATCCTTGTTAAAACACAGTTAAACTAACAATAACAACAAAAACAACAACAAAACTTTTTGGTGCCATTTTTTTTTCTTTTGCCATGTTTCATTATACCCGCTTGTGAGTGTATGTGTGTGTAAGTGTATGTGTGTACGTTCAAAGCTGTTTTGTATGTGTGAAACATTTCTTCCTTCCTTCCGTCCGTTTGTTCGTTCATTCGTCCGTTCGTCCGTCCATCCTTTCATTCATTCTTTCGTCGTCCTTCCGTTCGTTTATTCGGTTCTTTGCAATTCTTCCGTTAAATTCGGTTCACTTTTTTTTTGATTTTTGTTGCTGCTCTTTGCTTCTTTTTTTTTTGGTGAAACATTCTGTTTTTTTTTTTAGTTTGTTTTTGTTTCGTTTCGTTGCTGCTGCAAATATGCTAGCGCGACCATTTGTTAAATTTTCAGCCTTTTGGTGTTGGTGTCGGTGTTGGCTGAAACTGTTGTTGTTGTTGTTATTATTATTGCATGCTTTGTATCCTTTTTTCCTTTTTGATTGTGTTTTTATTATTGTTGTTGTGTTGACACTTCTATTCTCTTATTATTCCCGGTTTTTTTCATGCTGCTCTTCTCATATTTTCTGGTTTTCTTTCTTTTTTCAGTGTGATTATGAATTGCAATTCTTTGCTGCTACTATTGTTGTTGTTTTTAATCTCTCTATTAATATTATTGTTGTTGTTACTGTGGACATCTTGTAGAAACCAAGACCTTTTTGGCTGAATAGTTGAGTTATTAATGCCCGAACGAAACAAACTGAAGCAAACAAATATGGTTTCTGCCAAACCATTCACAATTCACATCTCCAATGACAAACGTTTTTGTGAAATCCACAATAATTGCGGCTCGGCTGTGGTTTTGTCTCGTTTTTATTTTGAATTTCTGAAATTATCTGATGGTTAATGTGTTAAAGGACCTCGTGTTACAATTGATCGATATTTTCGATTAAATTATTGGAAAAAGATTAAAGAGAAGCAAAAAAAAAAGCAGAAAAAAGAGCAAAAGAAACAATTGATGTGCCTTACTTCTGCCATCAAACTACAAACGCAGACGCAAACTAAAAATGGTCAATAGAGGAGGTTCAACTGTGGCTCATGTATCGTGTTTACAGTGACGAAAAAAAATAATCAAAAAATTTGAAGATTTTGTTTTAAAAGTGCTTAAAAAAGAAAACAGTGTGTTACAAAATTACTGCAACAGCAATTTACTGCACCTGATAGTGTTGAGGCTCTCTTTTATAGGGCCATGGAATCTCGAATATCTGGAAAGAGACTCCTTTAGATCATTGCTTGAGTAAAAAAGCTATTCTGACTTGATTAAAAGTAGAATATCTAAAGGAAAATCCCGAAACCATGTAAAGAAAAAAAGCAAGAAAGCTGCAGTAAATGCTGTCATGATTTTATTCTAAAAAATTTCGATGTTAAAATAGGATCAGACAAGTCAGACAGCTTCAATAAGACGAAATACGAAAAAATATTTCTTCGGCGACTTCCTCTCAGCAGATTTCTGGCAAAAACTCTGAGAGTAAAAATAAAATTGCCATGAAAAGCTTCTCAAAAATCGGTCGTTCCGAGACGACTTAAAACAATAGGTCCCGCCACTCATGTACAAAATTAATACACACAACCTAAGTGGCAAGAGAAGCTACGTCATAATGCTGATTGAAGGTATGTTAAAAAGTAATCGCAGCACTGAAAAGTGGGATGAAATTTTGCAATTTGAAAAGCAAAATCGGCACGTAGTTGGTAAGATTGAAAAGAGGCCAGTTATTGCAAGAAGCTTTTCAATGCTTGGGGACTGTTTGATGAAAATTATTGCCGAGAAATTTGATCGATCGTAGTACCATCAGTTAAACGCAACGAAATTGAAATCTTCTTTGCTAAAATAACCGCTTTTACAGAAAAAAAGTTAAAAAGTGCTTCATAAAAATCTGAATCCGGATATAAGCTTTGTAGGGCTTAAAAAGATGCCCTAGATGAACACATAGACACACGCTTGCATTACTTATCTAAGCACCACTGGATGTGGCCTCCAATTTTCAATACAAACCAATGCGCAAACGATGAATTCGGATGAAATTTGTAAAGAAGTAGTCTGGAAATAAGGTTACGATTAAACCTTAAGGTCAGAATTACCTGCAAAACTAAATATTTTTTCGCTGAATTCCTCTCAGCAGATTTGTGGAAAAAACTCTGAGTGTAAAAATGAAATTGCCATGAAAAGTTTCTCAAAAATCTGTCGTTCGGAGTCGACTTTAAACCATAGGTGCTGCCACTCATGTAGAAAATAATACACACAACATAAGTGGTAGGAGAAAACTAAGTCGTACCATGTCTTAAGGATTATATGTACAAAGTGACCAATTATGTACATACATATGAATGTAAAGATTCGCTAGACACCCGTTTTCATTTCTTCTGTAAGTTATGTGTTGTTCAAAATGGCATCTAAAACTCGTTGAAATTGTTTTTAAGGCATAAAAATGTGGCCTTCATGGTTTCTCGTATTTTTCAGTGAAATGCTTCAAGTTTTCTCAATGTCAAGATGAAATGCAAGAATATTTGTTTAAAAAAATTCAAACAAAATCGTATAATTTAAAAAAAAAATTTTTTTGTGAAGAAAAATGTTTAAAAAATCTTGTTTTGTAGCACAATGTAAATCTTTAGAGCAGCTGAAATAATTTCGAAATCTTTTTTACTTCATTTCTTATTCAATTTAGTTTTTAAATTTTATTTGAAACAAAAAAAAAACTTATTTTAAGAATGCAATTCATCGTCTTGACCTTGTTTGCCTTTATTTTGATTTCCTTTATTTCGTATAAACGTGTTACAATTTGCATACTCCTCCAGGCCAAGCATGCCCAGTGGAAAAAACGTTACAAAAAAAAAAACAAAACGAAGAGAGTGAAAATCCAATTGGAAAATATTTGCAAATAAAAGATGCTGCTGCTGTTGTTTGTGTTGCTAAATCAGTGTGTCAATGGAAACAATAACAAGCCAGGAGGAAAAAAAAATGTGACAAAAATCAACATCAAATATGAATCATGACACTCGTGACAAATTTTTAACGAAAAAAAAAAAACCAAAAAATTCGCTTAAAATATTCCCCAAAAAAGGAAACATTTGCCTGTGGGCTAAACTGCATATTCAGTGATGATATATGAACAGAATAGAGATACAGAGAGAGAGAGAGAGAGAGAGAGAAAAGGCTTTTAAAAAAATTGAAAAAAAAGAAAACGTTGACAAAAGCAGATGTTCAACTATTTTTAAA
>QOCX01000171.1:284919-295503 GCA_005959815.1 Sarcophaga bullata
AACACAAAATCACATACACACACATAGGCATACCTAAACACATTAACACTCTTTGTTATTTAAAAACAAAAAAACAGTATTTTACATACGCTCTCGTTCACTCTCTCTCTCTCTCACTCTCTCATATTTATAAATGAAAACAAAGAACGAAAAAAAAATTCACATCAATTGGTAAAATCAAGATTTTAATCATTATCACTAACAAAAAAAAACAAAGAAAGAAAAGAGATGAGAATAAAAGAGAAGAGAAGTGCTCTTATGCCTACACACACACACACATTTATGCTTACTACCATACACTTATGACAAGATTTTAAATCTTGATTAGTGAAGAGATTGGTTGGGTTGGCTGCCTTAAAACAGCAACAGAATTTAAATACAAGAGAGTACATGCGTGTGTGTGTGTGTGCGTGTGTATGCGTAAATACGACATAGGGATTGAGGGATGCGCTGTTGTCGTTGTTTAACCGTGTTCGTGACATTTTTAGAGAAAAATGTTTATCAATTGCTGGTGATCAATATTGTTAAAATAAGTGTGAGTGAGTGCGTAAATCGGTAAGGGTGTGTGTGTGTGCGTGTGTAAGTGTAAGTGTTAAAACAAATGTTTAGAAAAACTGAAATATTTTGTTGTTGCTTGAAGAAAGCGTTACAAAAACCTTTAAACTAAAGATAGGAATTGTCGAAGGGCTATAAAAGATCACTGGGTTGTTTTTAATAGTCCATCGCATATAACCACTTTGAACAATCTCTAGCAGAAAGACGTTACTATTGAAGCAGGGATAATTAAGATTATATATCCCGCATTAGAGATTCTGCAATTACTCGTCTTGGAAGCATATATTTCCCGATGGTCACCTTTATTCATTTGTTTTATTAGAAAAAGTACTTTTTAAAAATGTAGCTTTAAAAGTGCTTTGAAAGGTGCCTTTAAAAAAGTACCTTTTAAAAGTACTTTTTAAAAAAGTACCTTTTCTTTGCCTGTCATATATATCCGATATTAGGGATTCTGCTATTATTCCTCTTAAGAGCATATATTTCCCGATGGTCGCCTTTATTCATTAGTTTTATTAGAAAAAGTACTTTTAAAAAAAGTACCCTTAAAAAGGCACCTTTTAAAGTACTTTTAACGGCATCTTTTTAAAAAGTACTTTAAAAGGTGCCTTTAAAAAAGTACCTTTTAAAACTACTTTTTAAAAAAGTACCTCTTTTGCCTGTCATATATATCCGACATTAGGGATTCTGCTATTATTCGTCTTGGGAGCATATATTTCCTGATAGTCGTCTTTATTCATTTGTTTTATCAGAAAAAGTACTTTTTAAAAAAGTATTTTTAAAAAAGTACCTTTAAAAAGTACCTTTAAAAGTACTTTTTAAAAAGATACTGCTGAAAGGACTTTAAAAGGTGACTTTAGAAAAAGTACTTTTTAAAAATAATTTTTAAAAAAGTACCTTTTCTTCTTATCCTTCATAACAAAATGTCCCTGATTAAAAATCTTTTCTTTTTTTTTCAATTTCCAAAACGGAATTTAAATTTTTGTTTCCATTTCTGTTTTTTTTTTAATTGTTTTATTGAAATTGTTTAAATTGTTCTGTGTTCTGTATTTTAATTTTTATTTCCATTTCTTCTATGTATGTTCGTACGTATGTGTGTGTGTGTGTGTGTGTGTGTGTGTGTATGGTAGCAAATTAAAATAACATCTCAATTATATGGTGGATTATTTAAATAATTACCACTCTCCACAGCAATTAGACAAAAAACTGTAACAACAACAACAACAACAAGTACTTCTCAAAGTATTATAATTTTTTCATAATAAAAAAATTAAAAACAACAACACAACAACAATAACAACAACAACAATTAGAATAAATAATACGAATATTTATCTCACTCGCATACATAAAAAAATGGTATTTATTACCCTACACATGTCAGTAGTAAGTACGAGCGAGTAGTTTATCTGTCTCTCTATCTTTATACATACAAACGTAGAAACATCATGTTTAATTCTAAGTGTACGCGAGTGTGTGCGTTAAAAGACCCCAGTGATTCTGATTAAATTAAAAATAAAAACAACAACAGCAGCATTAAACAAGCCATTACAACAAACACTTTTAACGACTCTCGGGTTAATTGTTTTACAACCCAACTTACCCGTGCTGTGGTCCGCCGCTCCACTTCACTCTGCTTACTGTTAATCGTTCATAATTTGAGTTTTTTCTTCTTCTTGTTTTTCTTCTGTTTTTCCCTGTAAAAAATGAAAATTGAAAGAAAAATTAAGCATTACACGAGCGAGAGTTATCGGAGAGCGATTAATATGTTTTCGAAAACGATTTTTGTTTTCTAATTTTTATTATGATTTTAGAAGGAAGGAAGATTTTCTTAATTTCATTTCAACAAGTCTACAAGCAAAGATGGAACGAATAGCTGCTGAAAGTCTCCTAGTATTCTTGCTAACATTGAGATCACAGATGAACTGTTTGTTACAGTCTGGGAAAGAGATGGTAACAACGGTCGTGATAAAACTATTATGACCTTGGAAATGAAGGCTTATATCATGCTGGAGTGGCATTTATGTGGTAGGCTATGAAGGATACCAGTTTCAAAAGCATACGGCTGTTCTTGTTCTTTATGAATGCGTAAAGGATGCAGCCACACGTCGCGCGAGTCCAAACAGGAATCTTTGAAATGTGGTGTAATCGCATCATAAAAGCCGAACACTGTAGCTAGATTATGCAAATGATGTACGGTGAACATTCTCACAAATTCTGTAAAACCGAATGATTTTCTCTCGAGGTTAAATGAAATTGTCCTCGGAAAAAATATAGCCAAGGCTTAGGAGATGCAAATTAATTTCACATCGAATGAGACGCTGAATATTTTCAAAATCAAAAAGAGCATTAAAAAGGAGCATCGTATAGGTTTCTCTAGGAGAGTTCCAAGCTTGGTAGCATAATTGCAGAAAGATATAGAACTGCAAAGGTGGCGGTATAGTAAAAATTCTATGGCTCAAGAAGAATTTGTCCGGCTAAATATACCCTCTAGTTACCCTCATATGGGTTCCTGATGGCAATAACAAAGTTGACGTTCTTGCAAATACTGGACCCTTCTGCAGAAAGGTCTCTATGCAGCCCAAAAGTTTCTTTCAAATGCTGGTACA
The DNA here is from genome assembly GCA_005959815.1 of Sarcophaga bullata. Taxonomy (NCBI): domain Eukaryota; kingdom Metazoa; phylum Arthropoda; class Insecta; order Diptera; family Sarcophagidae; genus Sarcophaga; species Sarcophaga bullata. Next base: position 288,081 of record QOCX01000171.1, read on the forward strand.
ACGTAGAATTCAAAAGATTTCATACGACAGATGGGCCTTCTTCTGCAGCAGGGTCTCTATGCAGACCAAAATTTTCGTTAAACCCAAGCAGAGTCCATCTTAGAAAAGTCCCACCATTTATAATGGGGCTCAGGCCTCAGGGTGTATAATTCCGAAAGCATGAAATACCTCACGAAGACTTCTGCAAAAATTGCAATGACGCGGAAGACGAGAAAACTACAGTATGTTATAGCTAAAGAGATATCAAGAGGGGCAACCTGAATTTATTGGCAGAATGTCTATAAAGGCGGTAGGGATGGAACCCCAACTTTCATAAAAATATTAATTTGGCAGTTTGGATCGTGTAGGATTAAGATCTTCTTAAACTTTAGCTTTCTATTCCTCAAATAAGTCAGCATTTAAATCAGATTTCTTTCCCACACCCGTTATTTAATGGCAAAAAAAAAAAATCTGTAACGACTTAATGAGCTCAACTAAACAAATCGAAACAAAAAAGAAGAAAAGAATAACAAGAGCATGAGCATTAATTTCTGCTGACACATACTCATACACAAACATAAATGGAATGGCCTCATAACTTTTTTTTGATTTCAATATGTAACGGTATTTTTCCATGATATAAATACCGTTTTTTTTGTTTTTGTTTTTTCTAACCAAGTTTTTTTTTTTGTCATAAAACGCATGTTGCGTGTAATTTCTGCGTTTTTCGTTGATAAAAATCTTTTGAAAATAATTTTTAAAGCGGCATTTAAACAACAAAAAAACAACAACAACAACAAAAAATGTATGTGTGTGTGTGTAATGTGTTTTTATTTAAATTTGTTTTAATTTTTTTTATTAAACAAAGAACCAACCATGCCTTACAACAACAACAACAACAACAAAGTAAAGATATTTTAATAAAACGAAACTGCTACAGAACCACACAATCACATGCACTTGTTAAATTAGAAAAAAAAAAACTACAAAGAAAAATACACACAGAATCATGGAATGAAAACCCAGAATTTAAAAATAAAGGCTTCTGTATTAGGCAGTATCAGAAATACAGTGAAATAAAACACGCTTGAGACCAAGATTTCGATGAAATTTTTCATTCATAATATTGCCCAAGGCCTTGCCATTAAATGCGACACATAACCTCACTAACATGATCGTCCCAGAATGGGTGACAGCAATCGATCCATTGTAGAGTAGTTTTCGATCACTTTTTCCTACATTTCTTGCAGGTATCTTGGCGATAACTTGACGAACGATGGTTTTCAAATGTTAGGAGGCTATCAGTAGCCGTAGTCTAGAGGGTAGTGTGTTGGCCACTAGTCAAACCGCAGGAGAGATCTCCAACAAAATGGAATATGATACCAAATATTTATTTCGACGACTGGCTCTTAGCAGATTTCTGGCAAAAACTCTGAGAGTAAAAATAAATTGTCAAGAAAAAGTTTGTCAAAAATCAATCAAATCGTTAGGAGTTGACTTTAAACAGAAGAAGCTAGGAGAAGCTTGGCTATACCCCTGACTAAAGGGTTGTAATAACCAATTATATATGTAAACTTCCAAACTTCTAATGCAAGAAAGTCTAAATCCGTAGAGATATTTGGCTCTTAAAGCCGACTTTTAAGGGTTAAGCAATGTAAGCCTGTTGCTTTGGCACAAAAGGGGCATATTCACAGCGTTTTGAATAGAGAATGAGCTTTAATTGTTGTGTACTTTGATTTTTATATGGTGTGAGGTGCTAATCCAAATGCAAAATATGCCATTAAGACCTGTAAGACACGATAGCTTGCTGAGAACGCTTTAGAAACGACAAATTTCAATTTGTTTGCTTTACATTCTCTATTTGAAGCGTTACATTGGTTTGCGTACATAGGTTTAACGCATAGGTTTAATCACATCTGTAACGATTTCAGTTTATTTTTAAATATCTTTATAAATCTTGCCAATTCCTTGCATAGTAAGTCAAGTATGACCACACAATAATTAGCTCGTAATGCTCAAAAATTGACCACGTTTGAATCATTATTCTTGCAGTGAGTTTTTTCACGTTCTCTAGCTGTTCATACGACGATCCATATTTGTGAATTCGTGAACAGCAAAACTTTCACAAAATAAATGCCGTTTCAGATGAAAGACAGCCAGTCCTTCCAGACTAGCGGTTTTGAAACCACTTCATGGATAACGCCATACAATGAAAAATACTATACATACACAGACACACACACACACACGTACGCACTGGTATTCATTAATTTACAACAACAAGAATTTTCTTTAAAATTAAATTCGAATTCTAAACTTTGCGTTTAACTTGTAAAATAACGTGTGGAGTTTACTTGCAAATGTTTCTTTACTTGCTTGCTTTCATGTTGTTGTTGTTGTTGTTGTAGTCGTTACATTGACAATGTCTGCCATAGTTCACATACGGAGGTCATGTTTGATAGTGTGTGCTTAAGTAATCGTATGTGTCTCCTCGTATAGTCTTCGTTTTTTTTTGTCATTTTTATTATGATTCTCTATCTCACTCGCACACTCGCTCATTAAACTATGATTTCTTTTAGGCAAAGATATACAGTGAAACAAAAACAATAAAAGAAAACATTTTGTTGTTTTAATAATGTTATACACATTGTTGTTGTTGTTGTTGTTGTTGTTGTAGTTGTTATTGTAATGAAAAGTATTTTTCTAGTATTTAAGCAAAGAATCTCATTAACATGCGTAGTGTTAACATTCATAAATGTTTGCATGTGTGTTTTTAATTTTTTTTATTTTAATTTCTCTCAACAACAATTTATTTAAAATGGAACAAAGATGGTGGTGGTGGGTGTGGAAGGTATACCAAAGTGAGGGAAGGTAAGCCAATTGCAATATAAAATTAATTGAACTTCAAAATTTTACCAAAGTGAAATACGTTTTTCTTACAGTGAGGAAAGAGTTTTATTAAGCCGAACTTGTGGCATATTTAAGGCACCATTATTATACAATCAATGAAGAACTTGTGGGTTTTCTAAGTGAAAAGCTGATCCAACTTAACTTAAGCCATTAAGTCTACAGATAAACGGTGTGGGCATATGGTGATAGCATCAGAACTTAAAACCAATCTCTTGCAGCTTCTGGAGTGTCATCACGGACGTATATGGTCTATGTTGGTCTGAAGGAATACAACCACCTTTTCTGTTGCTGAATTCTTTACGTTTTACAACCAAGCTCTCTTAGCTTCTGTTAGACGTCGTCAAGGACGTATATGGTCTAGTGTTGTCTGAAGGGAACACAACATCTTTTCTGTTGCTGAATTCTTTACGTTTTAAATAAATTGATTGTTTCAGTATTGTTAGTTGTGGACAGTAGAGGTCAGAATCAAGCATTTGATCAGGTTCTACAAGCTCAAACCCAAACTGTAGATCTTGCGATGATGAGAATGAATTAGCAGAACATATAGTTCGAACTTGAGCGGCGTTAATGTATTCCATAACGAAACCCTGAGTTCTTTTCAGATGCTAGGCTGAGTCTTGCCCTTGTCGGCTAGGAACAGCATTGTAAAGTTAGTTAGTGCAATATGTTTGGAAGACATATTCTAAGGCATACTCAAATAGATTGAAGGCATGTCACAATAGATTGTAAGCGTTGCCCAAATACTATGGCGCCTATATACGACAATAATAATATTATCGTCAAAATTTAGATTGCCTCAAATCTTTTGGGCTTGAGAAAAGCCTTTGCCTATCTTCAGCTGCTTAATCGCTCAGAAAAATTTTGTTCTCATTAATGACGTGGAAACTCGCCTTATAGCAGGTTTTTCGGCCTGGCGCTCTTTTTTTCATTTCCCCCAAGCGAGTAGAGCGTGAAACTATTTCCCTTAACTTGTTTATTCAGCTCCCCTAGTTTTCCAGGATAACCTTACGTCCAGCTCGTAGGAGCTAAGTGCATGAATTGAGGCCTGATCTTCAGAAAGTAGTGTCCTCTATACCTCCTTCGGAATGATGAGAATTTTTGCCTTTTCGGGGTTTTGAATCTTAAATTTGTTTTCAGATTCTCTGAAAACGATGATTAGCACACTCGATGGTTAGCACACTTGATGGTTAGCACACTGTCACTTAAACTGTCAAGGAATCGATGTTTGTTTTCTTAAATTCTGCATAATATTTCTAAAATTACCGAATTTTTCAAAATATTCAAATAAATATTGAGTTTTAGTTTCAATAACTTAAACATTCCAACTCTGGCTTCTATGCCGCATAATAACAACACACGTACAAAGTAATTGCAAACGAAAAAAGGATACAAAAAATTACCCTCCCCCCCCAAAAAACATAACAATTTCCCAATAACCATTTGGCATTTGGCAGCCATTATTATTACTTTTTGATAACTTTTTAATTTAATAACTTGAATTACAATAACAACAACAATACAACAATACAACAATACAGCAATAAATGCTCGTGATCAGACATATTCATTCAGTTTGTTTTTTTCACATGGATTTACACAGCCTACGGCGTCTATACTCATACACACGCTCGTACACACAGACACACACACACACATTTGCAAACGTATATTATTGCACGAGTGTTTAATAAAATATAGTCTCAGTCATCTCCTGTTTTTAGTTTTAAACACATAATAAAATACAACAACAACAAACTATATGTGCAATAATAACAACAACAATTATGCCTATAATATTTTAAATCAATCACACATACCTGCACAGGATGGATACGTGTACATGTACAATGTGATCCAGTGCAATGAAAAAAAAAGAAATAAAACTAGAGAACGGACACTGTAAGACAGAGGCTTAAAGGAAAGCTTTCTTTTATTAATTCATGACATACTCTACGTATAGCGATTTTTATAATTAAAGGTAGTCTAGCGGCAATACAGATGAATTAAAATATTGATAAAGGTAGAGTTGTTCGTAGTTTTTTTTGGAAGGATTGTTGGCGATTTCTACCTAAATTATGGAAAATTAAAATAATGGAAGCTTATCTAATGTACCCACTAACAATGGAAAGAAAGAAAACAGATTGAGAACTTTGAGTTATTACCACAGTGAGCCTTATAATGTACCAGCGACACTGCAAAATTCTGATAACACCGGGAAATAATACAAGCAGGAGCTGCTTAGAAAACCTAGAGATCTTCATATGTGTTAAATGGCCAGCGTATAAAGTCACTCCTTAACCTTTTCAAGAATTTAACAAATTATGCTTATTAAAGAAGGGGGTTTCATACGTTTTATTAATGAGAATATTTTTGCAATTGACATTCACATTAATTTTTTGCTTTAATTATTCAACGAATGGCCGAAGAATATTACATGATCTGCTATAGAGCATTCGGATGAGAAAAAGACTGTAGACTTTCATAGAAACAAACAATTTCATTTACTGGCGCCTATTTATTTGGTAAACATTTTAATTTTTATTGATGATTTGCTTCCAAAAAAAATTAAAAACGATTCAAGGAGAGTACTAAGTTTATTTATTGCAAGGTTTAGATTATTAAAATAACGAAAAAGGCTACACTTATCGAATACGTAAGTGTTATTTCATTCAGACAAGACATCGATTCAAACATCGTCTATAACAATATGGTCGAAATCAATTAATTGAAGTTCAAATTGCTTTATTACGCACCTTCGAATTACTTTCTATTTCCAAACTAGAAAAAAGATGTCACGGTAGTGACAAATTTACCGCCCATGGACTGAAGTGTACATTTGATGGCTATTTAAGAAGATAGGCAGACGCTCCTTACTATCAGCAGGGTATTTAAGGTTTTGAACATCGTTGAGAGAGAAAGTTTTTCCACAAAAATCCTAAGTTTTCTTTGTTAGAATCGACTAATTGAGGAAATGATCGAATAAACCAAGAGTCTTAATTTGTCAAATTTTTAAAAATTTTGTAATTTTTGTTTCAAATCCTATTTTTTTTTTAATTCCAAGTACCAGTACCAGTTTTTTTTTGTTTTTTGAATTGTGAAACATGCATGCTTATTCCACAATCTGCTTTAAGAATATCATTTATTACTATTTTTCCTTTTTTTGTATTTCTTAAAATTAATTTCAATTGGTTTTGTACTTACACGCATAAAAAAAAATCTTAACATTGCATTCCTTTAAAACTCTGCTAGAAATCAACAACAGTGGAGCCATATATGATAATCAAACAATTCAACACTTAATAACTGCATTGCACGGACTTTAAGCGCAATTGTAAATTGTACTCACAATACTCACTCACTCACTCACTCTCTTTAAAAGGCATTAAACAACACAACATATACTCACTCATACACACACATAAAAACAGTACTAAAGTGTTTTTCATTTTTGATTTAGCTTTGTAGGCAATTGCAAGCAATGTTCACATGCACACACACACAATAACAATACGACCTTTGCTTTATAGACTCTGCAAGAACTATGGTGAATATGTTGAACACAATAGTAGTAAGGTGAGTAGAGAAAAAGAAAGAGAAAGAGAGAGTGTAACGTATGAAGGAGAACTAAAATAATCATACTTGTATTGTATTGCATGGTTTATACCATAAGTATCCAGGCATAGAGTATATTTTGCTGTTATTATTGTGTATGTGTGTATGTGTGTGTTGTATTAAAACAAAAAAACAAAAACAAAAACGTTTGATTTTCATGTTCGCACATGTAATGGAAATTGTATTTTAACTAAAATGTTGTTGTAATGGCCTGTTAATGTTGTTGCTTTGGCCATAACTATTATTTTCATACATTGTTGTTGTATGCAGTTTTGTTTTTCTTGCAATAAAACAACAAACACAACAACAACAACAATGGTTATGAGTAAAAGTAAAACTTAAAAGTTTAACATGGCAATTGTGTTTCGTGGCGTCATAAATAAATGGACTCGTAAAATGCAAAAACCAATAACAACAACAGCAATAATAGTATGCATACAGTACAGTTCATGTGTATGTACATGTATGTGACTGTGTGTGCTGTAATGTATAACCGAGCCAGTGTATATTTACGCTCTAATTCCATAATAAACTCAACTCCATACAGAAAACATTTACACACACAACACACGTACATATAAGCAGAAGCATACGATTTTATTTAAAGTAACGTAAATTTAAAAGGACTTTAACTGTTTGTGGGGGGCCTCTTGAAATGCTAGACCTGTTGTGGGCCATTAAAACTTTTTATATTTCAGTTGTTTAGTGTATGTTTTAGTCTTTATTGAGTAAAAATTTAAGCAAATTTAAGCATTCATCCTTTTGGCATAGTTCTTTACAGCTAATAAAAGGCCTTTTAAAAGGCCTTTATATACTTATCCTACCACCAGTATTAGTTGCATGTGTGTTTGTCATATTTTCACTTAACACTCAGCTTGTGTATGGCCATATTCATCCAATAGACCAGCCATTGGCGGGCCTA
>QOCX01000171.1:307206-350423 GCA_005959815.1 Sarcophaga bullata
TTTTTTTCTTCTTCCTCCAACAAATGAACTCAACTTGACGTTTAAAAAAAAAAACTGATTTTCGTATTGAAAATCAAATCAAACCGAAATTGTCTGTAATTTGTATGCACAACGTATAGAAACGGTAACAGAAAACAACTTAAAAAAATCAAAAAAAAAATCCAAAAAAAAATCAAAAAAATAATCATTAAAGTCAGAGAGTACAAGTCGTAAAAACTTAATTCCATTAAAAAACACGAGCAGAAATACAAAGTAATTTTGCCGCAATTACGGGGCTCTTTAAAATAAAAAGCAAAACAAAAAAAAAAAACAAAAAAAAAAAAAAAAAAAAAAAAACGATTTTTTTTATTCCCCGGCCTCTAAAGTCAGTCAGTGGTCGCTCATAAAGATTTGAAACCAAAAATCTGTTTGTGTTCCGTATACGTCTCACCATTTACCACGTAATCACAATCCAAATTGTTGTTGTTCTTGCTGTTGTTGTTGTTGTTAAAATGACAACAATCTCTTTGGCATCTTTAACATTTTATTGTGGTTATTGTGGTTGTCATTGTCATCGCCTTTCAATGTCCGTCCTTTGCAATCGTCATCATCATTAATGTGAACGCGTGCTTGACAGCCTAAATATTTATAATTTCTTAACTTAACTTCACAAAAAAAAAACAACCCGCAAAAAAACAACAACTACAACAACAACTAAACAAACAAAAAACAGTCATGTTAAAAGCCTACTAAAACAACAACAACAACAACATTAACCACAAGATTTTACATGAAAACACCATCTAAAGTAACAATCTTCTCCACCTACCTCCTCCAACAATTGTCTGTCACACAAATAAACTCTTTCTCTCTCTTGTTTGAAGTAAACAAATCAGGCCATAAAACTACCGATTATCGCTGAAATCTCTTGCAACACAATCATCGCTAAAAGCCTTTAAAATAGTCAGCGATTACAGTGATACGTACTGTACGCCTGCACACTATCAAAAATTTGATTGGCTTTCTAAGGAAAGTAAGTAAAGCCAAGTGACCTAAAATTAATCGAATAATTAAACCCTTGAAAGCCAATTTGCAAGTGTTCAAAAGACCTCAACATTTAAGCCAAGCGACTCTCTTAAACTTCCAGCAAGAAAACCGATTGTATATTTGACTGCGGGCATATTTGACTACGAAGATGTGTTTCATGGCACATTTACAGTCGAAATTTTTTGCTTTTCTTCTGATTTAACCCCAACAATAATATCACCAGCCATTCACTTGGACTTCGACCCTGGTTTGTAAGTCCGGTCATACTAAATGCCTTCCCCAACTGCATTCGTTTAAAGAAACTAAGTCCGATCAATCTAATCTTCATCTTCCAGCTTCCTTCCAACAAGTCATTGATTCTTCAGGTTCCAATCCAGAGCTTACTGGTCCACTCGAGGGTGTACATCGTGCCTGCGATTTGTTTACACTCGCATAACTTACTTAACTTAATTGGTCATTACGTCCTTATAGGCAGGATAACGGCATAGCTTTTCACACCATCCATGTTTTGAATGCTAATTTTAACCAGAAGTGGCGGGCAATTTTATTTACTTTCAAAGTTTTTGCCACACAATCTGCTGAGAGGAAGTCGCCGTTAGAAATTTTCAATCTCGTTTGTTTGAGATGTCTCGCCTAGGATCTTATGTTTTATAAGCCAACACTCTACCTACTAGACTACAGCTCAGTTCTGCTGAATCAGCTCTTGCAATATATTTTGAGTGTAGGCAGTACACCTTGGTTGCGTTCCTTGATACAGAAGGCACATTTAACTGCCTTATAAAGCCAAAAAGTGTTGGCATCGATCACTGCAGCGAAAGACTTTATTAGTAACTGGTTCACTACCTTGCTAATGTATAGGATGATCAAGGTTCTGGGTTCGAAACTGCATAGAAGCAACAATATGGCACCTGAAGTATAGAAAGTAAACGAGGTTGATGGAATTTATCGTTTAAATATTCAGTTGTTGCTGTGGTCTAAGCCATAGTATACACAATATGATGCGATATTGTGGTAGTCCGACCGTGCAAGAGAGGCTACGAACATCAGAATTCTTTGCAGCTTTCCGGCTAGGACTACTGGAGTACATACGCTTTTATACTAGTTCAGAAGTTAATGCACGTGAGGAAAAGCATTTAAAGACTGAGTCTCTTGCACAGCTATTTTGGTTCCGGTTGGACCACGTAAATCTCAATCAAGTCTCCGATGCTCCTTTTCATGTAGGATGTATTGGCTACGCTAAATCGACGCCTGCAGACGTCGCAGGCAGAAGACGCTATACTCTAATTGCAAACCAGTGTGAGGATTTTACTGTAGTCGTAAAACCAGGGTATATAGGAGTGTCTGTCTAATCAAGCCTTACAGTGCAAGGGTGCAGTATGATTTTTTTTCGATTTTTTTTTTCGAATTTTTTTTTTTTTTTTGTAACTTGAAACGTTTGTTTTGATTAAATTTTTAAATTTAAATTCTTAGTAATTTATAAAGGAACAATGAAATGAAGAGTTCGTCTGTCTCTCTTCATTAAAATCAAACAAAAATATTTTTTTTTATTCAAAAAAAAAAAAAAAAAAAATTTAGTTTTTTAAACGTTTATTGAAGATCTTCAGATTACAACACTCACTCACTTGCGTTTTAAAATGCTTGATTTAAGTTTTTAGTTTCAGTTTCAGTTTTTAAATTTTTTTTTTCTTTTTTTTTTTTAATGTTTTAATTGTCATTTATCTTCTTCTTCTTCTACTACTTCGACTTCAATCAGCCCCAATTTAAATTTGTTTGTTTGTTTGTTGTTTAATGGTTTTTTCCTAGAATGCTTTTTTTTAACCTTACTTTACCAGCGATACTCGGTTATTGTTGTTGTCTTCGTATGACTCTAACCATCCATTTGAAATCAATTTCTCATTTTTTTTTCTTTCTTTCTTTCTTTATTTTTATTGTTTTAATGATGCACAATTAAATGCGTGTTTTAATCGAATTTTTATTATTTTATTACGATTTTAAAACAAACAAAAAATCAGAAAAAAAAAAGTTTTTTTTTTAAACTTTTCATATGACCGAAGTTTAATGGCTTTAACGAACGTAATAAATTTGTTGAGTTGCCACTTTAAATTGAAATTGAAATCGTAAAATAAAAAATTTTAACAAAATCTTGTCAAATAAATCATGTTGTCTACAACAACAACAATAACAACAACAATTAAAAAAAATTTTTTTTATTTTTTACATTGAAATTCAATATTGTAACACGAGTAAATTCATCATGAAATTGGGAATTTTTATACGAAATCAAACTCTTAAGATACTCATCTACAACAGCTTCTGAAGAAAGTTTTTTTAAAGAGAATATCTTCCAAGAATTCCAAACTACTAGAAATTTCTTCATTCATTCTTAAATACCTATTGTATGCAGAACCCTCCAAGGAATTTCTTTTAAAAGCTAGGAACTAGGCTAAGACAATTTCCTTTTTCTGTACCTATTCTAGTAGGTGTTTGGCTTATAAGACGTGCGACCTTGGTCCAAACCCTAGCCGAGACATCTCAAACAAAATGAGAAATTTTCATTTCTTTCAGCGACTTTCTCTCAGCGAATTCTGACAAAAACTTTGAAAGTAAATAAAATTTTCCGCCAATCATGAATAAAATTAACGCACACAACATGTGTGGTGTGAGAAGCTATGTTGTAATGCTGACTAAACGATTGTAATGACCAATTAAGTAAGTAAGTAAGTTATTGCCGTGTAAACAAATCATCGGTACAGTGTACATGTTTGAGTGGATCATTTCTATCTCAGTAAGCTCTAGATTGTAACTCAAAGGATCATTGACTTGCTGGAGGGAGGTTAGAAGATGAAGACTAGATTGATCGGACTTAGTTTCATTAAAACGAAGGCTACTGGGACAGGAAGTTAGTGTGACCGGACTTAGTTTCATTAAAACGAATGCAATGGGGAAGGAATTTAGTGTGACCGGTCTTACAAAACAAGGTCGAACTCAAGTGAATGGTTGGTGATAGGATTGTTGGGATTAAATCAGAAGAAAAGCAAAAAATGTCGCCTGCAAAAATGCCACGAAACACAACTCGTAGTCATCAAATATTGCCGCAGTCAAATATACATCGGTTTTCTTGGTGGAAGTTTCAGAGGGTCGCTTGGCTTAAATGTTGAGGTCTTTTGAACACTTGCAATTGGCTTTCGAGGCGTTGATCAGTTCTTAACTGTATTGCCTTCAACCCTTTGTTTATGGCGTGATTATTTCCTTAGTCTGTACCTGCAAATCTCTGTTCTTTGTTTCCTTTGCGTTGGTAATAGGAAAAGTAGACAAATCTGGCAAATATTGTCTCACAGGTAGGTTTTTGATGAAATAAGCAAGTGAATTAAATAAGAAAATGTTGTGACTATGATGACTCGGATCCAAGTATTCCAGGGTCCATCACAGCAGACTAGAAATTTTAACAAATTTTGATATAAAAGTTCCATGACTCTCCAGAGAGGGTAACACCTAACTGACCCTTTAGTCTGGATTACAACCTAGTTTCTTACACTACTCATGTTGTGTGCGTCATTCATGAGTTGCGGGGCCTACAGTTTAAAGTCAACTCCGGGTGACAGATTTATGAGCAGCTTTTCGTGGCAATTTTATTCCTACTCTCAGAGTTTTTGCCAGAAATCTGCTGAGAAGAAGCCCCTGAAGAAATATTCTCTCATATTTTCGTTTTGATGTCTGTCCTGGGGTTTGAACCGAGGCCTCAAGTCTAATAAGTAAACACACTACCTACTAGACTACGGTGGTACCCAAACAATCGAAGAAGAAATTGGGAGATTAATCATCAGGGTCATAACAAGATATTCTCGTTTAACATCATAAGAAACACGGCCCTCTCTAACGTTATTGTAAAGTTTTTATACAAGGGAAGGATATGCCCAAATTATTTAGTGCGCACTCCTTATTTACGTTTATAAAACTAAAAATACAACGATTTCCATAGTCTTTTAATATTGATTAGACGTACCGCCATCAATACGCAGACAGTGTTTAAACGAGGATTGAAAATACTCCTGATTCCTCTCATTATTTATGATAAGAAAACATGAAACCAACAAACACAAACAATTGTTAATGAAAAGTTACAAAAACAACACAACTATTGCACAATAGTTTCACAATTAGACGACATTGCGTCTTTGTCAACGCCTACGTTAGGAAAGTAAGAACAACAAAAAAAAAAACGAATTCCTTTGAAGAAATCCTTTCTAAAAAAAAACTCGTAATTGAAACGACAGAAATAAAATAGAAAATGTAGGAAGAAACTGGTGCTGCTGCTGCTGCTGCTACTGTCATCTAAAACAGGCAAGAAATTATAAGATTAGATAAGATACAGCAACAGCAACAACAATAATCATTTTCTCATTTTCCCTTTTTAAATGGCCAAAGCGAAAGGAGCCTGACAAAATCTTACGGCAAAGCAAGCGGAAAGGAAGAGAACAAAACGCACAGAAATTCTTAAATCCAGATGACACAACAAATTAGTACAACAACATCACAACAACAACAATAACAAAAACATAAACTTCAGGTAATTTTAACTAGCAACCAACAAGAACAACAACAACAACAATGTTGTCCGTTCGTCCATTTACAACAAATCATTAGAAAAACAAATTGTCGCTTAACTGAGACACAGAACGCACATACGCACACATTCAGTTTCACTTAAAAAGCCGAGAGAGAGAGAGAGAGCGATGTGCTGCAATGTGATGTGATGCTGATGCTGATGCTAATGATGATGCTGATGCTGTTACTGATACTGAATGATATTGAGATGCTTATGATGATGATGATGATGACAATGATGGCAATGACAATGAAGGGCAGTTTTTAGTTTTTTTTTTTGCTTGTTTTTTGTGAGCCTGAAATTATTTCATTGATGACACAAATATGCCGCTAGGCTTTCAAATAATACCATAAAAGGCAACAACAATAATAATAAGAACACAGTAGTAGTAGCGTAAATTATAATTGCCATTAAAGAAGGAAGTTATTGTTGTTGCTGTTGCTACTATTGTTTGTAGTAGAGATCCAATAACACTCACGACAAACAAAAAACTCTCAGTTTTGTTATGACAATTTACGAATTTTCCTAGTAGAGAACACTTTCCTTAGACGGTCAACAGAATTTAAATTGCCTTCTTTCAAAAATTTAACAAAATTTCTAGAATTTTTGGAAAGAAAAAAAAAAAAATAAAGAGAATATGTCCACTGGAAACAGATTGTCAGGGTCTTTATANNNNCCAAACATGTGGAAAGTATTGTTTGATTCGTTTACGCGGTCCAGTCATAACTATTATTTGGGTTAAGTGGCGTCATGAGACATCGTTTTGAATACTTGCCACTTCCTTCGAACTGTAAAAGGCGATACTTAGTAGACCTTTGCTGGCACAGCTGCAAAACCTTCTGATCTTCGTAGATCTCTATCACAATATCGCACCGTAAGTAAATATATCGTGTGTACTATGGTCCTAGCCTTCAGCGACTACTCAACATTTTATGAAAATGTGTTTAGCACCAGAATCTTGGCTCATGAATCAGAAAGTAATAAATAACACAGTAAAAAACCTTCGCATGAAGGCCATCTGTCACACGGATTCTATAAACTTGAATCGATTCAGTGATTTCGAATATTGAAGCCAGAAATTTTTCTTGGCAAGATTATAAAACGAAATCGTTTCAGCATTACGGTCTTATGCAAAAGACCCCGCCAACAATACAAATTAACATGGAATATGCCCGTTGGCCTATAGTTAGCTGTGAAAACCTGGTAAAATGAGCGCATGAAAATAAGTGATGCCTTTGCATACTGGATTACGGCCTAGCTTCTCACGCTACACGTGTTGTGTGTCTAATTTTATACATGAGTGGTAGGATCTACAGTTTAAAGTCGACTTCGAATGGCAAAGGTTTTTTTTAGAAACTTTTCATGGCAAATTTATTTTCTCTCCAAGTTTTTTTTTTACCAGAAATCTGTTGAGAGGAAGTCGCCTAAGAAATATTTTTAATCTTTCAATTTGATCGAGATGTCTGTCCTAGGGTTTGAACCATGGTCTCACGTCTAATAAGCCAACATACTAGCTACTAGACTACGACTACTCTTTAATACAGACTTGGGGGATATTCCCCTTCTCACATGGGATTTTATGTAGGAAATAGGAGAACAGGTTGCAATAGGAGCCAGCCTGTAAAGATCAGTTTGTACTTAAGCGTAGTATTCCATTTTCCTCCAGATACTTAATTACTTAATCGGCCATCATAAAGCTTTAGTCAGAATTACAATCTAGCTTGTCATGCTACCCATGTTGTGGTGTTAGGTAGTGTGTTGGCTTATTAGAAGAAGGCCTGTGGTCCAAACTCTGTCTCAGCTATATCAAACAAATTAAAGTATGAAACAAAAAGTTCTTTTGGCAACAACTCTGCGAGTAAATCAAAATTTGCCATGAAAAGTTTCTCAAACATCTGTTGTTGGCAGTCAAGTTTGAACTGTTGGTCCCACTAATGGGTAAAAGTAACGCACACAATATGGATGGTGTAAAAAGCTAGGTTGTAATCCAAACTAAATAGCTGACTAATGACTAGTTAAGTCTTATAATTTAGATCCTTCAATCAAAGGAATATGTTCTCTTGAAGCGCTTTACTTATAAAACAGGGTATGCTCGTATCTCTTTTTCAAGCGATTGAACAATTTCTTTACAATAATGCCTTTGGGGGATACAAGATCCCAAGGGGGGTTAATAAAAGCAAATCTAATGATAATTTTTTTCATTCTATTTAAGCCACTTGTTAGGAAATCGCACGTAGCACTGTGTCACCAGGCAATAATTTATAAAAATGCTTTCAAAAGTAATTCAACTGCCGGCGATTTGTTTAAAAAAGTTGTTCAACAAAACATTCAGGCAGTCAGTCAGCAGCAGCAGCAGCAACATCGGCATCAGTCTCATCTTATTTGTTATCGTTTTATCGTTATCGCTTTAAAAAGAATCGCAAAAGAAAGCAATTTTTTTTCTGTTTTCGGAATTTTGAATATTGAAATCATAAGCCAGGTTAGGTTGTTTTTTTGGAAGGAATTTTTTTCAAATTTTTTGCCAGCAGTTATTATGACTGACGTAATGACCGACTGACTGACTGACTAGCAAACTGAACAGTATGGTTGTATAATAATTTTGCGGTTGAAATATCAAAAATACTCATGGAATTTCTTTTCTTTTTTTTTTCTTAATTTTTTTAACAAGTATTTCTTTGAGTATTACTAGGTATCTGCGAGTGTGTGTGTGTTTGTGTGCTCTTGTATTTTTGTTTCATTTTATCTCGCTTGTAACATCTCCTCTTAATTTCACAGTTTTTTTTCTGCTGTTTCTGATTCATTTTGATTCATTTTTGTCTTGAGCTTCTCTTTCCTTGGCTTGGCTTTAATCTTTTGATGCCTTTTTTTTTCGTTTTGTTGTTGTTGTTTTTGTTGTTTAAGTTGTAGATTTTGCTGATTTTGCCATTTTTTTTTTGTTTCATTCTCTTTTTCTTCAGTGTGTGAGTGTGTTTGTGTGAATTTTTTTTGTGAAATTTTTTGAATTTTTTTTTGTTTTTGTTTATCGCGCGTATTTTTCGTATCATTTTTTTGTATCTTTTGGATTAAATTGTGTTGTTTTGTGTGTTTTTTTTTTCACTGTCGCTGTATGATTGTGTGATTTTCTTGTATTTCTATGATTAATTAGAAGATATTTTGACATTCCCTTTCAAAAACAAAAAGAAAAAGACGAAAAGTCTTGTTTATGTTGCATTTGCCGTCGCCGTCTGTTGTTTTGTTGTTGTTTTGCAATGAAAACTTTTCTTATGAAACTTTTTCTTATGAAAGCCATGCAATCCTTGAGCTCTTTTAGGGAGTTTTTTTCATATTCAAAAACAATTTAAAGCCTCTACTGAGAGAAAGGCATTAAGGTTCATAAGCCGGGAAGTTACTAGTAATTCTAGCCTTTAAACCACCGGCACCACTAAATTCAATTTAAAGTAGGTTAAGTTAGTTCGGTTAAGAATGACTAGTAGGAGAGAAGACAAGATACCGACTTGGTAACCATTGTGTTGGAATAGGCAGGTTAACACGATGTTTACGTAGGAAAAAGAAAAAATTCTCAATCTGTACCTCTGTTTAATCCCCTTTTGGTCACTGTCTGTGCACAATGGGTATGAAAATGAATTTAAAAAATAAAGCTCAAAAGTACTATTGTGATTAGAAATTAAGTTGGCTAAAGGGGCATCACAGAAGGTTAATGGAAAAGAAAATTGAACCTGGCTTATGATTTCAATATTCAAAGTTCCGAAAACAAAACAGAAAAAAAATTTGTTTTCTTTTGCGATTCTTTTTAAAGCGATAACGATAAAACGATAACAAATAAGATGAGACTGATGCCGATGTTGCTGCTGCTGTTGCTGACTGACTGACTGAATGTTTTGTTGAACAACTTTTTTAAACAAAACGCCGGCAGTTGAATTACTTTTGAAGGCATTTTTATAAATTATAGCCTGGTGACACAGTGCTACGTGCGATTTTCCTAACAAGTGGGTTAAATAGAATGAAAAAAATTATCATTAGATTTGCTTTTATTAACCCCCCTTGGGGCTTTGTATCCTCCAAAGCATTATTGTAAAAATGGTTCAATCAGTTGGAGAAGAAAGGTACGAGCAATACCCTGTTGAAGAAGTACAGCGCTCCAAGAGAACATATTCCTTTGATTAAAGGATCTAAAATATACGACTTAGCTGGTCATTAGTTAGCCTTTTAGTAAGGATTACATCTTAGCTTCTTACACCATGTTGTATGTGTTACTTTTATCGATAAGTGGCAGGACCTACAGTTTAGAGTCGGCTCCGAACCATAGATTTTTAAAAAAAAACTTTTCGCGGCAATTTTTTACTCTTACTCTTGGCAGAAGAAATATTTTTTTCCTAATTTCGATTTGTTCGAAATACCTGAGCCAGATGTTGAAGTACAGGCTTTCGTCTAATAAGTCAACACACTACCTAACGCCACAACGTGGGTGGTGTGAAAAAAACTCGGTTGTAATCTTGAGTAAGGAGTTATGATGGCCAATTGAGTAAGTATCTGGCGAAGGTTGGAAATGTGATATTATTCTTAAGTACGAATTGATCTTTAAAGGATGCCTTCTGTTACAAGCTGTTCTCCTATTTACTACATGAAATCCAATGTGAGAAGGGAAATATCTTCCAAGTCTATATTGAAGGGCAGTTAAGTAAGTTAAGTTGGGCAGCGGGCAACATTTCATACACATTTGCACAATTT
Organism: Sarcophaga bullata; assembly: GCA_005959815.1. NCBI lineage: Eukaryota > Metazoa > Arthropoda > Insecta > Diptera > Sarcophagidae > Sarcophaga > Sarcophaga bullata. The sequence continues at coordinate 317,567 of QOCX01000171.1, forward strand.
TTTGTTCGGTTTTAAAACCCAGCAATTAAATATCGTGTATTAGCAGCCTTGGTATTACACGAAATCAAATTTTCCTATGGAAGCTCTTAGAAAACAACATTTGTAAGCTTTTCTTATTAATTTTTTTTTCGAAATTTATATTTGGCTGTCTGTGTCGTAGACACTGTACCCCCTACGCTTCTGAAAGTGTTCTGCGGAGAACTTAAAACTTTGCAAATACAAGTACTTTGGCCTCGCTACGTGATGCAATGAAGAATGATCGTAAAACGTATAAAGCCAGTCAATGGAAAAATTTTTAAATTTGTTATCTCAACCTTACCTATCAAACAACTATGCACAGACAACTGTTTTTATTGGCATTTAATATACACAACAAAAGGTTTCCATTAGAAATTAGCAAATAACCACAGTACACATGACAGATATTTGATTAAAAAAAATGTCTTCAAGGTATGCTAAGTAATCGACGATAAGTGATGATGTTGAAATCGAAACATTTTTCCCACCAATAGTCGGCCATTCATTAGACAAATTAGAAACGTAAAAAACATGGTTTATGTATCATCGTTAATTTTGAATTTAATTGCCAAATCAACAATAAAACAACAATAGAAACGACAATAGAAACTCATACAAACCCACACAATTTCAATGACAATTTTTTTTCCTTGTAAAATTAAATGTGTTTGGCTGGTTGGCTGTCATAGGCCGTGAAATAATTTTGAATTTCAATCAGTGGCGCTCATCAAAATCAATTTGAAGTTGTCAGCTTATAAATTAAAATGGACACACAGTTTAAGTTTCTAATTTTTCTTTTCTATACACAGTGATTGAGTGACTGACCCTCATCTAGAATACACTTTAAACTGAAGTGTGTAATGAACGATTTTGACGATGATAATGAAAGAGCAAATTCCCATATAAATTGATGAGGTTTAAAAATGAATAAATGAAGTTGGCGGCACTTCATTGGCACTTCTGTCGACTTTATCTGCATATTCAGGATCATAATACTTCTCTGAACCCAATTTTTTAATTCCTTTTGATTCTTATTATGCACAGTGGCTTCATGAGCATTCAACAGAAGTAGGAATTGAGAATCTTTTCTTCTTTTTATAACAACGTCAACTTAACCCTGGTAGTTGCACTGCAAACAAGCTCCTTTCGAACATTATTTCGAAATCCATGCACGCTTCAAATGGTTTTTGAAAACGAAACAAAATTCCATAAAAGATTATAAAGATTGCATGGCTTTCATAAGAGGAAGTCATTACTCATCAAACTCTGTTCTCTAGAGTTTAAAGAAAACTACTGAAACAACATTTTGAAGCCTATTTTAGGCACTATAAACTCAGTAAACACTGCATGATATGGACTGGAATGTTACGATTTTTATCGCAACTAGAAGTTTAGTTCGATTACGGCCGATAACTCTACTTTCGATATAGTCAAAGAATTTATTTATCTTGGCTCCGCCGTTACTACACAAAAATGATGTCAGTCTGGAGATCAAGCGCAGGATCACTCTTGCCGACAGGCGTTACTATGGTCTCAATAGATATTTGAGTACCAGAGACCTCTCTCGTACGGCGAAACAAATACCCTACAAAAGGCTGTCCGTGCTTCTTTATGGCCTAAAGAGTATTCGAGAGTAAAGTCCTACGTAAGGACTTCAATGCAGTGCGAGTTGGCGATGATATGCGCAGGCGATCTAACAGTGAGCTGTATGAGCTTCTCAACGAAATGGAGGTTGGGCAGCGTATTAACATCCAGCGGCTGCGTTGGCTCGGTCATATCATTCGAATGGAGGAGGATGGTCTGTCGAGACGGGTATTTGATGCGGAAATCTACGGAAGTCGGCGAAGAGGACGACCTTGTTTGCAAATCGAGTAAGCCCTGACATCTATTGGTGTGACCAACTGGCATAGACATGCAACAAGCAGAGGCGCCTAGAATTATGTGTTGTGGCAGGTCGAAATCCGTTAATCGGGTTGTTAATGGCCAATTAAGTAAGTAAGTAAGCAAGTAAATTACAAGCTCTAGCTGCTCTGTGCACAAAATTCTGCGTGTTAACGTACCAATAGAACCAAAAATGGCTAAAAATTCTTTTCTTTCGTACGATTGATAATAAAATTCCATGTTTTTCAAGTGTTCTTCGCTTTTTAGTCTACTCATGGTAGAATGGCAAACTCTAAAGAGCATTTTTGGCATTGACACATGTTACGAATTTTTATTTATACCAAAAAGATTTACGCAATCATTATTTACCAAGTATTTACTGTGATAATATGTTTTATCTGATCCTACGCAATATTTCCTAGTACACGCTTTTGAAATGAAGAAAAACAGAAGCTGCTTTTAAGCGCAGCTGGAACTAAAACACAGAATCCATCTTTTTAAAAATCGTTTTCAAGAGCCATAAAATCATATGAAATTGAATGAAAATTCATATTCAGATTCGGAATTCATACGAAATTCATTAAAAAAAAAAAATCATTTGCAATTGAAGTGGCATTTTTACACACACAACACATACATACAATCAGTGAAAATCATAACAAAGGCTTTGTAGTGGTATTTAGTGATGCCTACCTTTATGGCTTAACATATGAACTCTCAACTCTTTTCTTTACATTTGTGTTTCTCTCTCTCTTTTTGAAGTGGTAATCACAACTGAATTGGAAAGAAGAGTGAACAACAAAAAAAAAAATAAAATAAAATAAAATAAACAAAAGGATGAGCCCGCATATTTGTTTTTTGTTTAAAGAAAAATTATGCAAATGCTTCAATACTTATGATAAATAAATACGTACTCTACTCATACACACATATGTGTACTCATAAGTTTTGTTTACAAAATATGTAAACAAAGGTAAGAGTTTCGTTCACTTACATGCTCACACTTAAACATATTTTTTTAAAGCAGAACAAAAAAAAATGTCCCAACTAAAGAGAGAGAGAGAGAGAGAGAGAGAGAGAATGCTTATCAAGATCTTTAAAAATCTATTCTTACTTTCGACTCATTGCTCACAGCTCTCTTTAATGTGGATTAAAAATAGTCCAGTTATTATAAACACTAACACACATACACACACACTCACTTTATAGATTTGTTCGTTAAGTATTTATTATTATGTATTGCTGTTGTTGTTGTTGTTGTTGTTCACAATTATCAGGAGGGTATTGGTATTGATGTGATGATTATTGTAATGATGATAGAGCGAGATAACAACAAACTGATGGTATTGAAGAGCCACCATCATCCAATTCACACATATTTGCGTAAAAATTCAGTATTGCCGCTGTTGGATTTCAGTTCTATGTAAGCAAACCAGGATAAATTTAAAAAAAAATTAAAAAAAGAAGTAAAAATTCCAGTTCTTTTACAATGAAATACTACACCAGTCGTGAATTCTTGAAAATTTTTTAAAAGAAAAAATTTAAATTGTTGCCATTAAAAATTGCATGGGTCTGGTAGGCCAATTTGACTAATTGAAAGGCGTATGGTTAAAATTAAAACACTGTATAATATGGCTTCTTGAGATAGTTTTGATTACAATTTGCCGATGGATGACTCTGAAATGTAATACATATCTCGTGATATATTAATTGGATCAGGCGATAGCCACACAAAAATTGATGAGGTTTAAAAATGAATGAATAAAGGCACTCCTTTGCGCTTCTACCAAATTTATGCTGTTATATCTTAATATTATTCTCTCTATCTGTATAATATTATATGTTTTATATCTCCTATATATCATAGTGACATCTCTTGTAATATATATGTGAGCTCTCTGTTGTGTGATTGTTGGTATTCCTTTCGTTGCTTTCTTCCCGAGATGACCAAGTTTAAGACCTCGTGCCGATGATGACCTAATGTCGAAGTACAATTCTCTGGGGATGAGAGGGTATATTGACGCGCGATAGCCACAAAAATGATGAGGTTAGAGGATGAGGGAGGGGTTAATAAAGGCACTTCTTTGCGGATCTGTTAACAAATTTATCTGTTATCAGTATCATCAGCATATGTGATTTATTTTTTTCTCCTGATTGAGTGCATAGAACTCATTGAAAACTGAGCCAGTTGGATGAATTCTTCTTCCTTTCTTCCGAGGAATACCAATTTAAGGCGTCTGCGTATCAGGGCGACAGTTAGTCATCATTACATTTCCCAGCGGGAATTGCATAATCTCTACATTCGTGTACTAAGCGTTATAACACACCTTATTTAAGACTCTTTGCTTTTTTCTATATTTGAAGCATTCAAGGCACATGCTCTTCGTCACAAAATAAGGGGGGGATCATGCGGAGGAAACATGCAGAATAAAACATATGCACATAAGTATGTTCGCAGCCAATCGCAACTATACAGCATATAATCAAGTAGTAAATCATATGCAACACTCAGCGGATATGAAAAGTAGCTCGATATTTAAACCGCAAAGGAATTTCAGCGAAAAATTTAAAGTTTATTTGAGATTTCATGGCTTAAAATGCAACGAACCAATATCCTGAAGCGAATGATTATAGGCAATGAAAAGTGTAGCACAATCAACAATAATATGCGGAAAATATCATATGCGAAGCAGATTCTGACTACTATTGGCACTAAAGCAGATATTGCCGCATGTTTGATGAAATTAGAGAGGAAATGTTCATTATGAGCTTCAACAAACTGTTGATTTAATTAAGTCTGATCTCTAATGTCAACTATTAATGCGATTTGAAGAAAGCATTTCCTTTAAAGCGACCCGAAAATGTGTTATGTGCCATTATGACAACACTAGAGACTACACAAGGTTTAGAAGACACATCTAAAACTAAGAGGTTGGGTTAATCTATAAGAAATATTGCTCAGAGCATGAAATATTGCAAAAATAAAGCGTTTAATACGATCCACTTAAAGAATATTGCAGAGAATGGACATATAAAGTGGGAAACAGCCATCGATTTCCATAAATTTTAAACTAATTGCTTCAAATCGCCAAACAGGTTCTGAAATGAACTACGTCGCCTTACTTTGAGGTACCCAGTAATCAAAGAATATTGTGAAAGCAAATGTTATGAGTTGGATGTTCTCTGAAACGAAATGTATGCAATAGATTGAAAGCTTCCAAGCAACACCTAAAGTTGTAATAACTAATGCAATGCGTTATTGTCTCGCACTATGAAAATGAAAAATCGTGCGTAAAACATGCATGATCGAAGAAAAAAAAGACAGATTTCATGTAAGAAATTTCATTAAATTTTACGTTCTTAAACAACATTTTCTAAAGACTTTAAAATTTCTCAAAATCAGTTTAAAAATATTTTTTCAAAATTTTTTTGTTACCCACTGTAATGTAATGATATTTAAAAATAACTTTGATTGTAATTTTAAATATATTTTCACATGTGTTGTGTTGTATTCTATTGACGTTCAGTGAACTTTCGAAACAAAAATTGAAAATTTCTTATTCACTATGACGTTTATTTACAAAGCAAAGCAACCCAGCAAACAATTTCATCACTTTCTACAGTTATTGGGACATTAAAACCAACAACATCAACAATGAAAAGCATTACAAAGAAATTTTACAGTTTTAAAGAGATAATCTTGTAGGATTTCTATTTTTGTAGAGGATTTTTGATTTTCTTAAAAAAAAAAGAGATCCAGGCAGACAGCTGAGCTGAAACTTTTACAAGTTTTTGGTGGAAAAGCAAAAAACAGAAACAACCAGCATTTACAACAAACAATGACAAGCAGCCATGAAGGACATGTTACACACACGTTACACAAGCGACAAAAAAAAACAAGAGAAACACACACACAATCAAAAACCCTTAAATGTACAGAGGAGCAGAGAAAAAGAGGCAAGAAATAACGCAATGATACCCTGTGATACCCACAAAAAAAAAAAAAGAACAACGACAACAGATATTAAAATGCCACTGTGCACATACCAACCCATACACACTCTCTGCTAGGCACGCACTTGCCCATACACATGCACACGTTACTTAAACAACAAGCGAGTGAGTATGACTTTGTTATGCTTTTTCATTTAAATGCTCCATTTTTTGTTTTTTTTTTTTGTTTTAATTTTTCCTTCTTTTTTCGTTTCTTTTGTCATTTTTTTTTTTTTTTGTAAGGAGAGAGAGATGTAATACGCTGATGATGTTGACGACGCTCTGTTTTAAACAAAAGAGAACAACAAGCAAATATTTTAAACATATGCTTGTGTTCAAGCATAAAGAACAACAACAACAACAACAACAGCTTTCAATGAAATATGTAAGCATAGCGCATGCCTAGCAAACCAATCAGAGAGCGAAATTAAAAGAGAAAGAGAGAGAGAGAGAGAGAGAGTTCAACCTGCATTGAAACTCCACCTTTAAAAAATGGCGAATGTTTCAACATTTGAAAACCTGAATTCGCCTTCAATTACAACAGCTACACAGCACTTCATCAAATCAACAACAGCATTTGTCTCTTTTGCTCTTAGACAGTGTAAGGCAATGCATAAAAACCAAATAAAACCCTCACATTTTAAGCAAGAGAGTAACATTTATTTTCAAGAGAGAGCACTAAATATTGTTTTGTTTTTGCTTTTGTTTTGTGTTTTTGCAAATACAAAGAAATACGCATACTGAACCGTAGAGAATGAAAGAAAAACAAAACAAATTAAAAAAAAAAAAACTAGACACAGAATTGCAGTTAAAAAATGAATTTTTATCTTCAAAAAGATTGAAAAAATGATTTCGTTTTGCATGATTTTTTTTTGTTGTTGTTTTTCGTTCAGAAAAATATCTAGGCTTTGATGTTGTAAAACAGAGAAGCAAAAACAACAAAGAAGAGAATAAAAAAATTTGAATGGAATGCATGGCTGGCCTGTCTTTAACAGTGAATAACCGTTATAATTAAGTTATTTTACTTCCACAATATGACAAAATGATGATGAGGACTGTAAACACACACACTAACGGTAGGTTGAGTAAAAGAGTGGCTTTTTTTTAAAATGAAAATATGGAAACACTTAAAACAGAAAACAGTGTGGGGCAATAATTTTGGGACGAGTTAAGCTGTTACTTATGGTAAAATTTAATAATTAAAGGTGTCTTCCATATGGGGAAATAATAATAAGAAAATAATTAAAATAAAAAATCCTAATAGTTGATGACAATAAATCTATGTACTAAGAAGTTCATTGGAAATGGCATAAAGTGCTCGGATAAGCTGATGATCTATGTCTCTTGGAAGGGCCAACACACATACATATGTACATAATTGGTCTTTACAACCTTTAGTCAGGATTACGATCTAGTTCTCACACCACTTATGTTATGTGCCTGATTTGTATGTGTTTAAAGACGACTTTCGAACGACAGATTTTTTTCAGAGAAACTGTTCATGCCAATTTTAGTTACTCTTGGATTTTTGCCATAAATCTGCCGAAGAAACATTTTTTTATATTTCGTTTTGTTGGATATATCGAGCTGAGAGTGAAACCGTGGCCTTACGTCTCATAAGCCAAACATACTACCTACTAACTACGCTCAACATAAGTTTTAAAATTCTTCTTAAGTGGAGGGAAACACCAAACTTATGCTTGCTTATCGAGAATCAATCTCCTAGACTTCAATTATTTAAATTTCCTAACTAAAACATGGAGGTAATTTTTTATTCTAAACACTTATGGCGTCAGAATATACCGAAAGATCCGAATCCGATCCGATCGATCTTTGCCTGTAAAACAAGCCATTAGTAAAAGATGTGGGTCTAGTTTTAAACAAAGCCCCTTTTCGAAACTATTAATCGTTGTTGAAGCTTGTCCATGTCGACTATTTCTCTGGAAAAAAGACAGATTATTTGCGGGTCCCCTCTTATTTGCATTCCTGAGACATATGACAACGGTTACGTACGTAATGTTTTGTATGTTATTCGCGCATAGAGTGCCTTGGCCATGATAGATTAGAAATTTTGAATAAATTCCATTCCATATTTAACGTTTGCTGGATAGAAAGATATAAGCCGAGGTTGATTTGGGCGAATTTTAACTCTTGGAGTACGAAAAAAGCTAATTGGTGGTATGTGTTCCATACTAGACATTCAATAATAGGAGGGTATTGCAAGTCGGATTATTTCCGATAACAAGTAACGATAGCTGCATTAGACATCGAGAAAGGGTCAACCAAATAAAAGACATCTCCGTTGAGCCAGAGGCGAACATGCAAATAATGTCATCAATTGAACTACGACCTCTGAGGAAATCATTTGAAGTCTCAGTTTGCAGTGATTCGTTAGAATAGAAACACTGACATAGACGATCCAATGCAAATAATACAATGGTACACTCTCTATCCAATTTAAGCAAGGCGAGTCGACAATAAAGCTATTTCGCTCGAAAGGAAGGTGATTTTAAACTGGGCGACTAGATTCGCAGATTAAGCCTTTAGACTTACGTTAAGTTCTCATATAAAAAATGCGTCAAGTGATGACAGCTTTTATAACAACTTTGTATAGGTGTAACAGCAGTTGTTGCTGTTTTTTTTTTTTTTTTTTTTTTGGAAATTGATTACAAGTTCAACCTTGTAGCGGTACAACCTTCTTGGACTTTATATCGTCCGTTTTATAACCTGTAGGAATTGAATCCCGATCATTTATCCAAAATTTCCGGTCATTTAAACGCAACTAGTTGTTGGCAATATGGTGTAGTTTTCAACCTCAGTGAAACACGAAAAAATTCTCACCATAACATATTCGATTTAAAAGCAAGCGTAAAAATTTTACACACTAATTACTGCACTACCGGAGAGATAACATTCAACAAAGTACACATATCAGCATATCTTTGAAAAATCAGCAAAAGTTTGTTGCCACCACCGCAATGGCATGCTCACACGAAGTTTGCTTACAGGTGTTAAGGGAAGGCGATCTGGGTGGTAATGTCCGGAGGCTATTGGGCACTTTTTTATGAATATGATCAAGTATGTTGAATTCCTCTCATAAGTTTCAATTACATACTTCATCCGATAATTGTCGTTTTTTTTTCACAGGCCCAAATTGCCACAATTGGGCGCAAGGGTATATGTTGTGAAAAACTTTCGAGTCGTTTTTCTTTACCGAATGTAGGATCGCAATTCTGTCTGTCGGGTATATGTACAGCTGTATAGTGGTAATAATTTTTGCTTTAAAAAATTGACCGATTTCCATGAATTATGGTTCCATACTCATGAAAGAATACACTGTAACAATGACTGTTTATCTTCGTCATAGATTTTATTTGATTTTCATTGTTATGATAAGCTAAGGTAGCGATTCATTCTATAGGCGTAGCACTATTCCTTACGACATTACATTTCAAAGAGAAATAAAACATATGAAACCTGTGCATTATCTGTATGTACTGTAGACGTGATAAACGTCTTCAAGAAGTTCTTGTTTTGAACCCTCCTCCCTCCATACAATAAATTTCAAAGCTTTCACTTCGCCCTGGTTTTTTTAAAATGAAAATATGGAAACACTTAAACAGAAAACCAGTGTGGGGCAATAATTTTCGGGACGAGTTAAGCTGTTACTTATGGTAAATAATTTAATAATTAGAAGGGTCTCGACATTATGGGAAGAAATAATAAAAAATAATTAAAATAAAAAATCCTAATAGTGATTGACAGATAAATCTCATGTACGTAAGAAGTTCATTGGAAATGGCATAAAGTGCTCAGGATAAGCTGGATGATCATTGTCTACTTGGAAGGGCCACACACATACATATGACACTAATTGGTCTTTAAACCTTTAGTCAGGATTACGGATCTAAGTTTCTCACACCACTTCATGTTATGTGCCTGAGATTTGTGATGGTTTAAAGACGACCTTCGAAGCGAGAGGATTTTTTTACGAGAAACTGGTTCGATGCAATTTATTTCTTGGAGTTTTCCATAAATCGGCGAAGAAACATTTTTTTAGTATTCGTTTGTTGGATATATCCGATGCGTGAGTTGAAACCGTGGCCTTACGCTCATAAGCCAACATACTACCTACTACACTACGGCTCAACATAAGTTTTAAAATTCTTCTTAAGTGGAGGGGAGAACACCAAACTTATGCTTGCTTATCGAGAATCAATTCCTCCTAGACTTCAATTGATTTAAATTTTCCTCACTAAAATACATGGAGGTAATTTTTTATTCTAAACACTTATGGCGTCAGAATATACTCGAAAGGATCCGAATCCGACCGATCGATCTTTGCCTGTAGACAAGACCATTAGTAAAAGATGTGGTCTAGTTTTAACAAAGCCCCTTTCGGAAACTTATAGTCGTGTTGAAGCTTGTCCATGTCGACTATTTCTCTGAAAAAGACAGATTATTTGCGGGTCCCTCTTATTTGCATTCCTGAGACATATGACAACGGTTACGTACGTAAGTTTTGTATGTTATTCGCGCATAAGTAGCCTTGGCCATGATTAGATTAGAAATTTTGAATAAATTCATTCCATATTTAACGTTGCTGGATAGAAGATATTAAGCCGAGGTTGATTTGGGCGAATTTTAACTCTTGGAGTACGAAAAAGCTAATTGTGGTGTATGTGTTTCCATACTAGACATTCAATAATAGGGAGGGTATGCTAGTCGGATTATTTCCGATAACAAGTAACGATAGCTGCATTAGACTATCGAGAAAGGGTCAACCAAATAAAAGACATCTCCGTTGAGCCAGAGGCGAACAGTAGCAAATAAAGTGTCATCAATTGAACTACGACCTCTGAGGAATCATTTGAAGTCTCAGTTTGGCAGTGATTCGTTAGAATAGAAACACTGACATAGACGATCCAATGCAAATACAGATTGGTACACTCTCTATCCAATTTAAGCAAGGCGAGTCGGACAATAAAAGCTATTTCGTCGAAAGGAAGGTGATTTAAACTGGGCGACTAGATCGCAGATTAAGCCTTTTAGACTTACGTTAAGTTCTCATATAAAATATGCGTCAGTAGTGATGACAGCTTTTATACAACTTTGTATAGTGTAACAGCAGTTGTTGCTGTTTTTTTTTTTTTTTTTTTTGGAAAATGATTACAAGTTCAACCTTGTAGCGGTACAACCTTCTTTGGACTTTATATCGTCCGTTATAACCTGTAGGAGATTGAATTTCCGTACGATGTTATCCAAAATTTCGGTCATTTAAACGCAACTAAGTCTGTGGCAATATGGTGTAGGTTTCAACCCAGGAAGACACGAAAAAATTCTCACCATAACATTCGAATTTATAAAGCTAAGCGTAATAATTTACACACTCATTGCTGCAGGCTACCGAGAGAGGATAACATCAACAAAGTACATCATATCAGCACTATCTTCTGAGAAATCAGCAAAAGTTTGTTGCCACCACCGCAATGCATGCTCACGCGAAGTGTTGCTTACAGGTAGTGAAGGGAAGGCGATCTGGGTGGTAATTCCGGAGGCATTGGGACTTTTTATGACAATGGATCAAGTTATGTTGAATCCTCTCATAAGTTTCAATTAACATACTTCATCCGAGTAATTCGTTTTTTCTTCACAGCAAATGCCACAATTGGGTCGTATATGTTGTTGATAAAACTTTGATCGAGTTTTTCTTTAACCGAATGGTAATGCCAAATTCATGTCGCGTATATGTATCATGGTCTGATGTGGTAATAAATTTTTGCTTTAAAAAATTGACCGTATTTCCAGGAATATGTTTCCATACTCATGAAGAATACAGTAACAATGACTTGGTTATCTTACGCATAGATTTGTTTTCATTGTAGAAACTAAGGTAGCGATCTTCATTCTATAGGCGTAGCACTATCCTTACGACAGTACATTCAAAGGAATAAAACATAGAAACCTGGCTATTAACTGATGTACTTAGACGTGATAAAACCGTCTTCAAGAAGTTCTTTGTTAGTTGGAACAAACAACTGCAGAAAACACTTATCAAAGCTTCCTTCGCCCTGGTTTTTTTTAAATGAAAATATGGAAACACTTAAAACAGAAAACAGTGTGGGGCAATAATTTCGGGGACGAGTTAAGCTGTTACTTATGGTAAAATTTAATAATTAGAAGGGTCTCCATTATGGGGAAATAATAAGAAAATAATTAAATTAAAAAATCCTAATAGTGATTGACAGATAAATCTATGTACTAAGAAGTTCATTGGAAATGGCATTAAAGTGCTCAGGATAAGGCTGGATGATCTATGTGTCTTCTTGGAAGGGCCACACACATACATATGTACACTAATTGGTCTTTAAACCTTTAGTCAAGGGATTACGATCTAAAGTTCTCCCACACCACTTATGTTATGTCCGAGATTTGTGACTGTGTTTAAAGACGACGCTTCGAAGGCGAGAGGATTTTTTCTCGCGAGAAACTGGTTCGATGCCAATTTAGTTATCTTGGAGTGTTTGCCAGATAAATCTGGCCGAAGAAAGCATTTTTTTAGTATTCGTTTGTTGGATATATCCGATGCTGAGTTGAAACCGTGGGCCTTACGTCTCATAATGCCAACATACTACCTACTAACACTTACGGCTCAACATAGTTTTAAACATTCTTCTTAATGGAGGGGGAAACACCAAACTTATGCTTTGCTTATCGGAGATATCATTCTCCTAGATTCAACTTGATTTAAATTTTCGCTCACTAAAATACATGGGACGGTAGATTTTTTATTCTAAACCTTCTAATGGCGTCAGCCCGAACTATACTCGACAAGGATCCGAATCCGATCCGAATTCGATCTTTGCCTGTAGACAAACCATTAGTAAAAGATGTGGGGTCTAGTTTTAACACAAAGCCCCTTTCGAAACTATATAGTCTGTTGAGCTTGTCCATGTCGACTATTTCTCTGGAAAAAGACAGATTATTTGCGGGTCCCTCTTATTTGCATTCCTGAGACATATGACAACGGTTACGTACGTAATGTTTTGTATGTTATTCGCGCATATTTAGTGCCTTGGCCATGATTAGATTAGAAATTTTGAATAAATTCCATTCCATATTTAACGTTGCTGGATAGAAAGATATTAAGCCGAGGTTGATTTGGCATTTTAACTCTTGGAGTACGAAAAAAGCTAATTGTGGTGTATGTGTTTCCATACTAGACATTCAATAATAGGGAGGGTATGCTAGTCGGATTATTTCCGATAACAAGTAACGATAGCTGCATTAGACTATCGAGAAAGGGTCAACCAAATAAAAGACATCTCCGTTGAGCCAGAGGCGAACGTAGCAAATAAAGTGTCATCAATTGAACTACGACCTCTGAGAGAATCATTTGAAGTCTCAGTTTGGCAGTGATTCGTTAGAATAGAAACACTGACATAGACGATCCAATGCAAATACAGATTGGTACACTCTCTATCCAATTTAAGCAAGGCGAGTCGGACATAAAGGCTATTTCGTCGAAAGGAAGGTGATTTAAACTGGGCGACTAGATCGCAGATTTAAGCCTTTTAGACTTACGTTAAGTTCTCATATAAAATATGCGTCAGTAGTGATGACAGCTTTATACAACTTTGTATAGTGTAACAGCAGTTGTTGCTGTTTTTTTTTTTTTTTTTTTTGGAAAATGATTACAAGTTCAACCTTGTAGCGGTACAACCTTCTTTGGACTTTAATATCGTCCGTTTATAAACCTGGTAGGAATTGAATTTCGCTACGATTGTTATCCAAAATTTCGGTCATTTTAAAACGCAACTAAGTTGTGGCAATATGGTGTAGGTGTTTCAACCCAGGAAGACACGAAAAAATTCTCACCATAACATTCGAATTTTAAAGCTAAGCGTAAATAATTTACACACTCATTAGCTGCAGCTACGAGAGAGGATAACATCAACAAAGTACATCATATCAGCACTATCTTTGAGAAATCAGCAAAAGTTTGTTGCCACCACCGCAATGCATGCTCACACGAAGTGTTGCTTACAGGTAGTGAAGGGAAGGCGATCTGGGTGGTAATGTCCGGAGGCATGGGACTTTTTTATGAAATGGATCAAGTATTGTTGAATCCTCTCATAAGTTCAATTACATACTTCATCCGATAATTTCGTTTTTTTTTCACAGGCTCAAATTGCCACAATTGGGCGTATATGTTGTGATAAAACTTTCGATCGAGTTTTTCTTTACCGAATGGTAATGCGCAAATTCATTGTCGGGGTATATGTATCATGTGTATGTGGTAATAATTTTTTGCTTTAAAAAATTGACCGTATTTTCAGAATATGTTCCATACTCATGAAGAATACAGTAACAATGACTTGGTTATCTTCGTCTAGATTTGTTTTCATTGTAGAAAGCTAAGGTAGCGATTTCATTCTATAGGCGTAGCACTATTCCTTACGACATACATTCAAAGGAAATAATAACATAGGAAAACCTGTGCTATTACTGTATGTACTTAGACGTGATAAAACGTCTTCAAGAAGTTTCTTTGTTAGTTGGAACCAACAACTGCTAGAAACACTTTCAAAGCTTCCTTACATAGTTCCCTTCTGCTATTCATTGAGATGAGCTGTAAAAATCCTAATATTCTAGACATGCAAGCAGAACATTTAAAATGTGTTGGACAGTCTCGAACTTGACAAGCAGAAAAAACCTTTCATTACAAATAAAGCATGCTTCCCTGATATTCACATATATTGTGGACAACACCCTGTATTGGTTGTTTACAATTATTATTTGCTTAATTTATTTGCTATTGTTGTTGCTGTTGTTGTTATTGTTATAATAATTATTATTGAAAATGTTATTGTTTTTATTGGCAATTTTTATGTTTCATTGCGATAATTGGATTTTGGTTTGAATTTTTTTTTACAATTTCAAACAACAATATTGCAGCAATAGCAACAACAACAACAACAATGAGAAAACAACAATAAGAACAATTCCTGTATGATTGAATCCAAGTCTGTCTGTGCATGAATCTTTTTTTTTTTATCAAATCGAACACAACAGGCCAGACCAGAGCAGACCAGATCAACCAAAAAAAGAAATGGAATTGCCCGCTTGTTATTAATCAGTGAAGCGAGGAAGTGTCCTGTGCTGTGCTGTGCTGTACTGTTCCACAGGATTATAAATGAAATACACTACACAGGCAATCATTCATTCAATTTTACATTCATTTTGGTTAAAATTCTTTCAATTTACAGAACAATCGCTGCCGCAGTTTATCATTATTTAGCGATAGTCGGTCGGGGATGCCAAGCTTTTCCAGGAGATTATAACTTGCAAACAAGGGTGAGTGGCGATGGGTGGGGGGTGTTGGTTACTACTTTACCGGCCACTTTCTTAAATTATTTACCGGGGTTTTGCAAAAACACCAAAAAGAATGAAAAACTTAAAACCATGTTTTCCAAATTTTTCTTTCGTTTTTGTTTTCCGTGGCATGACATTTTTATTCATGCCATACCACCACCAACACCACTACTACCATCAGTTGTAGCATGTTGATTGAAACAAAACGAATCAAATCAAATCAAATCATGGCAACATGATGATGATGATGATGATGATGATGATGCTGAAAATAAAAAATTCCAACAACTTCCATTCATAACAGCCATTAAACGTAGCATGATGCATACATCCATCCATCTGTGTGGCTGTGCCAACGTATAGTCAGTCAGTCAGTCATAGAGGAGACAAACCTACTTCTTCTAGCTGCCTAAACAGAGTCTCTGTGTGTGTGTAGAAAAGTTTTGTTGATGATGTGCTGACATCCACTAACGATTTAGTTGACATGCAATGCAGCGCGGCAACATATTCACGTTGCAGCATTTCAATTTCAATAATTTTCTGGTTTTTTTTTCTTTTTTTTTTAGATTTTAATGAGCAATCAATTTAGTTGTTATTGTTTCTGTTGTTGTTGTTGTTGTTTATGATCAGCAGCTAATAAATCTTTGTAGTGGCTGTTGTAATAAATTTAATTTTCTCTAATGGTCTCACGTTTCCAAGTAAAAACTGAAAAAAATAATAAAAAATCGATTAATTACACACAAGTAATGCTTGTTATCGATTCTAATACTTGTAATGCAATAGACAAACAAGTGGGTTTTACAATGCTGGCCTGTTTAATACCATGAAAAAAGAAAGTTGCGAGGTATGTTTCAAAATTAATCATCAGAGACATGTTGACTGTCATAGTCTAGTAGGTAGTATAATGGCTTATTAAGGCAAGGTTACTTGGTTCATGTCCTGGCTAAGATATTTTGAACTACGAAGGAAATTATTTTTTTCCTCTGAGCAGTTTTCTGGCAAAAGCTCTGAGTGTGAAATAAAATTGCCATGGAAAGTTTCTCTGAAAATCTGTCATTCGAAGTCGACGTTAAACTGTAGGAGAGACCAATCATGGCTAAAGTTAATGCTTACAACATGGGTGGTGTAAGAAACTAAGTTGTAAACCTGACTGAAGGGTTGTATTGTTTGCTGTTTATGGCCAATAAAGGCTGTTGTTGATTGAAATTGATTCTTGAAACACTGGAGTCCAAGGAGCTTGAATATCGCGGTAGTCTATCACCTTCCAAGTTAACAGTAAGCTTTTCTACGTGGCAGTGCATTACATTCCATGCAGTTCACTAGACACTTTCGTTGTATGCAGAGGGATCATAAGGAGTTTTTCTGCAGCACAGATTGCAGACAATAAGGAAAGAAATTCAGCAGATAACCTGATACCCTAACTTACACCTGATCCTGCTGTTGGTTTACTTGTCACTTTAACCTTTAAACACTACGAATGATGCCTTTCAGTGGCAGTGTTATTGACAACAACAACAAAACATGAAAAGAAACAACGCAAATAAACTGATTAGAATGGCAGAATGACAGAAAAAAAAGAAGGAAAGAATAAATAATCATGATACTTGAAACTTTTTGGCCCAATTTCGTTCAGCAAGTGCCTGTCCTTTGTAAGGCTTTCTTAAAGGATCAACAATATTATGATTGTTATTGTTGTTGTTGTTATTGTTATTTATTATAATGATGATGATAATCATAATGGTGATGATGACAAAATGTTTGTGAAATGAAAACCAAGAGAAATTGTGTAACACGAAACACTTGTTTTGCCAACAAAAGAAGAAGAAGAAGAAGAAAAACGCACTTGAAGCAGCATTCATTAAAACCGTGAACTGAGTTTGTCATCACAAGGAAAAAACACAAAAGAAAACTAAAGGAAAACAAGCAAAAAATTTTTTTGTTTCAAGAAAAACATCAAAGAGACACGCTGTTTTGATTTGAAAGAATAAAAGAAAGCAAAGACGAAGACGAAGATGTTCTACAGAAAGCAGAGACAATGGAAAAAGGGTGTGTGATGCATGCATTAGTTTGATGGGAATTGATTGAATGACCGAATGAATGCATAGGTGCTTGGTTATGATGGATGTCCCCGCCGCCTCGAAAGATGACAAGATGATGTGACAGTTTTTTTTTTATTTTCTTATTTCAATTCAGTTCATAATGCAGCTTTTCTTTGCTTGTAATAATTTTCTTGTTTAATAAGGAACGTTTTTTTTTCCAATATTGGGTAAGGGTTGTAGTAATTTCTTATATATAGGTAGGGCAGAAGAACATATTTTTTGATTCTCTTGAGAACCAACCCGTACTTTTAACAAATCCTTTTTAATTCTGATACAGTGACTTAATTCAGGAACTGAATTGTTTTTGTTGGTTGGTAGGATACTCCCCTGAAACTCTTTAAATTTAAATGCTGAGCCAGGCTGCCATCAAGTCACTCACAAACATCATTTCAAGTTCCGTTCATGAATGGCAGCGATTTCTCAGAGAAATTTGGATTATTTAAGGGCAAAAGATTAAAGGTTACAGTACTGGAAATCGCCAGAACTGGGGTAAAACTCACAATCGTTATAAAGGGAGGCTTAACTAATTGACAGTGTAAGAGCATGAGTGTTGCTAGGTTCTGCTGTATTAATATGTCAGCTAAAAGACCTGATTTTTCTTTTTCCTTAGGCAAGAAGAGGTCCAGTACACTCTCATTTTCTGTCACCTTTCTTCAAAGTAAAGATTCACCCATTCCCACGATTTGCTAGGCTCTGACGGACGGATTTGGATAAGAGCGGACCTTTGGTTCTTAGTTTTACTCTCCTAAATCACATAGCCAAGCAAGCACTACGAAATAGTATGTTGGCTTATTGGAAGTGAGGCCACGGCTCAAACATCATGTCAGACACCTCCAGCACAAAATATTTCTGCGGCGACTTCCTCTCAGTAGATTTCTGGTAAAAACTCTGAGAGTAAGAATAAAATTGCCATGAAAAGTTTCTCAAAAATCTGTTGTTCGGTGTCGACTTTGAACTCTAGGAACCACTAATAAATAAAATCGAGAAACAAAACCTAAGTATTGGGAGAAGCTAGGTCATGATTATAGAGTTTTAATAATCAATTAAGTAATCCAACGCACTATTGAGGTTCTTACAGATCATTGCCATATTAAAAGGCATGCCAATAGCCTTGGCATTCCTTCGAATGACTTCTGTAGGAGTTAAGGATATGAGGAGTAGGAATTACCCCGCTTTTCTATGAACAGGCGGAGATTCTTGGTTTCTCATTTGTTGTTATCATTGACTGAATTCTTCAAAATGGAGATTTCTGCAGTGGGAAGAATTATTCTGGCTTCGGAATGATGTCCCATGGCCCCTTAACCTTTAGAAAGTTCAAAAATTACAAAACAACTACTAGGGTGGCAAATAAGTGAATTGAAAAACAATCCATTTTGGTTGGTTTGATTGCATTGAAGAAATAATTTTTGCTCTTACCCTCTAAAATTAATATTCACACATATTTTCCATAATCTTTGAAAAATGACAACAAAGTGCTCTTTTAAGAATCTTTTTTTAATTTTTTTTTCATTAAACAACAACAGAATCTCTTATCTTTTGTAATTTGAAATTTATTAAACGATCCCCCCCCATTCCCTATGAAATATTTTCAATTTTCCCACACTTTGAATTTCCAAAATTCTGGCCAAAGTAATTAAAAACCGATTTTTGCCTTAATTTATGGCAAATAGGCCGGCCTCCATGCATTGGCAGTCCAGGCAGTCAATCATAAAAATTGCAATAAAAATTAAAAAAAATTTTATGCTCAATTTTTGCATAACAACATAACACAACTGCTCTACTGATGCTCTGATACGGCTGATGCCAAACAACAAATTTGGCGGAAAGCAATTAAATGTGGCTGTGCTAGTGGCATGTAAAAGGTTAAAACCTGCCTCTGGTTGCATAATGTCTTCCCACCATTAAAACTGTCACAACAAATCAAAACAAAATGAGATGCGCTCATTAGCCGAACGAAGGAAGAACTTTATATTGCTAAACGCCTAACCACATCAAATACAAGAGCAATTAAATAAAACAACAATAACAAAAACAACAGCAAGACTAATAAATATTTTTTTTTTTGAACTCACGTGCCACATTCAATGTGGCAAGTACTACGTAATACAAGTCCAAAAAAATGTTTCTAAACGTTGTAATGAAATCACAATCAAAAATCGATTTGTTACACTCGATAAAAATAAAGAATCAAAAAAAAAGTAACCCTGTTTCACCACCACCACTCTCACCACTGCTGCTGCTGCTATTAACGACTGCATTTTGGCACCCGTTATTTATAAGTGCAGCGCATAATTGCTGTTGAGTCTGCTTTTTCAATATTAAACCGTGAAAATATTTTCAAAAACTTTTCTCATTTCTTCAGAATTACTTACTGAATGTTTTGATGGATGCGAACAGCAACAGTAACAGCATTGGTAGCAGCATTTGCAACAGAATTTGAAATTGAATTTCTGCCGGAATGAAGTTTTTCCAAACACGGTAACACGTTGAAGAACCTGTCTTATCATCATCATCTCAAAATATTTCTGGCCTTATCAGTGTAAAATTTTTCTTTTATTATTAACAGGGAATAATACAATAACAACAACAACACCAACAACAACAAGAAATTGTAATTGTTTGATACGTAATTATGAAAATTGGTTGCTCTGTACAATGTTTCAAAGGGGCGTTCAAATACGTTTTACAGGCTTTTAACGAGGGACCTTCAAACAATTTACACGTAAGTAATGGCATTAAGAGATGCTGTTTAATGTCGACGTTATCACAAACTACATTCAGGTCTGTTTCATCGCTTATTTAAATTTTTTCCACAATTCAAGAGTTTCTTTCCATAAGGCTTTGTTTGCGTTAGGTTAGGTTAGGTTAGGTTAGGTTGGAGTGGTAGTTTTGATACCAAAATCTCACTTGAGCATGCATAGCGGCCCGTTTGTGACGCCACAGGTGAAATAAGGCTTTATTTACCGTTTTAAACGCAAATGTAAGAAGAGATTCTCAAACCTCATATGGATCCCACATGATCCCATTGCGTTCTCCATATGAGTGAAAGACGTTATCGTCAGAATAGTGGTATTGGACATCAGCAGAAATGTCTAGTTCATGTCTCACATAAATGCGATCATACTTAAACCCTTAACTGCCAAACTGTTCCCTAAGTCTACCGCCTCCAAAGACACCAGATCAGACAGTATTACCTTCCTCATATCTATTCCTACGAACTCATGAACCATTTTAATAAAAGAAGTTAAGTTAAGAACAAAAAAAAATTGAAAACCACTGCAAGAGAATGAGTTTCAGTCACGTTCCAACTATTTTGAGATGCTAATCAACTCATAGAGCCTGAACTATGCTGTCTAGAGTGTTCCTAACAGAAAACTGTTTATAGAAAAAGCTGAACAACGACAGCGGAGAGTGAAATTACAGTCGCGATGTAAAATACTTACAATTCCGCGCAGGAGCAGCAGTGGGACAGTAACCAGTAATTAACTCTAACACTAAGCAAGCCTGTGGATAGTGTAGAGAATAAGGTAGTTTTTGAAATTTGTGTCGAAAAGGGAGAAATTTCTGTGTACCGTACGATGTGTATATTCTGTTATTGTTTGTTCGTCTTGTTTACTTGATCGAATATGGATTGTTTAACAATCGAAAAATGCGTAAAATTAGATTAAAAAATTACTAAAAAAAGTAATGCCTATTTTTCGAGCACTACGGGGTAAAAATGTTTATCATAGTCGGTCTATTGTGTAAGGAATTGGCAGGATTATAAAGAAGTTTAAATATTGAAGTCGCCGTAGTCTAGTAGGTAGTGTATTGGCTTATTAGTCATTAGGCCTCGGTTCAAACCTCAGGTCAGACATAAAAAGGAAAATATGAAGAAATATTTCTTCGGCGACTTACTATCAACAGATTTCTGGCAAAAACTCTGAGTGTAAAAATAAAATTGCCATGGAAACTATAGGTCCTACAACTCATATATAAAATTAACACACACAACATCTGTTGTGTGAATAGCTAGGTTGTAATGCTGAGTAAAGGATTGTAATGACCAATTATGTATGTGTGTACCGTACGATGTGTATATTTTGTTATTGTCTGTTTGTCTTGTTTACTTATTTTTGTTTACTTTTAATGGAATACCGATTGTTTACTAATCGAAAAACGCATAAAACTAAGAAGTTGGTGCCTATTTTTCGAGCACTACTGGGTGATAATGGTCGTTATAATCGGTCTAATGGGCAAGGAATTGACAGTACTCTAAAGAAAATTAAAGGTACTGTAAAAACTACTGATGGGGCCGTATTTACTTAAATTTATATTTTAAACCGAAAAATGGAGAACACCTCCTGTCTACTTTAGAAAACAAGGACAATCATTAAAAAAAAGAAAGAGGGGTCAACAACAACAATGAAATTTTCTTTCGATTCCTCAATTATTCTTTAACAATGCGGCACTTTTACTAAACTTTTCTCTACGTCTTCTTGTCCTTTTTTAATAAACAATTATAGACTGTAAAAGAAAGAAGAAAGAAAAGAAAAAGAAAAAAACGAAAATCATTTGAGTTGTTGAGAAAACAAATCAAAACAATAAAAGAAACAACAACAAAAGTAAAATGTAAACAAAAACAAGCTAAATAAAGTTGTTGTTACTTATTGTTGTGATTTTGATTTCGATAATTTTGTTTTCAAAGATGTTTATCGATAAAAAAGAAAAGCAAAGAATTATAAGATGGAGATGGAGAAAGAGAGAGAGAGAGAGAGAGTTAAAGAAATTTTGTTGTTTAGATGAAGTGATGCATGATGCATCCGAAATAAAGTAATTGCTGCATCAAAAACAATTATACGAGTGTTTACAACAACAGTTTTTTAATTCTTTAAACGTTTCTTGAACATTTTTTAAAATTATTTTTTGGTTTATTTTTTTTTAAAAAGATGCAAGAGATTTAGTTGTGTGTGGATCATTAAATTTTAAATTGTTTTTTCTTTCATTTTTTTCTAATCTAAACTATCCATCTTGTTTCACCATCTAATTTTTATGGATTTAATCATTCAACAATTATTTTAGAGTTTAACGCAGTTTAACCCTTTTGGAAGCAATTAATTGGAATGAATGAATTGAAATGATGTCTCAATTAAAACAAGTCAATCCGTCATCTAATCGAACACTTTAAAGATGAGGAAATGCCATAATGAAAGGCGTGAGTAGTACAATTCTAATCATTAAAATTGGTTTTGTTTCAGAAATCTGACGTAAATAGAACACAAAGATTTTCTTTTCCAATTACATCGTGCAAATCATGGAGAACTATAAAGGCTTTCTTGTGAACTTTCTCAGTTTTATGCGTTTTTCGATATTCAATTAAAAGTAAACAAGACAAACAGACAATAACAAAATATACACATCGTACGGTACACACATACATAATTTGATATTACAACCTTTTAGTCAGAATTACAAACCAGCTTCTTACACCACTTATGTTATGTTAATTTTCATACATGAGTGGAGGGGCCTACAGTTCAGGGTCGACTCTGAACGGCAGATTTTTGAGAAACTTTTCATGACAGTTTTGTTTTTACTCTGAGAGCTTTTGCCAGAAATCTGCTGAGAGAAAGTCTCAAATGAAATATTTTCTCATATTTCGTTCTGTTGGAGATGGCTGACAAGGGGGGTTAGAACCGTGGCCTTACGTCTAATAATCCAACAAACTATTTACTACACCAAGGCGACTTCTTAACGAGAGACAAGAACAGAAAGTAAAACTGCAATATACTCGGTGGAAGTGAAAACTTTGCCATCTGATTGATGAAAAATAGTGGCCTGTTAGTATATCACACGAAGAGCTGCCTCAAACTTAACTCACAAACCATGATTAACTTATCTAAGCAATCGGCATCAGATCTTTGTATTTAAAGCACGTCTGCCCTTGCAATCAAACTGAACATCAGTTTGAAACGAAAGTTTTCAGAGAGCAATTTTACGTTGTGTTGACACAATTTGCCACCGAGATTTCTATTGACGCCAAACAGTGCCACGGGCCATGGATGCAGCCAATTTTGATGAAACTCGGCTTGCGTGTTGAACGAATTCAATATCCAATAACGACAACTCTATTTGATTACAATCTGCATTCAGTGGGCAATACTTTCTGTTTTCTCAAACGATCTACAAACTCTGCGGAAAACATTTGCAGGTATGCGAAGGTGTCAACACTCTTCACTCCATGGTCTCAATAGGCAATTGAGTGTCAGAGACCTCTCTCGTACGACGAAACTAATACGCTACAAAACGCTCATCCTCCCCGTGCTCCTTTATGGTGCAGAGGCATGGACTCTATTAAGCACTGATGCATCAGACTTGAGAGTATTCGAGAGAAAAGTCCTACGTAAAATCTCCGCCCAGTGCCCGTTGGATATGACTTCCGCATCCGATACAACAGTCTGAGCTCCCTAACCGGAGCATCCTCCTCGAACGACATGACCGAGCCAGCGCAGCCGCTGGATGTTAATACAGTGCACAACGTCCATGTCGTTGATGTCGTGATGCTCCGGCGAGACGGGTATTTGATGCGGAGATTTGCGGAAGTCGGCGAAGTCAGAAGTTTGCGTTTGACAGACTAAATCGAGGAAACCCTGTCATCGATTGGTGTGACCAGCGCAAGAAGCAGAAGAAAGATGTGTTAAGGCAGACCGAAATCTATTAATCGGTGTGTTAATTGCCACTTAAGTAAGTAAAATAATGTGTCAACAGTGAGATCTAGATCATCAATATCCTAGACTTTGTCATGTCCTTAGAAAGGTGAACACTATACCGACGTAGTGTTAATGTAAAGTAAGGTAGCTCTTTAGAGTATTGTGTTGATCGTGCAGATGATGTTTTTCAGCGCACAAGACTACAACGTAACCCATAATATCGAAGATCTAGAGAATGTTTTACACTTTTGTATCAAAAAATAAAAGTCCTTAAGCAACTTCCATGTAAACAAAGTGTTGTCTTAAGGGGACGTTTAAAATCAAAACTTTTTACTATTTTTTTCAGCACAGCTGTGTTTATGCTTTGCTCTGACGTAGTAAAACAATGTTTACATCTGTACATATATGCTTTCATACTTTTAAATGCATGTATAGGTATATGTATGTATGTGTGTGTGTGTTCATGTGTGCTCGTAAAAGTTAAATTTTGTCTAAATATCCATAAGATTAGATTGTATTCTCTCGTTCTTTTCCTTTCATTTTATTTTATTTTTATTTTATTTTCCATATCGTTGTTGTTATTATTGTTGATTAGATTTGATGCTTCTTTTGCTTCTTCTACTTCTGTTCACCATTGCCAAGTTGAATTTCTATTTTTTCTTCCTTTTTGAAGCTTATGCTTGCTCCTTGCAAATCTAATTTTTTTTCTCTCAATTTCTCGTTCCTTGTTGTTTTTTTTTTGGTTTCTGCACGGTTGAATGTGTAAGTAAGCTTAAGTGTGTGAGGGCAAGTGTAAGTATGAGAGTGTGTGTGTTATTTCATCTCTCATATCTCTGTTCTTCAATCTTATCTCAATTGTTTAGTTAAACTTTTCATTTCGTGTATATGCCAGAGCAGATTATAGTCCTGACAACACAAAATACAACTTTGGCAACAAACTCTCTACTCCCCTCCTCCCCAGCCACCCATCCCGTTACACTTTTCACTCAACCAACAACCAAAGAGAGAACTGTTATCTTGTCATTTACGCACATGTAGTTATACGCACACACACACACACACTCAAATACACTTTCTACTCTTCTACGTATTTATGTTGTGCTAGTGTTTGTGCTCTTTCTCTTTTGCTCCTTTTGGTGTGTATATTACACACTCTCGACATTATTTTACGATTTTATTGTTTGGTGTAGTAATTCTATTCTGCAC
Organism: Sarcophaga bullata; assembly: GCA_005959815.1. Taxonomy (NCBI): domain Eukaryota; kingdom Metazoa; phylum Arthropoda; class Insecta; order Diptera; family Sarcophagidae; genus Sarcophaga; species Sarcophaga bullata. The sequence continues at coordinate 342,828 of QOCX01000171.1, forward strand.
CCCGCCCCCCCTATCTTGTCTATCCTTTTCTCGTCTCCCCGTACAAATGATGAGAATTTCTCTGTAATTTAATAGAAACGTTGTCAGACGTCAAAAAGCCAAAAATAAAATCTCAACAGTAGCAGTGCCACTGACAATGGTAATGGTGGCATTAAATTGTAGTACAACAACAACAACAACAACAACAACAACATCAGCAATAACAACAGCAATAACAAGAGCATGAGTTTATGTGTTTGTATGTGTATGCTTGTGCATGCGTATGCAATAAAACCCCCTTAATTCTTGGGATTTGTCAAAAAGCCAAGGGTGTCTTAAGCTGCAGGGTATTGTATTGAATTTGTATTTGATTTTTAGCCATCACACAAGCGCTTACACGCATTCACCCATACATACATTCATGTAGACGAAGGAATATTTCAATTGCAGGGCTGTCAAAGAATACATTCTATTGGGGATAGGAAAAAGATTTTAGCATCCATTCCCTTTTGTTAGTTGGTATGATGCATTCTTTGGTTGCGATCAATTGGCAGCTGCTCTAAAAAGCATAACTTACTTGAATGTTATTATAGGGTGCCCTGTAATACCGTAATACTTGAATGTTGTAATACTTGAATGTTATTATAGGGTGCCCTGTAATACCGACAGTATCTACTTCGTCATACAATTGTACCATAACTGCTGGTTCATATCTCTTAGGTGTGGTTTGTACCTTCTATGCCTTTGGCTGGAAACGTTTTATCAATACAGAAGCCTAAGCAGTTTTTGTAGTGCTGTACAGTGACATCAGAGATCTTTTTGCCTCCTCTCCTTCCTCTTTATTACAACTTCCACAAACGTTGTTGTGATCTATTTCTAGCATCCAGGCATGGAAACCTAGAGATCAGCTTCTCTTTATGACTGATATAAGGTTCCTAAGAGGGAGTCTGGCTAGCACTAACTTAATCTGCACATGCCCGTAAAGGGCCAGATGTGTCGGACTTTTCGAACAAGTGGTCTTCATATCCCATTTTTCCTTAGAAATAAGTTAAGTTTGTTTGGAATCATCTGAAATGCTGTGCAAATATGTGTTGTATCGCGTATTATCTACCTATTACTATGGGTGATTATAATGATAATGGAATATTAGCATTAAGGCTTACCACACTTCATTGAAGTGCTCGCTCATTGCTTCAAAAAAAAAAAGAAGAATTAGAATTCGGGGCAATTCTAGTGAGAAGACAGCCATGAATATTTGAAACTAAATAATGAGCATACTGACGAGACATTCTTTCTTGCATGTACACTTGAAACGTCTTGGCGTGGTAGGAAATTGATGACTATAGGACAGGCGGTGAAGACATCGAAGCGATAGAGTACTTCTTGTGTCATTACCCAGCTTTCATAAGCTCGAAATCCCAATCTTTTGAAAATGTCTACAGCAGATATAACTCGTCTCAGAGGAGTGGAATGTAAGAAGTTAAGAAAGTTTGTACAAGATATAGGCTTCCTATTGGAAGGCAAGGCGTGCGGTGAGCGCACAACAAGCCTACATGATGGCTTAAGTGTATATCAGTAGGCATGAGACCCTTGGTTGGATTCTTCTCTTTAAACCTACCTACATCAGAAAAAAGGGAATTTCCTTAAAAAAAAAAAAAAAAAAAAAAAAAAAAAAAAAAAAAAAAAAAAAAAAAAAAAAAAAAAAAAAAACATATTGGCTTGGATCCAGTTTTTGATAAATAAATCAATTGCTTTCCACTACTTTTCGAGCGTTAGAATTTTCCATCCCAGTTTCCATTTCAATTTGCTTCAGTGCTACTTAATCCTACAGATTTTAATACAATGAGATCCACCGAATAGATTTATTTTTACAATAAACGTTCAAAAACCCTGCTTACATACAGAATTGGTCATTACAACTCTTCAGTTGGGATTACGACATAGCTTCTTAGAACAATTATGTTGTGTGAGTTAATTTTATACATGAGTGGTGCAACCTACAGTTTAAAGTCGTCTCTGGACGTCAGGTATATTTTTCAGAAACTTTTCATGGCAATTTTATTCTTACGCTCAGAGTTTTTGCCAGAAATTTGCTGCATGACAGTGGCTGAAGAAATATTTTTTCGTATTTCGTTTTGTTGCAAATGTCTGACCTAGGGGTTTGAACCGTGGCCTCACGTCTAATAAGCCAACATACTAACTACTAGACTAAGGCGACCAGGTTACACAATCAATAATTTAATTATTTTACTGTTCTGGTATATAAATTCAAAACTTTAAAACATTGTCTCCCCCTGTTGTTGCATGAAGTGCTGTTGCCCCCTGCGAGGCCAACTGGTGGTTAAAAATCTGTGTTAATTTTCATAATTTAAAAATGATTTAAAACTTCCACTTCTCAGGCTAACTACACACACACAAAAAGGGAAACTTTATCAAGATGAGATTTAAAAGTCACAGAAGGAGAGAGAGAGAGAGAGGGGGAGAGCACAAAAATCCCCCGAAATCTAATAGAATAAGAAAAAAGTCAAATAGAATTACAAACAGCGATGGTAGATGGTAGATGGTAGATGGTAGATGGTAGATGGATGATGAACATGATAAACACAGGATGGATTTAAGCGTATAAAGAAAACCACAAATTTAAATACTAATTAAGGAATGAAAATTAATAAATAAAAACTCACCAATTTTTTCATTTTCTTTCTCTTTCTCTTTTTGTTTTTTTTTTTTTTTTTTACAAAAGAAAACATTCTTGCTTCGCTTAAATTTTGATTTAAAGCCAGTGCCTGTAAAAAATGTTGTGCTCATCCTTTGGTTAAACACTGCAAAAAGAGGACAAGAAAATAAAAGAATGAAGAATAAAATCTGAATTATAATAATGGAATGGAAATAAAATACAAAATAAAAATAAAAATACACAATAAAAATAGAAAATAAAACATGAGCTTGAGCATGAGAATGAGCATGAGAATGAAAAATAAAAAAGAAAATGTTTCGTTTCGTTTCGTTTATAAAATTTTATCGCAAAGATTTACGACCCGACTTTTGCGCATCCCTTGTTTTATGATAATAAACGAGCTTTTCTCCGTTGAAAAATACCTTCACACACACACACATACATGCATACATACACATACTGTTACATTCAACAGACAGACAACGCCAGATACAACGTGTGTGAGTATGTGTATTTATAAAATGTATTGCCATGGTAACATTGCTCTCTGAACGGATGTTGTGAGAGGAGGGGGCCGCTTTGCAAAAATAGAGAAGAAAAATGAAAAAAAATGGCGCTATTTACAGTTACCATAAAGTGTACAGTGGTACGAAACATTTTACAGTAACCATGACTGTCATAGCAATATAAACATCGTGAGCAAAGCTAACAATTTGACTATGAGTTGACCTGACCGAAAAGCGAATGAATAAAGAAAGAAATTTAATTTCAGATTAACGTGGTAAATGTATTATAAATTAGGGACTTTTGAGATATAAGTGGACTTATAAAGCCCACTAACCATTATGAAAATAATTACAGTCACTTAGAATGCTTAATACGAGTATGTTGGGAATGCTAGGTAATACATGCGTCTGCCAACCTAAGAGAATAGCAAGACTTAAACTATGTATGACTTATTGCAATAGCTAGCCTTTCATTCCCCCTATTCATGAAACTATCCGGGGAAGTTTGATACAACCTTTTGCACTTCCAATGTCCATCCTAGGCAGATCAATTAGATCATTTGCATAGCAGAAGACCACATGTTTTTTTCTCCTCTGACTTTAGGCTGGACATGTAGCCAAGCTATGAAGAATAGTTTTCTCCTCTCTTCCTTGTCTCTGCAGCTTTTATAGAAGTCACGAGAAGAATTGTTTCTCGCATGACTGCCCTGAATGCATTGACCAGTAATGATCCCAACGAGCTTCTTTAGATCTTGAGCTGACTTTCTCTGAGATCTCCCTTTCAACAGATTTGCTGTGACATATCGTCAGTACTCTAAAAAGCTCACGCGGCGCAAATGTGGAAAATAATCCGAATTTCTTAATTCCACGGCATTCTGAGCAATTGAGCATTTCTTACACCCCATTATAGCGTATTTTTCCCTAGGATTTGTGCTTTCCTCCATATAAAGTCCAATTCACACAACTATTAAAGCCCATTCACGACGCCTTAGATATTCTGCTTGGGTGATAAAGAAACAGGCCTTCAAAAAAGATTTTTCGAATAAAATTTTCTTCAGCAATGACGCTCACTTTTCCCTTGGTGGTTACGTCAACAATCTAAATTTGCCACATAGGGAGCTCGAGGAATCCAAAAATACTGCGAAATCATCCGGAAAAATAGACTGTGATTCTGTGGTGTTATTCACAGGGCAAGCCTGGAGAACCCCGAACCTTCAGTATTTTACAAACCAATTTTCATACAACTTTTTACAATCCATAGGGGTAAGGATATGCCCTGAGCCGCATAAAAACAATTCGCCTATGCACGTAAAACAGGCATACGAATTGACATTTGAATACAAATTTTAGTATGTCGTTGCCAAACCGGTTCTTGTTTGAACTTTAATCGAATTCGGTTAGTCAAATTAGTCGGATTAATTGTCCAAATATCCACAGTTTTGTTTGAAAAATGGCATCGCATGGAAAAAAATATTTTTTTTTCTGCTTATTGTGCTGCTCCGTTACACTGTGCCTTACTTTTTTTGGTCGCTTGGTTGGTTTCATTTTCTTACCCACAACCATTTTGATTTTGTTTTTATTTTTTAGAAAATTTTATTCTTTTTTTCATGTCGTTTTTATTTTTCTCCATTGGCGAAGGAGTACAACATGGGGGGAGGGAGGAAGGGATAGCTAAATAAAATACAAGAATTTTCACAATTTTTTTTCCATCCAAAAACTTTCACATGAAAGCCAAACAACATGCTCGACACACATACTTACTTACATGCACACACACACTGAGACAAATAAAATAAAATGAAAACCTAATCACATATACGAGGAGTACAGAGATGGGAATTTTAGTGATGCTGCCACTATGCAAGACTTTGCAACATAAAGATGCCACAAATAAAGTTTTCAAAACAACAACTAAAACAACTACAAGGCGATTAGTTGAGGAAGAAAAAGAAAAAAACGAGAAAAAAAATAAGGCAAGGATAGAACGTAGGAGTGCAGAAGGTAGAAGGGGGGGGGGGATGAAACCCCATAAAATAAATTAAGAAAAGAAAGAAGATTCTTCTTCATCTTGTTGCTATTTATAGTGGCATTAACTATTTATGCAGTTGAAACAGGGGGGCGTGCAGCTGGTGTATCCTTGCAACAAATTGTTGTTCAAAGGACGACATATCCTGGTAAACAACTTTCATAGTTTTTAAGTTTTCACTTGAAAGAGAAACAAAAATCCTTTTTGGCTGACTACTTCATCCATGTAAAGATGGCTTAGAAAGATGCCTGATTTATCAAAGAGAAACTTCTCTCTCTCTCTCTCTCTCTTTCTCTGCCTCTTTTCCTGCCACATATTTCATCTGCTCACAGCCCCAACCATTATGCTTTGGAGAGAAGAGAATCTTAACAAAGACGTCTCTAAACAAATTTCAAAGTAAAGTTTCATTTGCCGTTTCTTTTTTCTTCTTTTCGTCTTTGGAAAACTCTTATAAATTTTTAGGGAAAATTTTTCATGTCTTCTGTCTTCTCTCTCTCTCTGTTCAACGCTGTTTGTTTCGTCCGTCCAACGTCCATTTGTTTTGCTTCGAGTATGTGAAAATTTTCCATTCAGCCAGCCATTATTTTGCAATTTTTTGTTTATTTATTTGTACCCCCTCCGCCCCTCGTTTGTCCGTCGTTCATCGTTCATCTTTCTTTTATTTTTCGGGATACAATTTACGGGCGTATATCGCATCGCATATTTTTGCGTTTGCATTTTCCGACGTACACACATAATTTATGAGTCTCTCGCTCTCTCTCTCTCTCACTCTCTCTTTCTGTCTCTTATTTTTCGTATTTCATTTACATTTTTGCGATTCTCTTTCTTGATTATTTGAGCAGCAAGGGAATGATGAATAGTTTGGCCCAGGGTTGGGAGTTATGATTTACTGCGCTGTTCTGTGTTGTGTTGTCTTTGATGATGATGATGATGATGATGCTGTTCATATGGAAAATGTAACAGAATATGCTGCCAAAGGTCATATGTTAGAGCTCACAATTTGGCTACAACTTAACTTATGTGTATATACGAGGGATGGCTATTTGCATTTGTACAATTAAAACAATTTCAAAAATAATTTTGTTATTCGAAGTATTTTGCATATTTCGACAGACTTTAAACGAAATTTTAAAAACTTCCACGTTTGAGAACAAAATACCGTTTGTGTCGTTGAACTCACTATGTTTTAAAGAGGCCTCTCTAAAATCTACAACAACATCGAAATCATGTTCTCTACACTTTCGAAGAAAAAACTCTTAGTTTTGACCCAAACTACAGAAAATTCGACCCACTGAAGATAGCATTCGTAAACATTGACAATAGAACAGGAAATGAAATCCATAGAGACAAAGCCAGACCCTATACAACTTACTACCAACTTGTTTGGTTATTCAGAAGCTTGGTAAATAGGTCCTCATGTCTTTATTTAATACCTCAGACCCATCACCAAATTATTGCAACTTATGCCAGTCTAAGACGTTCAGATTTAGCGAGGACTTGTATGGGACCTATATCGTAAATACTAGACATTACGGTCGATATTTAATAACCAATCGATGTAATTATACTTGAGACCTTAAAACCAGCCTTCTCTATATCTTCTTCTCGATTTTAAAGAAGTCTCCCTAAGGCTTCAGGGAATTCCTTGAATACCTCTCTGCCTTGTGTTAAAGCCTTCACATCTTTCCAACTATTTCCACATCTATTTACGGTATCTGTATTATGGATCTGCATCAGTCCCTATATTTGGAATTATTATTTGCAAATGACATGACAGTGTCAGCTGATCTTTCAAATTTTGCAGTCTTCAGATTACAACGCATAGCTTACAACTTTAATCTAATAAGTTAATGTGAGAATAGGACGTCTTTTGTCATTAGTTTAGATCAGCATGTGTTATAATTGAAAGGGCCTATAGGAGAAGACTTAACGTCGTGATGGATACAAGAAACATGTGCCACAACACTAGAGATATGTCGGGCTTTATCATTTCAAGAACTAAAAACGATCATCGTGTCCTTTGGGTGTTTAAACACCTCGAAACCGCTTTCGATTTGATTCGAGATTGCTTCCACTGTTCTCCGCTTGAAAAGCCCGCTTTTCATGCTGTGTTCTCTCGTCTCAGTAGCTTCTCAGAAAACTTTGCCACACGTTCTATGCTGATTCTACCAGTGAAACTGTCTGTCATATGCTAACGAAATGTCTTACTTTCACAATATGGTTGTATAGTTTGGGTTAACTTTTAGGCGAGTAATGCTAACCGGTTGTCAGTAGAACGAGACTTAGGAAAACTGCCTGCAAAGATTAGATCCTTAAACTCAAAAAATTTCACAAGTTGGTGGTTAATTACGCGTTATTTTTCAAGGTTATCAGCCTATTCTTTGGATAAATGATTGATTGGTTGTCAG
>QOCX01000171.1:359338-378358 GCA_005959815.1 Sarcophaga bullata
ATCGTGGAAGCCCTGACGTCGATTGGTGTGACGAACTGGCGAAGGCACGCAAGAAGCAGACTAGAAGAATGTGTAAAGGCAGGCCGAAATCTGTTAATCAAGTTGTTGATGGTCAATTAAGTAAGTAAGTACTCTGAGACTAAAATAAAACTGTAATGAAAAGTTGTTCATAAAAATCTGTCTGTTGATCACGCCACTCATGTATAAAACTCACGCACACACATTAGGTGGTGTCAGCAGCTGGGTTGTAATCCTCACTAAAGTGTTGTATTGAGCAATGTATACCTATGTAAACAAATAGAGCCAACCTAAGATCTTACTCTTGAACTTGTGCTCACGTACAAGCACATTGACCTGACAACCAGTATTTAAACGTCGAGGATGTTTTCCAGAACATTTCGGTGACCTTTATAGCCCAATACGTTTGTTATGTTGATTTCAAATCTTTACAACAAAAAACATGTTTGTGTGCAACAATAATATCAAAATTGTTCCGCCTACAGAAAGCAATGATCCCAAGTGGCCAGTTGTGGTCAACAGAAGACAATCTGCATACCATCAAAGCAATACTAAGCCGAGCTGATATATTTTTGGTTGGAAGGATCCTAGCATCTATCTTGCGGATAAGAACAACACAATTGGTCATTACAACCCTTTAGTCAGGATCACGATCTAACTTCTCACATCACGTCTGTATGTTGTGTGTGTTAGTTTTATACATGAGTGGCGGGACCTACAGTTTAAAGTCGTTTTCGAACGACAAAATTTTTGAGAAACTTTTCATGACATTTTATTCTTACTCTCAAGAGTTTTTACCAGAAATATGATGAGAGGAAGTTGCCGAAGAAATATTTGTTTTCATATTTCGTTTCATGAAGATGTCTAACCTGGGGCTGCGTCGGCTTCGGTCTAATAAGCCAACACACTACCTATTTGACTACGGCAACTTCAAAGGTTTTATTGGTGAAAAATTCGTTGCTGTAAAGAAATCGAATACAAAGAAATCGATTACCCGAGAGCAAGTGTTTCCATAAAATAGAAGGAATGGACTTTACCTTAAAAACGGCATCCAAAGACGCCTGTTGGATCTCAATGAAATCATTTTTATTATGCTTGATAATCCCCCTAAATTTTATGCAGAATTAATCGACATTTTTTCTGCTATTATTTTCTCCTCCACTGTAGCAAAAGCAAAAACACTCATCATACGTATGTGAACAGTTAGTTGCTTACTCTGAAACGTTATTTCGAAAAGCAAACAAATTATCCTGGTTATTAAGCAATGCCAGCTACTGTTTCTCATTCGCCATTGCTGCCATTTAAATTAGCCATGGAAGGACTTGTCATTTTAAGCACCATTAGTGTGAGGAGGAGAGGGGTGGGGTGGGGGGCATCCTTTAACGGTGATAAAAACAACAACGACGACATTCTTTTTAATGTGCGTATAAAACCTCATTTATTTTGTTTTATTTCTATATTTTAATGTGAATAAATTTTTTAAAACTTCTTTTTTTTTCTGTTGTTGTTTTTGTTGTTAATTTTTATTATTTTTCATAAAAAAAAAAGAGTTAAAAAAAAAAAAACAAAGAAGAGAAAAAAGTAAGAATTTATTGCCCGGTTTAGTGCGTGTCTTCAGCGTTTATAAACTTGAACAAATTGCTTTGCCATGATTTTAATGGACCATAAAAAATGTTACAAAAATAAAATAAAATAAAAAAATAAAAAAAGAATGAAAATTAAGACAAACTGGTGATTACGAGATTTATTTAAAGAAAGAAAAGAAAAAACCCCTGCGAGAGAAGAGAAGAAGAGCAAAGAAAAAATAAATTTTATTTCAGTTTCATTTCATTTGGTTTGGTTTTATATTGTGATTATGCCCGAAGTAGATTAGATTCGGATTTTTAATGTTTGATGACATTAAAAGTCTTGTTTGTTGTTTACCCACCCTCCAACCCCCTATTTTGTATTTTTTTTATTGTTTTTCTAAATGTTTTTCAAACATTTTACCATTATTTTATGGCAGATTTTTGTTTTTTTCTTTTTTTATTGGCAAAAATTTATGCGTATAAAGTGACCAGGGAGAAGGTCATTTGTAGGCTAAATTGTATTGTAACTGTCATGTAATTTTTTGCCTTAAAATCCTCTTCATTTTATTCTTCATTAGAGGTACTTTTGCTATTTTCCCAATAATTTTTCTCATTACCGACATCACAGCAGAAAAATCGGTTCAAAAAGATGTACGTATGTATTCAAAGGCTATGTATTACTGTGACCATATACATATGTCAGGCAGCCTGACTGTTCTGAAAGCAATAATTGAACATCAATTCACCTCAAAGCTCGTTGCTTTCTTCTAGAAAGCTTCTGGCAATGCTCCTGAATAAGCACAGTATTAAACTGTGTTGGATTCCGGGCTACCATGACACTGAGAATGCAAATGAAATATTGAGAAAGGCGAAGTATATGTATCCAGCAGATGGTTCTACAAGACCTCCAATGGAATACTTCTTTGGAGGGATTGGTCACTGAATCAAACAGTGAAATGAGGAAATGGGGGGAAATGAAAGAGAATTTAGGATAACTGAGCGTCTTTCTTAGATTATGATTGCCAGGACTTCCAACCAGGAGTGATGTTTACATAAAACTCTTTTTCATCTATCGCTTTCGTTTTAGGTTTAACTTTCTTATTTTCTTTCTTCTTTTGTTTTCCCTTGTCAAGTTGTCTGTTTAAGCTGCAAAAGAGCGAGGCGGTCACAAGGATGACTTCTTCTCCTCTTTCTCATTAAGGCATCTAAAGCAATTGCCAGTATGAGGGTAGCACCTTATGTGCTTGTTCCAGCAGTAATTCAGCCATTGGCACGTAGAGGTCAAGAGTTTCACAGTCCTTTCTATTGAGGTAAAAAGGGAAAGGGTTCTGGATTTTCTGTAAGTATTGATATGAGTTCTTCTGAGTCCCATAATCTTCAACGATAATCTCCGTCGAAACAACTAAAGGAGCATATATGTTGCCCTTATTCAATAACACAACCAAGAGGTAACTCTCCAATTGCATTATAATGAGAAACGGCATTCCCTCGAGGGTATGAATAATAGGGACCGAGATCAGTAGATCCGGCCACCTCTCAAGCTGGGGCAAATAAGACAATGGAGCCCAGAAGACACTTTCATGTCACGATATTAGGATTACGAGATTGATACATCCAATGGTCATGTATTGATAAACAAAGCTTCACTATTTGTACCTAGAATGGCGTAAACCTTTGTCTGGAAAAAAGTTCCAGTTTTCTATTAATTTAAGAGAAACCCCAAGATTAAATTCATTGAAATAAATATCCGATCATGTATACGTCAGCGTACCATCGTTAAAATAGGACAGATGCCGGAGAACAATAGTTTGCGAAAGGTATTTTAAGAGGTCCGTATAGGTTCGTATAGGTCTTACCAAAGTTTAAAGTAAGTCCACTTTACATAATCTATTCAACATCATAAGATCGGCCCATACATTTCTGGTGAGATCCTGCTTTGACCTAAGCAAAGGAGTTTTTGTAAATCGGATTGCCTGAGTTTTAGTGCCTACTTTGCATAGAGACAGAGTCATCTAGGGGTTGTTGTTGTTGTAACAGTTCTGCTGTAGCTGTCGAAAGATTTTTATTTCAATTGAAATTATAGATGCGAGGTATTATTAGCCTCTAATATAAATATTTAAGTTGTTTGGTTAGAGGTGATGGCCGGAGTTCAGTGGGTGAACTGAGGCATTGTAATGGGTGTTTCTGTTAACAAGACTGGCGCTATGTTGGTGCATTCATTTAGTTTTACTGAATTAATACTTGCACGATAGGGTTTGGATACTCAGCGTCAATCCTAGAGCTTATCTTCGCCAGGGTTCAACTAATTGGTCTCTCACAAGGCCCGCAATATACCGATGGATGTCTGTCAAGAACCAAGGAGTGATAGACAGGCCTAGTACCGTCTAGTTAAGAATGGAGCTTACGGATCCAACTGCAGTTTTACTCATACATACTTAAGAAAGTCGCGAAGTCACCGTACTATTATAGGTAGTGTGTTGGCTTATTAGACAAAAGGCTAATGTTCAAGCCCCAGGTCAGATATCTCCAACGAAATGAAATATGAAACACATTTCTTAGGCGACATCCTCTCAGCAGACTTCTGGCACAAACTCTGAGAGTAAGAATAAAATTGCCATGAAAAGTTTCTCAAAAAATCTGTCGTTCGGAGTCGGCTTTAAACTGTAAGTCCCGCCACTCTTGTATAAAAATTAACTCACACAACATAAGTGCTATGAGAAGCTAGATCGCAAACCTGACTGAAGATTTGTAATGATCAATTATGTATGTATGTATGTATGTACTTAATAAAGTACTGAAGTAAGGAAGTGGGTGGTTATCACACTATAGCACTGAAGAATAAAGGTTGCCACTCTGATAATATAATCTGGGTAGGTCCTCGATAAGCGTTAAAGGTCTTAGTAATTTAGATTAAAATAATACCCTGAAATACTGCGAACATAATTAAGTGCTTGATTTAATTCTAACTGGACATAAGCATAGATTTCCATACATTAATGACTGCTGTGCTCACCATAGTGCTGTAGTTTTAAATCCTTTTACTTATACAAACTCTGAATTTATTTCGAAAAGGAAACCATAATAAGACAACGTACGAATTTAGAGTATGAGTATGGGTGTGAGTGCTAGTGTTGTTAGCGTTAAAATCCCGGGTCAAATGCTTTTATGGCTTGGATGGGTAAAAATGGCAATTAAATGGCTGCCATTTGTTTTATTGCTCCACATTGGAGCTGATCAGATAAAAACAATTTTTATTATAACGAATGTTATTATTATTATTGCCTTTTGTTGTTGCTGTTGTTGTTGTAGGACTACATACAACAATTTAACAAAGAAGGACAATGAGATGTTATGGAGTTTCCTTTTATATTTTTCTGTAAAATATACAAACAGGATATAAAGAAGAGAGCAAAAAAAAAAAGCGATATTTTCCTGCAATCCTTTTGCTAGCTTTGGAGCCCCTTTGGATTTTTTTTTTTTAAACAGCTTCTTACAGTACCATTTAAAATGGTTTTTTGTTGGTTGGTTTTGTTTTATTATTCCACATGTTGTTCAAATAAATAAATAAAACACATAAAATGAATATATTTTAGGTCTCTAACGCTCTCCCGCTCTCCTTCTCTCTCTCTCACTTCCCCTGTGTGGCTTTTGCTTTACATTCTACAATATTTTATTAAAAAAAAAAAAGAAGGGAAGAGGAAAGAATAAAACAAATCCGTATTACACCCGCTGCTTTGGTTTTCTTTTACCCTTCCTTGAATATTATTTCGTGGCACAATTTTTTTTTCATTTTTTATTCCCTCACAAGGTACCAAAATAAAAATGCTGTTTTTTTTTTCTTCCCCAAGATTAATTGTAAAAACTGTGAAGCAATTTACGAGGGATTCTCTTTTGGTTGTGGTTTTAAAAAAAAATTTTTTGCTCCAGAAATGAACAACCCAACCACACAGTAATAATAAATAAAAGAATAAAAACAAAAGAATTAAAAAAACAAAATAAAATAAAATATTCGCCATAAAAATGTCAACCTTTTCGGGGGGTTTTTTTTTTTTTATTAAAATATTGTGAAACAAATTCAACGCTGCCATACATGCCATATGAAATACATACACAAGCACTTTTCATTATACTTTAGAAAGCCCGGGAAATTGGTTTCTTTTATACGAGAAAAAGCTTTTGTTTCTTAAGCAATTAAAAATCCATGGCAAAATTGGCTAAGTGGGATGGATAGGATTGTGATAGTGGCTTCTCCCACTAACTAAGGCACTTGGACAACCAATATAACACGAAGATACTAACCGAGTGTCTCAATATAGCACGAAGAAAATAACCGACTGTTGCCTTGATACTGGACTCTTGAGTACCCTCCAAGTACAGTCATGTAAGTATTCCGAAGTTCTTATTATCGTTGGCATACTATTGGTATAGATTTCTGCCCTACTTTGATCATTTTTGCAGCAATATCTCTACAACAAAAGGTCGAAAACCATATGCACACATCAACTTCTTCTATGAAGCGAAGTAAATCTTCGATTAGAACAATTGAAAATACTTAATCTGGTTCTAGTTAGCATTGAACAATTGCAGATTAGTTTCTTTGAGGATCCTCCAGATCCGAATGTCATTTAACCTACTTACTTACCCAATTGCCCTTTAACAACCCGATTAAAGGATTTTAGCCTGCCTTAACATATCTTTCTGTCTCTGCTTCTTGCGCGCCTGCGCCAGTTTGTCACAACAATCGATAACAGGGCTTCCTCGATTTGGTCCTTCTAACGCATACAAAGTCGGCCTCTTTGCCGACTTCCGCAAACCTCTGTCCTGCCAGAGAATTCTCCTCCATTCGAATGATCGAGCCAGTGCAACCGCTGAATGTTAATACGCTGCACAACGTCCATGTCGTTAAGAACCTCAAACAGCTCACTGTTGGGTCGAATGCGGAAATTATGGCCAACTCGCACTAGACCGAAGAACTTACGTAGGACTTTTCTCTTGAATACTCTCAAGTCGGCTGCATCAGTGTTTAATAGTGTCCATGTCTCTGCGCCATAAAAAAGCACGGGGAGGGAGAGCGTCTTGGAGAGTATTAGTCACTTAACATGTGAATTAATTTTCACAGACCTTCGCTATAGGAAAAAGAGAGCCTTAAGCCTTTGAACTGATGAAGTCCTCATGGACGATAGTGAGAGAGTGCAACCCTCTCTAATGCATCCGCAAAGTCGTCGCCAGTTAAATAAAAGTGAAATTTTAGTTTGTCACTCAGAATTCTTAAAGATGGACCAAGCACTATCAGTGCAGCTTGACTAAAAAGGGGCTTTATTCCCCTTCCAAAAAATCTATCCAGTAACCCTTTGATTTCCCAGAACGAATAACATCAACAAATGTCATAAGACGCCAGTTTCTCCTTTTAAGCAAGAGGAAGAATATGAAATTATCAGATGGATTAGTCCATCTGAATACTGGCTGGTGCAATACTAGAGACAGTTTACAAACATATTCATAGTAAGGGTAATAGCTTGCGAATAAACTTAACCCAGGATATAACACAGTATAAAACGACTTTAGTCACTGCGTAGGTTATTTACGTATTGAAATTGAGTTCAGTTTTCAATTTCAAGTTGCTGCAATTAAAGTTGTTGTTGCAACCATTTGACAGCCAATAAAAATTTGACAATTAATTTTGCACTGGCACATACACATACACACTGCAAGTAAGCTGGCTGAACTATTTTCAAATTAATTGAAGGCAATTATCCCGGGCAAATCAGTTGATTTGAAAAGCCACTGAACAGCATAATAGAATACGTGTAGCAATAGAGAAGCACACACACACACACACAGTGATACTTGACAATTGCAACATATGCAACACAGATTATGCAGAGATATTCAATGCGAAAAATGTGATAAAAAAAAAAGTTGCATAATTTCTAATACACAACACTAAAGGCACATGAGAAAAACGAATGGAGCAAACGAACAAAATGGACAGACATGACAGTTAGACGCGCAGTTAGGAAGGCAGAGACACAATAATTTATGGTCGTCGAACAACTTGTTTGCAAAAGGAAATAAAATTTCACTATAAAATGCAAAATAATGTTGATGCCACCACCATCAGCAACCGCTATCACCACTAACACCATCATTGATGGCTTAGACAGAGTTATTGGAGATAGAGAGATGGTGTGGTAATTAAAAGTTGTGAACATGTGGTTTTATGACTCAATTAGGTGGCATTATAATGGGCATTTTTGTAAATCAATTGTGTGCCATCACAATGTCACAAGACAAACAAGTTAATTTGTGTGGTTATTATTGCCACCACAGCCACTGTCACTGCTTAACATTGGCAATATGATACGAATGAAGAAAAATATACACACAGGCACACATACGCTCCTCTGCGCAGTAATACCAAACAAATCAAAACAAACACTTGACACTTTATTTTAAACATAACAACAGCAGCAACAACAATATCAATTTAATTACAACAGTTGTGTTGTTAATTTCTAAATAAAACATCACAATCATGAAAAAAAACAACGTAAGAAATATAAAGAGTGGTAGAAAGAGGGTATAAACAATACAAAACTCATATCTTTACTTAGTAACTCAGTTAACTGCAAAAACCACAATGAAAACAAATAAAAAAAACAAACATAACTTGGCAGCATTGCTTTAATTCACTAATAAATAAATACAATACCACCCTGTGAGCAAAACAATTTCTTAATTGTTGTTATTGTTTTTCGTTTTCCGTTTTTTTTATTTGTAAAGAGATTTCTATTGCTTGTATTTGTATTACTTGCCTGAATTTAAAGAGAGGGTGAGCGAGCAAGCCAAGAGCATGTAAGTTATAGAGATTGATTATACAATCTCGTTTGGTGTTGTTGTTTATTTATCAATAACAACATCAATTGAAATGAAATTAATTGTTTTGTTTGTTTACTCACATACATACATGTGTGTGGTGTGTGGTTTTCTTAAATTTTTTGTGATGAATTTCTGTTGAAATTTGTTTCACACTCTCAATACAATGTGATACCATTGGAGAGCATGAGTAGTTCGTGTATGACTTTTATGGCACACCTTTATGTAACTCCGGCTTGTTGTGTGTGTGTGTGTGTGTGTGTTTGTTTGTGTCTTAACAAATGATAAATGATGCCAAATTCAACTGGCGCTCACAAATCACTGCTGCAACAACGCATACATAGCTTAATAAGAAACCTACCACAGTTTGTATTTGAAATCTTGTGTAAATGCATAGAGAGACAGTGAAACAAAGCGAGTGAGAATGAGAGAGAGAGAGAGAGAGTGAGTGAATTGAAAGTGTTCAAGAGATCCTTATCGTTATGTTGTTGTCTTGCATTGCTTGCATCAAAAAAAGAAAAAAGTTTTTTAAGACTGCAATCAAATCAATTTGAGGAATTTGATTGACAATCAGTGTCACAATAAATGTTTGTTATGACGGCTGCCTATATGCGTTCGTTATATGCTCGTGTGGTACTTAAAGCCTGTCTAATATTTTAGTTTTATTGCTACCGTTGTTTGCTTATGTGAATTGAAAGAAATTAATTTCGATTTATACTCAAAGAATTGCTCTTAAATACTCGTACAACTGCCATAATCATGTCAACTTGTGATTGCGAATTGCAGCACTCGAATGAAAAAATAATTGCAAAGTGACACAAAGTAATTGAATTTCTGTTGATGGCGACTAAATATGGTCAGGCAACGTAAAGTAGTTTTAAAAAGTATAATTATTATGGTATTTTATCATGTCAATTTGATTGTAAAGTTTAAAAACATTTTAATTGATGGCGGTGTGTTTAATGTTGCGTTATTCTGATTATTTTTTTCTTTTTAAAATAGGAAAATAAATAAAATAGGATCGATGCACGAAATAGATACACAGGAGCTACTGGTAGAATACTTTGAATTGTAAATAAATTAACTTGCTGTGACTAAGTGGATGCTGCAGGAGATTTCGTACTGCAGTCACCGTAGTCTAGTAAGTGATGTGTTGGCTTATTAGATGTGAGATCGTGGTTCGAACTCTAGCCCAGACATATCGAACAAAAAAGAAACGTCAACTTCGATTCAGCAGTGTTCTGGCAAAATCACTCAATAAAATTGCATGAAAGGTTTCTCGAAAATCTGTCGTTCAGAGTCCAGTTTAAATAGTAGGCCCCCCCATCACTCATGGATAAAATTAACACAAATAACATGGGTGGTGTGAAAAATTAGGTTGTAATCCTGACTAAAGGATTGTAATGACCAATTGGGTAAGTAAGTCAAAGATATTGTACCAAGGCAGGAAAAAGATCCACGCGAGCAGCACCTTAAAAGTTGAAATAACGTTTACTAGCTTAACGTGTACTTAAAGGAGTATTAGTAGGTATGTTTACCATAGTCTTTCGAGTCCTAACAGCTAGTATTATTGTTGTGTAAAGATGCAAAAGATCTATTTTACTGTTCCTTAACCTGTATGGGGTCTGTTACAAAAGTATACTCCAATCCCCTTGTCTTAATGAACCTCAGGATGCTGGTACTTGCTTCACAGAATGTGAATATGAAATTTACTGCGATTCCTATTCTGTACAAATGTTCCTTGAGTCTATTTAACACTGGTAGGATAACCTGGGAGAAGGTATTAATAATAATCTTGAAAAATTGAAACACCCTGTTAGCTGATATGAACTGGGACTACTATTTTGTAAATGTTTTGTACGTATGGCGTACTTCTGTGAAGTATAGAGGTTTATATATTAAAATTTAAGCCCTCAAATACACCATTTCCTACATCGAATGTCCTTCTATTCACAAAAAAAAAATCCTTTTCTTTAAATTTTTCTTATCTTTTTTTAAAAATATTTTCTGAATAATAAGAACGAATTTTACTTTGATGTGGTGCTCTCATAAGGATTTATCTCGCGATAAAAATCAAAAACTACATCACATCAATCAGGGGTTCTATTATACTCTTAGGCTTTAGAATTCTTTGGAATTTTCTAAAACATCTCCAGTTTCATTGAATTTCACACTTTCTGTGTCTGTAATCAGTGGAACCAAATCAGTTATTATCACTTAGCACCCCTCCAAAACAAGAAATATTGTCCTGTCATCTTTATTTAGAGACAACAAAGAGCGTTTTTTTCTCCTTCCAATATGCTGACATACTTTCTAATACAATGACACAGTAAACGCCCAGCTCTTTTAAAGGGAACACATTCTGGCAAAATGGAAATGGAAAAATATTTCTTCAACCTGATCATATCTGTGGCTTATCTCATCATCACATCTCTTTTTAAAAAAGTTTTTCTTTCCTTTAAGATTTCGTTACACTTTTGCTTTTCTTCCTTTTTTTTTTCTTCTTTTTATTAAGAAATCTTAAGTGTAGGCGTATAAGGGAGAGAGAGCGAGAGAGAGAGCGATTGAGGATCATCATTAACCTGACTGGCGCATAGATTATCCTTGTGGCTTATGCTAATGATGATCCTTCCCTACCATAACCATACACAAAAAGAAAACCTTTTTCTATGCCTTATTCCAGCAGCAAGTAAGAAGAGAAATTAGAACAGAAAATTCAATATTTACACTCGAATTCCTTTGTTAGCCTCTCCAAATGCTTGCCATTGTTTTCTTTTGTTCTCATTAATCGTCTCATATGGAAAATGCATGCAAAATATCGATGAGTGTAGAGCAGATCATCGTTTTTTGGGCAAAAATCTTTGTTGTCGCCTGTATTGTAATTTTGCAAAAATATTTATCACTGGCGACAAGTAGTTTAGTGGTGTATCTACCTACCCCTGGTGTCTGAGACAGGTTTAAACAATACGTACTTGAAACATGACATGATCAATTTGTCCCAACAATGGCTTAATCTGATAATCACTGCAAACACAACTTTTGTAACCATTATGGCCAAAATAATGCAGAGGGTAACTGACAAGGTTTTTTTGGTTTAAGCCAGGCTTAAAGGTGAAAAAAAAACTCATTCGCATTATTTTGCTGCTAAAATTTCTGATTGTCAATAAGAATTGACAGAATTGCTCTGATTTAGGAAACTAATTACAACGCGAAATAAAAGTGATTGAATTCGTTTTGAGGGAGTCTAAATATCAACTTTATAGAGCCTGGTTTTGTAATCCTTTAGTCAGGATTACAACCTAGCTTCTTACAGCACCCATGTTGAGTGTGTAGATTTTATGCATGAGTGGCGGGACCTATAGCTTAATTCGATACCCAATGACAGACTTTTAAGAGACTTTTCATGACAATTTTTATTTCGATAGAAGGCTGCTGAGAGCAAGTCACCACAGAAATATTTTTTAATTTTCCGTTTTGTTCGAGTTGGGCGCTGAGATTAGAACCACGGCCTCACAGCTAATAGGCTACACTACTACACTACGTAGACTTTAACACGTTTGAACTGTTAAACGTAAGCTTTCATCCTTAAACAAGGGTTACAAAACCTCATTCTTTATCTTCTCTATTCACTCATTCATTCCCTGGTTCATTCATTCATTTTACAATCCAATGTTCAGTATTTTTTTTTTATGAATATTTTAAGATTTCCCATGATGATGATAAAATTAAAAGAAAAAAAACGAAACGAATTCATTTCATTTATTAATTTTGATTATAAAAACAAAAATTATTTATCGCAACTAAAAATCTCTTCTCTTCTTTTCTATTCAAAATTCAAACATTTTTACTCACCATAAATAAGCAACACTCTCCCAAATAAGCAACACAAAGATGTTTTCTATTAAGAAAAGAGACAGACAGATAGATATACAGTAGAGTATAGGCAGTAAATTGTATGAAACACTGTCATCATCATGTTTATAAAGGGTTTACCTTTACGATTAAAAAACATTCGTTCACAACCCCCTTCATACACTAGAGTCACTCAAATAGTTTGGAAATTATTCTCCCTCTGCTAAACCTATTTCATTGGGTTACCAATGCTTTACCTCTCCCTCTCCCTCTGAGTGTTTTCTCTATTCTACTGGAAATATTAAAATAAAAAGGCTTTTCTATCGTATGATTTTTAAATCGATTTGAATAATTTCAATGGAATCCATTCGTATCTGAACAGCCTATATTTAAATCAAAACCAACGAGAGTACATTGATAAGGTTTTAAATTCACAACATTTTTATACCAAAGAATCACAAGATTCCTGGGTGTGAGGTTTTAGGCCAAGCCTAGAATATCTTTAACTCCCTTTCTCTACCTGTGTTTGTGACATAGCTTTCCCTTATTGTATCATGTTCTGCATATCTTGACTAGGAGGTTTCAAATTGCCTAGCTGTAGCCAATTCCGCTGGTCACTGGTTGCAAATAATTACCGGTCTTAGCCACAAAGCTTTGCTTTAAGAAACAGTTTTACAAATAAATTATCCCGCATATTTGCTTATCAGTGAATTTTAACAAAATAAGTAAGCCTTCTAGCCAGGACAACAACCTAGCTCCTCTCACCACCGACAATGTGCGTGTTTTGTAGCGGGGATTTCCAGTCAGCTCTTAAAGACAGATTTTATTTTACTCTCGGAGTTTTTGTCAGAAGACTGGTGAGAGTAAGCCGACAAAAGAAATATTAGCTTCGCATTTCGTTTTGTTTGAGATGTCTGGGTTGGATTTTGAACCGTGGCCTCACGTCTAATGCGCCAATACACTATTTACTAGACTACGGCGAATGATTTGGCTCATGTTATGATTATTCGAAAACGCAATACATTCTGGAGAAGAAGATCTCTAATGATCATCTTGAGAATGGTTTTAGGCTGCAGAGAGCAGCCTAAGCAATACAATATTCCCCCATACAGATACCGGAGTTATAGTGGTATTACGAGAAAACTGCACAATAAAAGAAATGATCAAACATGGTACAACCACCGAATCACGAGTGAATACTTTACATTGGGAATCTCTTGGAGAATCTGGACGTTTAGGACTGATAATATGGTTGTAGATTCCGCTTACTTCGCACAAAGAAATATTTTTTCTCATATTTGATGTCTGACCTGGGGTTTGAACCGTGGCCTTACGTCTATTAAGTCAACACGACCCACTAGAATTCGCATAAGTAGTTCGAATTTGTGAAAATCGTTAGAATCTTGCACAAGCAATAAAAAGGGGCACATGATACATACATAATTGGCCATTACAACCCTTCAGTCAGGATTACGGCCTAGCTTCTCACATCACTTATGTTGTGTGTGTTAATTTTATGCATGAGTGGCGGGACCTGCAGTTTAAAGTCGACTCCGAACGACAGATTATTGAGAATCTTTTCATGGCAATTTTATCTTTACTCTCAAAGTATTTGTCCGAAATCTGCTGAGAGGAAATCGTTTTCGTTTTGATGTCTGACCTGGGGTTTGAACCGTAGCCTCGCGTCTAATAAGCTAACACACTACCTACTAGACTACGGCGACTTCAAAGTATGCGCATGATAAGTATGCTTAAATCCAAATAGTGCACATAGAGCTGTTGTTAGGATTATTAATTGACACTGTGCACCACCTACTGACTTCTGCAGAAGTTGCAGAGACGAAGAGGAAAGGATTCTTCTCCTACATGAAGAAGGAGAAGGTGTGGTACATGCGCTAACGACCTGCAAGGGAACTACAACGAGTTATCGTTCTAGGCTCTACCCTAATATTACACAGAAAAAAAATTAAAACAGGAACTCAGTAGGCAAGTCCATTTATATCGACGGCACATAAAATTTACTTGTAAATCACTTATAAAACCACCCACGCTACTTATTAATGACATCGTAATAGTTTAAAACGAAGATGTTGTTCATTAAACATAAAAATATGCAACAAGGAATAGGGATACCTGTTGTCCAATGCTTTGGATATGCGCCATTTTATATTTTTCTCTCTTACACACACACACTCTCTCTCTCTCTCTTTGTCTCTCTTTCTATGGCTCAATGCTTCAACTGGTCTCTTTAATAGGAAAAGGCATGAGTAACAGGGTTTCATATGAGTGGAGATATTCGACTGGCTGTCTGTCTAGCTATCTTCTGGTGTACGGAGTAGATACAACATGGAAATTTTAAAAACGATGTGAAAAATATTTCGCTCTACTGCTGTAGATGAGTGTGTTTGAATCATTATTTAAATAAACAAAACGAACTTAATTTTGTTGGTTTCGTTTTGTTTTTTTTTTCGTTTGTTTTTTGCTGTATTGGATGTTATTTGAAAGGCAGTGTCGTATGCAGATATACAGGAGATACAAAGATACACACAGATTCCCTGGTAAAATGAATTTAAAAGAAAACGAACAAACAAACAAACAAACAAACAAACAAACGAACGAACGAACGAATGAACAAAAATAATCATTATCTTTGCTATGAAATCTACTCTCTACCACACCACTTAGTTTGTGTTTCTTTAATTTATTTTTAAAAGATTATTTTTGTTTTCGTTTTTGTTTCTTTACTTTTTCTTTTCATTTCCATTCATTTAAATTTTGTTTTTCTTTTATTTTATTGGAGGAGTCTGGTTTTTTAGTAGACAAAAGTATGCTCTGCACCGAGACTGTCCGTCTGTCTGTTGTTAAGGTTCTTGTTTCAGTAGCGCCTTGTTGTGACATATAAAATCATGTAAATTTCATTATTTATTCGCTTTATTTTGAATCTTTAATGAATTTTCTCAATGCTAGCCTGGCTTGGTTTGGCTGCTACACATAATTTTCAAAAGAAAAACAACAACAACAACAAAAAAAAAAATCATTCACTCACTCACTCTCACTACCATCAACTATAGTCTCTCGATAGTCTGTTTTGAGGTGCAGCAGTCAAGACAAAAACAAAACAGTTCCCTGCAATTGCATTTGCATCTGGATCTCGAGTGGGATCTGTGCAACATCTTTTGTGGCCTTCTGTGTCGATTATTGATGTTGAATGTCGTGTGTTTCATAAACTCCTGTGTGTTGCAAAATATCAAGAAATGCGAATGAAAATGAAGAGAAGAGATCCTTAAATGACAGATTGCCTTGCGATTATCTTGACGTTAACAAAGAATAAAAGCACAGCTTCTGTTCGATTGGTGTCTCTCATGTAAGGATAAATCGATGGTTTCATGTTGCAGGCCGCTTACTACATATCGCTTAAAGAGAGTCGTAGACGAGACGAGACGCATGAATCAATTTATGTTTTCCATGTTTCCTTTTGGAAATTCTGAGAAAATTTATCTCTCATGGCATTATTTATGGCCACAACCGCAAACTAGTGTTGTTTTGTGGGGGAGTTTTTTTTTTTTGTTTTCATTATCACAGGAAATCTTGGTTAAATTTCTAAGCCATGTTCTCTTTGATTTTTGACAATGACTTTTAGTCTTAACACACGAGTGTTTGACAGTTCTTTCTCGATCCTTCCTTCATGCTGTACAAACAACTTCATTCAAGACTGCAACCAGAATTTTCCTTAGAGATTTTAGTGATAAAGCTGACACCATCTGCCGAGTTTCTTACAGGCAAGCTTGAAGTAAATACTCTAATGCTCTACAAACAACATCGTAGTCCCTATGCTTGGCTCGTGAGAGTAGGTCGGTTGTATGCACCTATCTGGAAGGCAAGCTATTTCATTCACTGCGAATTGTAGATAATTTTTGCTTCAACGTCATGCAGATTGTTCAGCGCATTAGCATCCACCCACTAGGCTAGCTCGGCCACAGTGTTGAGAGGAAAAAAAATATTCAGGAAGGACAGATTTGATGCGACTTGATGTGTTGGAAGGACCAACTTAAGGAGGCCGATTCTTGTAACCAATTCGATAAGACATGAACGATGCAAAGACGTCTAGGAACAAGTGCTAAGACACACTGAAAACGACAGTTCAGATGATAATAAGGATGTCGACCAGCTGAGCATATTCGCAGAAATGGCGATCCCGGTATTCCTAGACTATTTTAAAGGTTTTCCTCCCATCTTCCCAATAAGGGGCATAGAAAGGACCTCAACAAACTTCAAATCTGTCTCGCAATATTTTTCACTTTACCCTCATATTGGTTTGGGATGCTAAGGCAAATCGAAAACGACAGTTCAGATGCTAATAAGGATTTCGACTAGCTAAGCATATTCGCAGAAATGGCGATCCCGGTATTCCTATACCACTTTTAAGGCTTTTTTCCCATCTTCCTCATGAGGGGCATAGAAAGGACCTCCACAAACTTTCTCCATTCAAATCTGTCTCGCGTTTTTTTGGTTTGGCGTTTTTTTTCTCGTGTGAGCTAAGTTTACTGGAGTATGATTTCCCTGCATGCGGCTTGGATTCAGCGGTTTGGTGTCAAGCATTTTATAGTCGTTTACTGATGTTCCTTGATCTTTCGCTATGGGATCTTCACAAGATATGAAATTTGTAGTGTTTTGTGGAACAGGTTTGGATTTGAAACTGTTTATTGCCAATGTTCCTTAGTAATCTGCAAAGGAACATCACACTTGCATTACAGGACTCTCAACCATACTGCAGGACTCATGTGATCTTCTCACTTAAACGATGGACTGTAGTTGTTATTATAGAACCTCCCCTGAGTGACTAAACAGAGGATTGTATTACTGATTGTGGAATGCTGAGGAAGTCTACAAATAGATAACAAGGCTAAACATTCAACATAGTGGCCTGGATACAGAAACACACTGGCTTTTAAGGCTTTACAGTCTTCAAAGCGACATTGAACTGTAAGCATTGACTGTAAACGCATTGTTTTTGTAAAGGCAGCGTCTTAAAGGCAACTGCCCGCCTATAGTAAAGACATTTAAAAAGTCTTGGACTTATGCTCAAGGATTTATTGCTCAAGTATCCGATTTATTGGCGCAATAAAAACAATTTTCCCGCCTCCGAAAGCACCACCCATGAATAAATATTTCCAATATTACAGCATGACACAGAGAAAGTCTCACAGTTGTCAACAATAACGTCAGATACACAATAACGTCTGATACACGACTTTAAGAGACAGTAGCGGAACAAAAGATTTGTCCATTCGTCTGTCTCTGGTGCTCTATATTTTTACGTAAAACAAGATAACATGTTAGCGCTGTCAAGGGTTCATAAATTGTTAATAAAAATTACTTGGTAACGAACAACAACAACAACAACAACAAAAACCAATTCTTAACAGTTATTCTAGCCCAAGTCTAGTCATAAAAACTCAAAAGAGGATCATTGTGCGGCTTTAAAACGAACGCCCAAAAATAAAGCATTGCCTTACAAAAAGGATACAAAGGATAACAAAAGGATATGCAAAGACAACAAATATAAAAACAAACAAACAAACAAACAAATGTTAGATTTCAATCGGTAGGATGCAATGCAACAACAACAACATGTATTAAGCCCTTCTCTTCAGGTTTAGAGGTTACATGAGCATCATTTAAGCCACAATTTGTTTTCTCTCTTGCTGCAGTGTTCAGTTCAATGTAGTTAGTGTGACAGGTTGTTGAATTTGTTGTTGTTGTATTACTTCCATAAGATTTTAAGGGGTTTTCTTTTGTCTGGCGCCAGCATTAGAATTTTTATTTTCATTTGAAAAAGGAAAAATATTTCGTCACAAAACTCTGCGGGCGTTAGTGTTTATAAAGATTTTTATAGGCCTTGGCTGCTGATCTACCTTTTTCTTGTTGTTGTTGGATTCGTAGGTCATTTCAAACGAGTGAAATGATCGTAAATCAAAACTGTAAGTACTTGTACACGTACTTGAAGCAGGTACAACAATTTGTTTCATGCCCTTAATGTGCTCTTAAAAGTACAGAGGCGCCAGGTAAACATCAAATTGGCTTTAAATTCCCAATAGCCTCTATTAAAATTGGCCACGACAATAATATTCTGATGATTTGTATGTAATTGCTGCTGTTTATGCCAATAAAATTGTTTAATTATGAGTATTTCGTTGGGTAATTTTAAAAGATGACAATTAATAGGAATTTATAACGATTACATACATAAGTTATCGATTACAATGTGATAATAAATACAAATTGTTGATTAATTGAAATATAAGAGCATTTTTAAACAATGCAACACGAGATAATAAGAATTCCTCGGGAATAAGCTCTTCAGTTGTGTTTATTGTGTGTCTGTGTTACTAAATCGTCAATGATGTCAATAATGCATATTGCGTTCTACAAGGGCAAGTTATCGAAAAGAAAGGCAGATTTATTTAGGACTCCAAAACACTACATACGATGACGGAGGCAAACGTATACTCCGAATAAAATTTGCATAAGAATTCCATGGAAATAAGACATTAATAAGTACGTGCTTTAGTTGTGTTTATTGTGCATCTATTTAACTAAACCGTCTATATGGTCAATAATGCACATCGTGCTCGCAAGGGCAAGTTATCGAAAAGAAAAGCAGATTTATTTAGGACTCCAAAACACTACATATGATGACGGAGGC